>JARJLG010000044.1:0-513133 GCA_029448575.1 Mycena maculata | reverse complement strand
CCCGACCTGTTTCCCGCAGACTCTCTCTGCCCTCAGCCTTCCGGGCCCTCCTTTCCCGCTCCTTCCGCGTGCGATCGCGCACCTCGCGGTCGCTCCGGTCCCCCCGCTCCGTTCGGGGGTTCCGGCGCGTCCGCGACGGCCCCGCAACCGGTGCGGACCCTTGGCGACGGGCCTCCTGTGCCGCACGTCGCTTGTTGACGCGAGGTGGCCCAAGGGGCCGCGCGCGACTGCACTGGATGTGCTTTGCGCGGCACCGACGGCAGGCGGTGCGTCCCGCCTCGACCACGCACACCTCGCCACTCCTCCGGCAAGAGTCGCAAACTACGAAAATCAAAATCGTTAGTACCGGAACCTCCGGTTTTCACTGCGACGCACCGTTCTCCCCCTCCTGCTCGACGTCGCTGTCGTCCTCGTCGTTCAGCTCGTCCACCTCGCCTCCCCCCTCCGCACGCTCCGGCGACACCGACTTCAACGTTTCAATCACCGGCAATTCGTCGAATTCCGGAGCCTCCGCGTCGAGCGCCTCCAGGTCTCGAATGAGCTGGAGGGCACGAGCGGCCTCCTCATTCGCCACTTCCGCGCGTTGCGCGGCCTCCTCCGCCTGTTCCTGGTACGCCGAGATAAGGCGTACCCGGCGCTGCTCCCTCTCCTCGTAGAGCCGCTGGGCGGCCTCTTCGCGCAGCTCCGTCGTGGTCGCTCGCGCCTTCCCCTTCCCGGTTTTCTTGCCGTTGCCGGCGTCGCTGCGGTAGTCGTCGCTCGACCCCTCGCGCCCACTGTCGTTGTTTCCGTGGCTCGACATCGAATTTTGGGATTGGTGACCGGAGGTGGTGGTGGTACGAAAGAAAGAAAGGTCTGAGTCAAAACCAACAGCACGTGACTTTTTGATCTTGTTTATTTTCCCACGCTTCTTCATTGTTCGACAAACTTCATTCCTTTTGGGTTCCTCATGGGAGAGGAACCTAAGAGGGGGATACTGTTATATCCATGCAACATCCCCAGTCTTCTCGTCGACCTTCCGGTAGCTCCGGTAGGTTCCGAGGCTCCGGTAGTATACCGGAGCCTCCGAACCGTTCCGGTACCATCGGGTTTTTACGCAATGAAGGATTACTGAGCGTTTCCCGTTTATCCGTCTTCCTTCCTTTTCACTTATTGTCATACGACTTCTCATCAGCCCATCTGACTTGACTTATTGTTAAGAACCACTCTCCTTCCTTTTATGGAATACAATTAGATACTTAGTATAAATACGTCTTTAATATGTCCTGTACGTCAGATTGATAATTGACGTTGCTTGGCTCATTTCCCTTGCACTGAGTCGTCTCCGTTCTCTCCGGTTCCCTCCGGTACTCCGACTCGTCTTCCTCTATCGGGTACCTGCCGGTTAGGGTAGTCGCTCACCCTTGACCCCCTGTGGTGTTGTGATCCTCCTCCGTATACGTTCCGGACCCTCCGGCTCTCCGACGCTCCGACATACCGGAGCCTCCGGTCCTTCGGCCTTTTACTCTTCGGGTCCAACCCGGCTCGGTATATAACAACCACCCCTCTCTCGGTGATCACAACGAAATCCTGCTGGTGCACAGGCTGTGGGCACGGCGTAGACGCATCTGGGCCCACGCGTAGGTGTAGGCCCCATTGTCTCGGGGTCATGTTGAGCCCGGATCAGCCATTATTTTCAATGCACATTGCACATGGCGCACCTGAATCTGATGCAACGGATGCGCCGCATGATGCTCGCCTACGATGCATGCCGCGCAAAAAGCTGCATCACAAGCCTCGCAACGAAAATCGGGGGTGGTGGTCGGGCAGGTTGAACAAATCGCAGCCCTCTGGGTCGTCATCTTCTGCCGCAAAGTCAGTCAGTGAACGTCCAGGCGACAGCAGACTTACCGGCAAATACTGGGATCGTGGGGGGTGGTAACTGGTCTTCTGATGCAATTCTGATCGGACATTTATTGGCTTCTCTCGATCACGCTCAGGTGCGACCCACGCACCCACATCTGATACCTTTTGCCGAGGATTAGTGGAATAATCAATTCAGCCAAAAGATAAAACGAAAATAAAATAAAATAGAAATAAAAATGAAAAACACGGGCGACAGAGAACGAGAGACAGAGCCCAAGAGTGTACGGCTCAGTCCTCCAAGTCCCACACGGAATGCTCCTTCCAGTCAGCGACATGTAATTCTTCGTCCGCTCGACCCCAGTTCTCCAAAGTGAGGCATCCGTCATACGCACAGAAGTGAAACGTGCGCAACTGCGGCGCCGTGCACAAGGGCTTCAAAGAGCGTGAGAATAGCAGTCCTTCGTTTCAGTAAGCATGGCAGGGGTGGCCAGTGGAAAGCGCGAGGCATACCTATGTCGGCAATGAGCCTACTTCCTATGTCGAACGGATTCATCTCTGGCACAAACATCAGCGTCTTGAGAACAGGAAAGCGCGTGTCCAGCCCCGTGGCTACTAAGCGCAACCTATTGGGGATCTGTCAGGTTAGCCCAGCCGTCAGCATTGTTTCGGTCGCAGCTAGAGAGAATAAACTGACCGGCGTGAGCAAGAAACCAAAGGACCACCAGTCGTCATCCTCATCGAGGATGACGTGCTCCACCGCAGACAACACCATGGGCGCCTCGTTCAGCAGGTCGACAAGTCACAGTGTTGGATTATTTCCCAGTGCATGTTGGGGAGAAGGCGGGGAGGAGCCGGTTGCATGTCGAGAGGCAGGCGGGGAGGAATCGGTTGCATGTTGAGGAGAAGGCGGCGAGCCAGCGGCATAATGAAGCATCTTGAGAGATCTTGAGAGGAAGGCAGGGCAAACACGCGCAATGTGGAGCAGAGCCACATCAAAGAAGCAGAGTGTCCGGATCACCGGTCCCTTTTGGAAGTGATATGAAACATTCAAACAAAATGTGATTTCGATTTGTTATCTAGATATTCTTGCGCCCGTTACCGGCAGAACGAAGCGCCATAAGGTGGGCCACGCGTGCTGCCCTGGCCACGCGTTCGGCCTTCCCCGCCTTTTCCTCCCGAATCCGGATCTCGTCCCGCCGCTCATTCTCCTGGTTGTGCTTGTGGGATCGCGGGTGTGGCCATTTGCGGGCGCTTGCCTCCAGGGCGTGGCGGCGGAGGTTGAGGAGCGCATTGACGCGGGCCTTCCTGGCAACCACGCGGGCGATAAGTTCAGCGCGTTTGCGTTCGTGAAAGTCGGGTCCGTGTGGGGCTGGAGGAGTCGAGGGTCCGCCGTAATGATAAAGCCACGAGCTCAGGAGGAGCGAATCGGCTCTTCCTCCGTTCCTGATCACCTCTGGGGACTGTTACCAGGGACGTGAAGTGATTTAAAGGAATTAGACAAACCTAGTTTGAGCGCCTTGTCCTCAGCTGCAGTCAATGAGGGAATCAGCGTGTGGAGAGCGGTCATTTGAGAAAAAAGAGATGGTGGTTATAAGACAAGAGCGGTGAGCTCTTGTGATACCATTTGATGGCCCTGGGAGAATTTTGTGCGCGCGGGAATCCGACACTCCGATCCTCCGCGCCAAACTTTGACATAGTCACGTACTCACTATGTAACTACGCCAGAAAATGTAGCTGCGCCCGGAATTCCAATATGAATATCATTTTTCTTCAGAGTTGAGGCAATTGCAAGAGCCAAGCTGATAACAGAACCACGCAATATTAAATTATACGATGTAGTCCAACCCTGAATAGTCTAGCCACATTGTGCTCGACTCACCCGTCGAAGGCGGCGGCGTCAACGACGTCGACGACGCCCTGGAGGCCACTGCTCTCCGCTTCCCCTTCCCGAAGTGCTCGTCCAGCCATACCCGGTACTTTGTTTCCGCCGCCTGCATCGCTGTGGGCTCCCAGAGTTCCGCCACCTGCTCTGGTGACAGCGCCTCGCCACGAAGACCTCCCCACACATTGTCCGCATGTTCTCCACAACTTTTCACCACCACAACCTGACCGCGCCACCCGTTAGTGTGAATTTCCGCCGTCGTCTCCTCGGTTGCGGAACCATCGGTGGCGGACACGTTACCGTCCCCGCCGACCCCGAAAGCAAAATCAGATTCATCCCCGGGGATGTCCTCCCGCCCTGACGCGATGCTTCTAAAATATTCTCAGCAATAAATACGACTTGCATATCACATTACGCACCTCTCCAAAGCCGCTACTCCGGCCTGCCAGTAGTCTTCGTGGGCCGGATCTTCAAAATACTTCTTCATTTCCTCGAGTCCATCTTCGGGCGGCGGGCAGCGCCGGACACGACGCGATATGGGGATCGGCTGCGCAGGGCGCGGCGGGGCGCGCCTCACTGACAATAATTTTAGTTTCCATCGTGTCCATGATGGTTCGACCTACGTGAGCGTTTCTTTTTCTTGACTGCAGCAGTACTGGGGATTGCGTCCATGAGAGAAAGGCACACGCAGTGGTCACGGAATCCACGTGAATTGAAAATTACAAGGCCAATCTATGAATGGAGGCTGAGGAAACTGCGGACAAAACGGAACTCTACCGCGCTCCCGGGGTTGGTCACTGCTGTCGGAAGCAGATGGGCCTCCATCAATCAATCAGCTCGTTATTTGGGATGCACATTACTGTACACATGGCGTACCTGTATCCGATGCAACGGGTGCGCCACATGATGCTCGCCTACAATGCATACCGCGCAAAACGCTGCGCTACAAGCCTCGCAGCGAAAATCGGGGGTGGCGGTCGGGGAAGTTGAACAAAATGCAGCCCTGGGGGTAGTCGTCTCTCTCCTACAGCGAAGTGAAGTCAGTCAGTGCGCGTCCAGAGGACAGCACAGACAGCAGACGGACCGGCAAAACCTGGGATCTTGGCAGAACCTTGTCCGCTTCTTATCCATCTTGATGGGATGTTTGTCGCCTTCACTCCGTCATGTTTCGGTGGGAACCACGCACTTCGACTGGATTCGTTTTCCTAGCTCCATGCAGAAGTATTAGTCCGTGGAATAATGAATTTGCGCAAAAGAGGAAAAGAAAATAAGAAAATAACCGAAAACGCGCGAGGAACAGTCGGGAACAGTCGAGGAGAAAGAAAACGCGACAAAAACTGCGAGGGACAGAGACAGAGAAAGACCCAATGGGCGTACGGCTCATTCCTCCTCCAACTCCCACACTGAATGCTCCTCCCACTCGGCCACGTGGAATTCTTCATCCAATTGACCCCAGTTTTTCAAGGTGACACATCCGTCGTACGCGCAGAAATGAAATGTGCGCAAATGCGGAGCCGTGCAGAGGGGCCGCAGAGCGCACGAGAATATAAATCCTGCGCTCTCAGTAAGTACGGCAGGAGTGAGGTGGACAGTGAGGCGTACCAATGTCGGCGATGAGCCGGCTGCCTTGGTTGAAACCCGTGTTGATTGGATTCATCTCCGGCACGAACATCAGTGTCTTGAGGGTGGGAAAGCGCGTGTCAAGGCCCGCCGCCAACAACAGTAACCTATTGGGGGTCTGTCCAGCCGTCAGTAATGTTTTGGGCGCAGCCAGCTATATAATAAAAGTGAAACTGACCGGTGTGAGCAGAAAACCAAAGGACCACCAGTCGTCGTCCTCGTCTATGGCAATGTGCACCACCGCCGACAACAGCGCAGGCGCCTCGTCCAGCAGAATGAGCAGCTGCCCTGCACCCAGCCGCATGGTGAGAGGGCGGCTGGGTGACCGTGTCAAACGGTCGATCTCAGGCGATGTGAGTCCAGCTTGTCCCGAATTCGGTGACCCCGACCACAGCCAGACGTCAAGAAGGCCGGAGTGAGACTCCATGAAATGAGCCACATCAGCCGGTCTGGCTTTCAGCGTGGGTAGCTTAGAGAAAAACTCATCTTCGAAACAGAGCACCTCAAGAGATGTTTGAGAGGCGACCAGGTCGGCCCAAGCCCCAGCGACGGTGCAGCAGGCCCCGAAGAAAATTAGGCGAAAAGGGAGCCGCGAGATGGCCTCCCTCGAGAGAGGGACTTGGTTCGTCACCACGAGGTGCTTCAGGTTCTGCATACGGAGCAGAACACGGTTCCACTCCCGCTCTGGTAAGCGTACGTTCGCCCTGGTGTTTTCGAAAACCAATGTTTTGATCTTCACAAATCATAAGCTTTTGGTCCAATGAGGGACAGAGATGAACGACAGACCATTGGAGCCAGACGACCGTTTTTGGCCAAAGCGCGCACCAACATTTTCGCACGTCGAGACACAACAATCTCGCGGTAAATGAAGGGCCGCACAAGGACGTCGAAACTGTTGTCGAGACGAGTCAAAGAGAGGAGGGTCGACAAGTCACAGTGTTGGATTATTTCCCAGTGCATGTCGATGGGAAGGCGGGGAGTAGCCGATTGCACGTCGTGCGGAAGGCGGGGAGGAATTGGTTCCATGTCGAGGAGAAGGCGGCGAGCCAGCGGCAAACTAATGAAGCGAGCATCTTGAGAGATCTTGAGTCTTGAGGGAAGGAAGGTGGGCAAACACGCGCAATGTGCAGCAGAGCCACATCAAAGAAGCATAGTGTCCGGATCACCGGATATGAAACGTTGAAACAAAATGTGATTTCGACTTGTTATCTAGATATTTCTTGTGCACCCGTTACCGGCAGAACGAAGTGCCATAAGGCGTGCTGCCCTGGCCACGCGTTCGGCCTTCCCCGCCTTTTCCTCCCGAATCCGGATCTCATCCCGCCGCTCATTCTCCTGGTTGTGCTTGTGGGATCGCAGGCGCGGCCATTTGCGGGCGCTTGCCTCCAGGGCGTGGCGTTACGATGTTTGCTTCAGCGCCCGAAACTAGACTGGCTCGCCCATCAGTGGAAAGGGACAGCCTGGCCCGAAGTTCCGAGATCTCCCGTTCCACATTGCGCAGCTTGCTCGAAAGACGATCGTGCTCCCGCAATCCGGTAGCGAGCTTGGTCTGGTGAATGAGAAACCGGCGTCGAATTTGGAGGTCCACAATACGGCGCATGCCATTGATCACCGTGCGCGATGCAATGAACGCTGTTACGGACGAAGAATGAGGGCTGAGGATGGAATATTGAAATGAACGCACCTTCCAGCCGTCTCTTGGCAGCGAGCTGTCCATCTTCGTGGGACATAGGAAGTTCGAGGCAGTGGTCGATAAGTAAAAGCCTGAGATTGATGGCGGTTGACGCGTTCCATAACATCCGTGACATCCGTGACAACGCGCTCATTTAGGAAGTACGCACCCAAAAAGACGCGTCGTTCACGCGACTGCGGCCCCGCACAGAAAATCCTAAGAGACAGAAGACCTCGTATTATTCCCCCAAATTGTTTTATCATGCGTCCCAGAAGAATGGAACGAGGCGATGGGTCCTGGGGGTGATATTAGACCGGACAGTGGGCATGCACCGAGTAAAAGTGCATTAGAAAGCTGAACTCCGAGGATACTGCTTAGTTTGAGTAATCCCAGGGAATCAGGACACCTAACCGAGTTGAAAACTATAAAAATTGACAGATTGGGCCCAGCATTTGTAAAGTTTCCTGCATGTGGTTGGAATTCAGGTATAAATGCCTAGAAATAGTACTGACCGCTCGACCAAAGACATGGTCTCGAGGGACTAGGCGGCAAATAATTTTTACAGGAAGAACACATTGTTTACAGCTATTCCCCAAAATATCAGCACTTCCTTCGGTTGCATAAGGCGGTGGTGGAAGAATGAAAATGTGGGAGTGAGACAACATACGGGGGAAATTGGCTGGGACAATGGCAAATTTACGCGCTGGGACTAATTCTGTACGTCGTTTGGGAGCCTTCACATTAGCCGTGCATAAAACTCAACAGTTTGAACAGTTGTAACAGTAAGGAAGTCGAGAGACAGAAAAACACGGCGAGGTAAGGGTAAGTCATGTGACGACTTTAGCTGAGATCAACCGGGATCAAACTTGACTTTCGACCACCATGACGAAACGCAAGCGGCGAGAAAACGGCCACATGGTTCAGGTATCGAGTCCAACATCGTAAGTTGGACTGGAACGATGAATTAGGACTCATAAACCACCAGGCTGACCGCTGCTGAGCGGAGACGTCAGAGAGCGGCAGAGTACAATCGGTAAACTGCGGCTTTGTTTGAGAGGTGCAAAATTAATTGAACACCAAATTCAGACGTCCCGAGGTGCGGGAGAAGCAACGAATTCGGATGGCAGAGCGCCGGTAGGTTCCACGGCAGCGTGAGCGGGATGTATTGACCAGCAACATAGTGCCGCGGTCAAAGCGAAACGCCGTCAATGGGACCCACCCACCCCGGTGAAACGCTCTGCCTACGTCGTTCCTGTGTCGGACCCTCACTCTCAAACGCCGGACCTCTCGCCCACCATGGTCAACCCCACAAAATCGACTTTGACGCCAGTCCTCGGGGGGGACGGGCCAACCGATGGCAGCGAGGTCGACGACTCTCTATCACTTAATGCGGCCGAGATATTTGCAATGTGTGTTCTGGCAGATTTGGCGGATCAAGACTCGGTCTCAGAAGACGGGCCATTAGGCGGCGACACGAGTATTGGCAGGTACGTGCGCACGGCAGTAAAAAAATTGAATTTGATTGGAAGGCTACACTACAGTGTACATGACAATACCGGGCCTGGTTCGCCTCTGGCCGTTCCTCACAAGGGCGGGAGCGCGGAGTTGAGTGTGTGCGCAACCACCATGGCGTTTGACAAAGGGACTTCTGCTCGGTACGTCGATTCAGTGGGATTTTGGGCGCACATGCAAATGCTTTTGATTTGATAGTTCCTCCCTGCTTCCATCATCTGAGTTGGCGGTGCACGCGGAGCCCACTTTCAAAAAGAAAGGGCGGAAAGCATATTGGACAGAGAGTGAGCCACTCCCTCCGGCAGTCTCTCCTGCGAGCCGCCAGCAGAAATCGCTGTGGCGGGAGGTAGGGATGTTGGGGCCCCTGACCTACGTGCAGCAAGTGCAGATCCAGGTCGCCAATCTTGCCTGCCCATTAAGCGAGGATTCAGATGTGTCTGATGGAGATGCGGAAGAAGTTGGGGCCGTGCCGGGGGCCCGGCCCTGGTCCGCCAAATTTGTGACGCGGGACGTCTTCATGGACATCGTGCGCTGGAGGAAGGAGGAAGGGTGTGACGGGTATGAGAGGTGGGATGCTGGGGCGAGGCGGGATTTCGCACAAGCAACATTGTTGCAGCGCTCTCAGTATCTGTCGGCCCGCAGGTCGACATAAAGTAGGTGAAAATGGACGCTTTCTGCTGGCCTACCCCTGGGTGGTTTTGTAGGTACAAGATGCGATTTTGAAGAATCAACACATGGAGAAAAATGCACAGGGAGCCGGAACTGCATCTTTGTTGTAGGTACAAGTGTCGAAATGTTCACTTGTTGCTTGCGCGAATTTTCTTTCCCGACAGAAACAGAGACGGCATGAACGAGATATATTGTAGTAGTCCTACTGGCATGTTCCGAAATGGAAATGGGCTTAATATTATCGACAGCGAGGGACCCCAAACTAGATGACTTGACTGCGACTTGAGAGATGTGAGATTCGAGAGGACACATGGAAATCATTAGAAGACGCACCTGCATCTTTGCTGTACGTACAAGTGTCGAAATGGTCACTTGTTGCTTGCGCAAATTTTCTTTTCCGACAGAATCAGAGATGGCATGAAAGAGATATATGGTAGCAGCCGTACGGGCATGTTCCGAAAAGGGCTTAATAGTATCGACAGCGAGGGACCCCAAACTGGATTACTTGACTGCAACTTGAGAGATGTGAGACTCGAGAAGACACATGGAGATCATTGGAAGACGTACGAGATGCTTAGAAAGATGCAAGAAGCATGCGACCGGATCTATGGCCGGTTTGGGGTACTTGGCAAGGTGGGAAATTGCGAAGGGGTGAATATTGGGACCAAATTTGGGGGCCTGAACTGCGGAAAGAGCCTGTAAAGGAAAATTCAAACGGAAACGGGCTCAGCCGGTTTTGATAGCACAAAAAAAAGAGAAAAACCCACGGTGGCTGAAAGGAAAATCCAGACGAAAAGAGGCTCAGCCGGTTTTGTAGCAAAAAAAAGGGGAAAAAAACAATGGCACCTGAACAATCATATTAATAGACGAACCAAAGCAGATGGCCGACCGGTTTTCCTGCGCCAGCATATTACCTCTCTCGACACAGTTTCCTACTTCTTGAATCTTCACCGTATAAAATGTCGCCAAAAGGATGGGCAACCCCCGAGGAAGCAGAGTTGCTTCACTCGTTTCTGCCGGACTTCCTCCGAAGGCAGGCGGAGGGAAAATTGCATCTCTTCTGGGCGATGATGCAGCTGAAGTACTTCACCCGGTTTCCGGAGCAGGCAGCCCTCAATTACCCACTTCCCGACGACCCCGCTGCGCCTATGTTGACCGACGAGCAGAAGACCAAGCTAGGAGACGCTATCAAGAGCAAGCAGAAGGTCAGAGTCGTGTTTGATTCGGTTATGTCGCGTCGATTTTGACTACTTGAAACAGAAACTCAACAACTGGTACCGGTACCAGGGCAAGAAAGTGAACCGCACCGATGCAGGTGTTCCGCGCGCGGCCAACGCTGCCTTGAGGGCAATGTTCCGGATGGACCGTTCGAGGCGGCGCCGTGCCCACCAGCCCATCGAAATATTTCAAAAACGCAACCCAGAGCTTGTCAAGGCGGCGTTGACCGCTGCCGGATACTACGAATTGACCGATGGGTTGGGGGTTGAGATGGACTCGGGGAGCGAAGACGGGGAGGCGCAGGGCGAGTTGGAGGTGGGGATAGAGTCGGGGGGCGAGGGCGGGGAGAAGGGGGGCGAGTTGGAGGCGGAGATGCAGTCGGGGAGCGAAGGCGGGGAGTTGCAGTCTGGTGGCAAGGTGGTTGAGCCAAAGTCCCTGAAGGGGCGGCGCATGGAGATGCGCTCGGCTGTGGTCAAGGCACTGTGGGAGTCGGCGTCGGAGGAGGATCGGGTGTTCGCGGAGGCGGAAGTTTTGAACGAGGCAAAGAGACGCGGAAAGACGTGGATGGAAGAGGCAGTGGATGATCAAGGGCAGGTCGCGAACACGCCAGGGGAATTCCAGGAGTAATTAATTCATTGTTTTTGAATGAGTCTCAGCTGATTGAAACCATTAGTGGTATCGACGGTTGGACACGGTCTACAGCGACGTTCACAAGGCCACTTACAATGCGTCGGGGTGGGTCGGGATGACCATAATGGGCGGGCCAAACCCTAGAATGAAGGGCGACTTGAGTATGAAGATGTGAGCGTGTGGATGGTTGGCGCTTGGCGCTTGTTTACTGATCACGTGCGTTCTTCAGCATATGTTTTGGCCAGACACCTGCTGGCAACGACTTCGAGGATTCCTGCGTCGACTTCGACATCAATGTCGCCGAACCGTTCGAAGGGTTCCTTCGACAGGTCTTCAGTGAGTTCTTCCTCAGGATATCGGGAATCGTTTGGCTGATAGACCTGTTTACCAGCGGCTGCAGAACGACAAGCGCGGGCTCTTCCTCTGCGCGCACCGCCCACGGTCGAGCCGCGGGTTTCGCGCTTGGAACCGTTGAACACAGTCGCGGCTGAAGCTCCCAAGTCGAAGAAGCCGAAGCAGAAAAAGAAGAAGGCTGGCCCATCTGTCCCATTCGTGCAAGAGGTCTCTTCGGCATCTGCGCCCGACAACTCATCTGGGGGGGACGTCTTGAGTTCCGACGGCTCATCTGGGTACGTTTCTACATGGTCAAGTCTTGGAGGTCAATGCTTAAGCCGACTTGCTTACATCCAGCTTGATGCCACCAACGGCTACTGCACCGTCGAGCCCGCAGAGCCCCACCGCGTCCCTCTTCGACGAGGTAGGCGGGCCGACCTTCGATGTCTTTGACAACTCGCTGTTGACAATGTCGCCACCACTGTCGAGCGTAATGAGCTCCACCTTGGAGGAGACAGCAACGCAGCCACCGTGGCCACCGGGGATGTCCGCGCTGTTGAGCCCGAACACGGCGCAGACATGGGCGAGGATGGAGAGAGGAGGAGTCCCGGATGGGGGCGCAATCATGGCGATCGACCCACACCTGGAGAACCTGATGATCGCGCCCGGCATCTCTCCATCCCTGCGCAGGAGCTCTGTATCACGCAGCAGCTCTCCTTCGCCGCTTGAGGCTGCGCCACAGCCTCCGCAGCCGCGCACGATGTACTTCGGTGCGGCAGGTGCCGACACCGCCGACGATGCAGCCACCGTCCCGACGACGAGCGTCGGGGGATTTAACTTCCCCAGGACGAATACGTACCCACCTAGCACACTGTTCCAGGCCTTTACGCCAACCAGAGCGCCAGCGAAGTCTATGGGCCCTCGCGTCGCGACTGGGGTGTCGCCGAGGATGGGCTCCTCGCAACAGGACGTGACGTGGGCAGCTCAGTTGATGAATGCGTTCATCACACGTGGTGGACCGGCCTCAACCCCCCTCGGATCGAGCGTGCCGCCGCCGCTCTTCCCCCAGTCGCGTGCCGCCGCTCCCCAGCCTATCTTCCCTCAGTCGCGCGCCGCTACCCAGCCCGCTCCGTTTGTCTTCCCTCAGTCGCGCGCCGCTCCCGCGTCCATCTTCACCACTCCCGCGTCCATCTTCGCCCCTCCCCAGTCTATCTTTGCCGCTCCCCAGCCCGCTCTCCAACCCGTCCTCCCTCTATTGTCCACTACGCCCGGTAAAGGTGTGGCGGCACCTGCTAGGGCGCCAGCCCCGGCGATGCCAGGATCGCGCCCTGCGGCGAAACCTCCGGTGGCGAAGGCGCCCCCGAAGGGGAGAGGTGTGGCGGTGGCAACCGGGGAGGGCGCTGCTCCCGCGCCGAAGAAGCGGGGGAGGCCAACGAAAGCCGCCGTGGCGACGCCGCTGGCCGATACCACAAACGCGGACGTGGTGACCACGAACGCGGAGCCAGTGGGGCTGACCTTCAGTATCACGAACAACACCCGACGGGGTGCGCAGCGGGCAGCGGCAGCGGAGGAAGCGAAAAAGAAGAAAGCGGCGGCAGAGGAGGAGGAGAGGCAGCTGGCGCGCGGGTGGGTCACGACAACGCAGAAGGGGCATGAGTGCCTCATACTGCTGAACCCGCCGCGCGCTTCGCGCGAGCGGCGGCCTACAACGTTCCACGATGGGACTGTGGCGCAGAGGGAGACGAAAGGGAGGAAGAATGCCAATGCGGATCTGGAGGCCGCGCTGGTGGCGCGAGCGGGGGACGGCGGGGCTGGGATGAAGAGGAAGGCATCCGCTGCCACGAGTGCGCCGAAGCCCAAAAAGTACGTTTTTTTCTTCTTCTTTGGGGTCTCGACGCTGAGCAGCACGTACAGACGTAGGACGTGAACCCCCCGGAAGTGCCTCCTCGTTGTTCTGGTCAAGCGCCTGTCTGTTTCGTCCGGTCTGTTTCGTCTTGGACGTTGTCATGATCCATACGTTGTCATTATGATCTCTTTACTTTTCGATATGTTATGATATGTTATGAATACTATGCCAATATATGACTTATGTGGGATTTTCCGACAACTTTTGTTCAATAACGCACTATGCAAAAAAGAAAAGTAAATTGGAGGCCTCGCGAAGAAAAGGAACACGATACGGCAGAATTGTCAAAATATAATTGCCGTACCGTCGCAAGGAAATTGCGGGGTTCGAACCCACGACCACGGCAGCTGGGTAAAACAACGCCAATGACCAGAGGAACAACTGAGCCAAAGCACCGACATGTGGAATGTCTCACAGATGATTCTATAGACTGGCATTCAGACGTTCACGATACAAAATAAATTACCAAGTCGAATTCAGTCGTGGCAAATCCGAAGGGGAAAATTTGCGTGTAGATGAGAATGCTGGAAGGGGAAACTATAGTAAGGAGACCGCGATGAGGATGTTGCGACGACGGTGAAAAGGGCAGCAGCGTGAGGGGCGGGAAGGGGCGGGGGGCGGTGCGGAGAGCCGCGAGAGGGGCGGGAAGGGGCGGGGGGCAGTGTGGGAAGCGGCGAGAGGGGCGGGATGGGGTGCCGGAAAGGGCGAGGGAAGGGAATGGCCGCAGGTTTCCTGCCTGGGAGGAAAGCTAGGAAATGCGGGGTTTGCGGCATAGAATAGGGCTTGAATGAAGCCAAGAACGTGAGAAATTTGAGGACATGAAGCCAGCATAGACACGTACTGCATCTGGGGCACAGGCGTCGGCACTGGGGGGGCGCCAGGTGGATTGACGCAGGGTGATCGCAAGCTCGACGGTGGATGAACGCGGCATGCTATAGGCCTGGAAAATCGGGAGCAGGTAGGCCTGAGGGAATGCATGGGTGGTCCAAGAGGCGAAAGCGGCTGCTGGAAGCGGGCCCCATTTGTGCGGGACGCAGGACCCACGAGGGGTGGGCGTGCACGCTAAATGGCGGCGGATTGAGAGCGATTGACGAGTAGCGGGGGACACAGGACAATACAGTAGAGGTATGGGGAGCCACGCAGCGGCGAGAAGGAGCCTGGAGGGCCCCCAGGGGCGGGGTGCAGGGAGCGGGAGCAAGGGAGAAGGATGACGGTGCTAGACAACAAGTGTAAATAGTAGTGGCCCCATTTGGAGTGGCGGGCCGCGCTCGTGCACGGACCTGCGCCAGGCGGCGTGCGCGCCAGCGGTGGGCGCGCAAAAGCGCAAGGCGGGGACACAAGTCTCTAAGATGATGTATCACCTCCGCTTCTAACGAAGAGGTTTTCAAACATCACCACACCTGCTCTCATCACAATCGCCATGATACATCAAATCGCCGTATACGCCTGTTGAATGGAAGATGACGATACATAACTACCCGCGTCGTAATCAATGTGAACGACATCCTTCGAAAGGTAATGCGGTAGTGGACAAAATCCTTCCGGGACGTCGTTCGCATTGATTGGGTGGTGCGCGTCAAGGTAAATATTAAAGAAGAAATCGAATACCCCTTCCGGGGTCACTCTCCCGACGTCACCAATGGATACGCCGTTTCTCCTGTACTCAACGGGGAGATTTCTTTGAGGTCCTGGTTCATAGAGTGGGAATCCGCGCCTTCGCCGAAGAAGCTGACTGCAGTAAATCTCGCTTTCTCCTAAATCCGTCCTGACGTCCACGAGATTGGATAGGTTATGTTCGCTAGTTGACTGAATGTTGGGATAGGTCTGAGAAAGGAACTCCAGGAGATCATTTGTCTACCTACATCACTGTCAGTCACACGAGGCCGCAAGGTTATTGCCCGGCGATTCAGGCCTGAGAAAAATTTTGTCAGTGCTCAGAGTTCGGGAAGATGCGTACCAGGCGAAACCGTTGGGGGGTTTACATCTACATTGGAGATGTAGACTGATTCTGCAGAAACGAATTGGCCCCCAGCTACATCGAAATCAGCGGCATTCTGAAACAGGTGTGGGCTATCCGAGCACAGTTAGGCATTTCAGAGTAGAGATTTCCGTCAGTACCTCGGGACAGCCATTGACGTCTGAGTGTTCGTGGGCTGGACTTGTAATACCTCCATGGTTTACGCGCAAGAGTGGGTCGTCGTGGAGGGAGTAGAGCGGAATGAAGAGATAGGCGTAGTGACTGTCGAGGGGTCGCTGTGAAAAGATGCCCAGCACATAATGTGCACGTGGTGACTGTCATCTACAGCCTGTCACCCGGTGCTGTGCCGCGCTAGGATCAGGAAGCTCGTTACGATATTTCTCTTATACTGGGAACGACAGCATATATATTCAACCAGGCCCCACCTTATTGAGGTCTGAATGCGCTGAATCAGAGCTCCGTGGCAGCGTTTCCCCTGGCATAACAGGGAAGGGAGTTAAAGTGGGGACATGAAGGATTATGCCGTGGGCCGCCTCCAGAGCGTGCAAGACGAAGAAGAGATATAATTGGTGCCGCGTGCGTACAGCCCATCACGAAGTCCAGCTGCCGCCCACAGCTTTACGTGTGGTCGAAATTCAGTTCGCTGTCTTTCCGGAAAGATCGTCGATATTCCTGCTGCAGTATCCACGATGGTCAGCGGGAATTCGACCACGGCGGCAATGATTGCGTGAGATCGGAGTTTACCGGCTGTTGTTCTTTTTACCCGACCGTCCATCATCAATGTCGGCTGTATGCATGGCGTGTTTTGAGGGCAGAACGAGACTCTGAAAATACAGACCAGCACCGTGCTGGATGCCAAAGAGAAAGAGCCGAATTCACATCGGCGAAGACCCGGCGGCGCGTGACGTCATGCGATTCCGCGCTTTGATCGGCGGGTATTTCCGAATAACTTGAGTGGACGATTAGCGAAGGTATGTTGGAGCCAAACTAATATCACTGCACGTCCGTCGTGTGCGCTGGAGGCTGGAGAAACATGCACGCCGAATTGGTCCGCTCGGATCAAATCGGGTTATTACCGCAAACTCTGCGTTAATTTGAACAGCGCGGTACATAGTCACGGTCGTATCAAAAATGGGTATACTAGATGAGATTGCACTCAGCCTTGCAAGGATGGCGCGTCGTATTATTGCAGGAATTCAGACTGAAGCACGTCATGCTACACCCTCGTGCATGCAGATATTCTCGGGGTAGTCCGGGGTGCTATAGCTGCGTGAACGCGGGATTGAGACTTCGAGAAGCCGAAGGTTATACGTGTGTTTGGTGCCAACGAACTCGATTAGCAGATGGTCGCCGCTCTCTTTCTCCGAAAATCTCTTGCCTTAATGAATTTTGGCTGCGGCGAGCTGTTTTACTTCTAGCATAAAAGGTAGTGAACGGTCTGTAGATACCTGTCTATACCTGCAGGTACGCCGTCTCCCGGCTCTGGCAGGTGACGTGTTAACGACAGAATCGATCCTTCCACTTACCGAAAGATTTTCCCTCGAAGTGCTGTGATCGGCTATAGCACCACGAGCCTTGCGATTCGGTGTTGCACTATTGGTTGGACGAACGTTCTTGTCCCGTTGACAACCTAGGCTGGTTTCACAGTTTCTGTCAGATGTTCGAGCAGGTCAATGGTGCGCCGTTCAAAGGGTCGAGGATACTCGAGGCTGAGATTTTTGGAGAGGAAAGGAGGCGTCTGGCACTGCAGTGGACCATGATTCATGATCTTGCACGAGGTGATACTCCGAGTCACCTCATTCCAATCACTTGTATTCTGAGTTTTCCTCCGAGCTGATTGGATACCCTGATTGGAGGACCTAAGTACCTTGCGATCAGGGCCCCGTAAAGTGCGCACCGTTCCCATGGTTGTGGATCTTACGCCGGTACCAATATCAGCTCCTGATTGGAAAGAACGGCCAACAACGGCCACCACGAGATGGAAGTGGAGCCACATATGCGGACACGTTTACCGTTTCCATGGTTGTGGATCTCATTATCGCTTATAGGCCAAAGTGGCGCGCCAAGCCCAAGTTCAACTGTAGTTCAACTGTCACCTGAGCCGATCCAATCATGATCGAGCTCCCAAAATATTGTCTCCATTGGAGATGATCTCGCGTATGAACCGTATAAGAACCTCCCTGGGTGGAGGTCGAACTTCAGAACTACGTTCCACCACACTTCATAGCCCAGGACCGGCTCCCTTTTACTCTTCCTTTCGACACGCTTGACGCCTTTTTGCAACCGTTCACCAACTCCATCTTTCAACAATGTTCTCAATGTTGTCCACCGTGGTTATCGTCGCTCTTTCTATGACCGCCAGCGTCTCGGCGCACTGTGGTATGTCGGAGCTCTAATTTATTCACAAATATACGAGCTAACCAACTTCGTGCCAGGTGTCTCACCCGCTCTTGGCGTTACGGGCACGTTCACTAAGGCTGATGTTCAGCGTGTGGTGGCTGGCTCCGACTGTGGCTCGACCAACGTCGCCGCCACCATCGACTCCTCCACCGCGGTCGCCGCTGATGCGACTGGGGCCTTCACCGTCACGGCCAACAGCTTCGACCCGTACGTTGCCGTATTTTATGGAATCGGATATCCCGATGCTCACGCCGTACTCCAGCGGTTCGGATGGTTCCTCCCTGATGACCGCGCTGGTCGACGCGACCGGCACCGGCAAGTCTTTCGCCTCGAATGTGACCATCACCCAGAACGGCAACGCTGTAAGTCGACTGCTAACCCGTTCGACGTCCCACCCTGAATAAATATCTGCCAGGTGCAATCCGCGTCGGCCTCGACGCAGCAAATCAAGGCAGCGCTGCCCGCCGGCACGAAGTGCGCAGGTGGTGCCGCAGGCAACCTTTGCGTTGTGGTACGTCCAAGTTTTGTCATTTGCGCGTCGGCATCGGGACTCACCCGATTCTTCAGGCGTTCAAGACCTCCGCGGGCTTCCAGAACTGTGTCGTCGTCTCCCAGGGTGCCGCAGCTGCGGCCACTGGTGCGGCGGCGGCTGCGTCTAATGCGACTGTGGCCACCGGTGCAGCTGCGTCTAATGCGACTGCGGCCACCGGTGCCGCTGTTGCTGCCTCTAGTGTCGCCGCGGCCACTGGTGCCGCTGGGACTGCCATCGCTGCGGCCAAGGTGAAGAAGGTTAAGGCTTCCGCGGCTGAGAAGGCAGCAAAGAAGGCGGCGAAGGCGGCAGCAAAAGCTGCCAAAGCTGCCGCTGCCACCGCACCTGCTGCCGCCGCCACTGGCGCTGTTGTGCGTCATTTCTTTTTCTTTCCTCATTTCCATGTCTCATATTTCCCAGGGATCTCGCGCGGCCCGCGCTGCTCGTGCAGGTATCTTCGCATGAAGATGAGTTTCGAACGGGTCAATCGCGTACCGAGGGTTTTAGGCTTCCTGGGATTGGAACGCGCTCTTTTGTACTCGACGTATAGAAGAGGCAGGACGTTCTCCTTTAGGTCGTTACTTTGTAGTCCCGCAAACTTGACTATAACATCGCTACCGGACCTAATTTCGTCGTGCTGTTTTTGTCGAGACACCGATTCGACTCGACAGGATCAATATCATATGTTCATCGTGTTCAACCGTGATTTTGCAATCAGTTATGAAGGATTCCACAAAGGCACGATGTTCGTCCAGGTTGCCTACTTTCCCAGATATAATGAATGGGTCCTTTTTGTTTTGATGAGAGGTTCAACATCACGGTTTAATTTTCGGTTTTGATTCCACGGACGCCGGGCCGCGGCCCGGCTCCAATGACCTCATCCTTCCTAGGATTCCTCAAATATCGCAGACGCGTTACAAGTCGCCACCAACATACCCATCGAATACCAATAACTTTACTTGACGATGTCGCTCTTCAAACATACCCCGTCCCCCGAGCCCGAGCCCGCTTTACCCACCGGTCCCACCCCAAGCGCCACCCCGCCCTCCCGCAAAGCCACGAGCTTCTTCCGACGCACCGCCCGCTCCCCCTCACCACCGCCCCCGCCCTCCTCCGCGCCGTCGGGAATGTCGGATTATCGCTCCGCCCAGAGCAACCCCGCCCGCGAGCAAGACGGCCAATCAGTGCGCAGCGGCTTCTTCTTTGGCCGGCGGCGGAGCGCAGACTCGTTGGCGCCTTCCTCCCTTCGTTCCCCTACTGCCTCAATGCGCTCGCCCGCCCCCGCCCCCGCAGCCGCCAGCATCAAAAGTGGTGCTGGCAGCGTCCAATCTGGGCGTGCGGCTTCCATTGGCACCGGTCGTTGGCTCGGCCTCCCCCTCAAAAAACACCCGGCGAACGACCCCGCCGTCCTCCTCGCACGCGCCAAGATCCACTCCGCCGAAGAGGCGGAGGCGGAGGCGGACCGCGCTGTCCTCCACGCCCGTGCCAGAGTTAGGGATGCGATGCAGAGCGTCGGGGCACTTGAAGAGGAGAGTAGAAGGGAAGCGGAGCACGCTGCGGCGAAGAAGCAAGAGGCGAAGGGGATCAAGGGACGTGCGGGTGTGTTGGGGAGGCATGGGTAGCGCGTCTACCGTGTACCGTGTGTCGGAAAACCGACAAGTTGGAATCTCTGGAATATTTCTGCGTATACCCTTCGTGTGTTTTCTATCCAATCTCTGCTGTATAAATTGCCAACGCTGCTACTGATAATCTCACCATGTACTGTAATCCGTACCCAATGCTGTCGCATCTAAACAATTGAATTTATGCTCTCGCGCCTTACTCTCGTAGTATATCCTGCCCCCTCAAACCATCGGCCTTCTTTGCACATTGTTCTGAGTGTCTCCGCCTCGGACTCGACGCCGAAGTTCCCTTCATCTTCGTTCGTCAAGTCCGAACTCACGAGCGACTCAGAGCGAGCGCTTACCGGTGCCCTCTTCGCTAGAGCATTTTTGAAGCTAGCTTGGAGAATTGCTGAATAGAGGACATGATTTACGAATACAAGTAAAGTATGCAGCTACTATACCATGACAACTTCCGAAATTGGGTTTCTACTGGTTTTGGTTCGAGTCTTTGTGGCTTGTGACATTAGATTCTGTATCGTCGCTGTTTCCGAGGTCCTGCCTTGGGAGATGCAAAAAGCTCAACCAATCACGTGACCTTCGTTCAAGTTCAACGTTGGAAGAGAAAACTCCGGCTTGAGAGCCTTTAAAAGTCGAACACTTGGCAAATTTTTGGTCATTTAACGCGAGTCCAAGTTGCATAAAGATGTGGAACTCGTACACGATGGGACCGGGGCAGAAAGGAGTCTGGTATCTCAGAGAGAAAGCTGGTCCGTACAAAACAACAAATCCCAGAGTCCGAAAAAAGTACAGAAAACAAGTTGGTGCGCACAGAGTCATGGATAATGTCGAGATACAGAAAGCACGACACGATAGTCATCGATAAATAGATGAATAGCATCGAAGCTGAATGGTTTGGAATGCAAGATGGGACCGGTCCCAGAGGAGGGAAATATTGGGATGGTTTGGAAGGAACGAGACTAGAAAGTCCTCGTCTATGTCTAGTGGTGCTTGGCCTGAGGCTTGATCTTGTTGCGTCTTAGCAGCAAAGGCTATTGTAGGTTGTTAGTATTGGGGCATCGAATCCACTTTTCTGTTACTCACTCTCGGCGTGCCTCGAAGTTGCTCGTAGACTCCACAGGCATTGCAGATCTAGCAAAGGGAGAGAGCATCAGAATCAAAGAAGGGGACCGAAGTAAGGAACATATTCACCTGATCCCCTTCCTTGCTGCGTCGCCACACACTGGTCTGGCGCGTCTGGCAATGGCTACATTCCGGGCCATCGGGCGCACCGACAGATACCCCGTCGTCATTGTCGTCCTGATCTGCCTCGGTGAGTTCCTGGGGCCGCTGCACACGAATTCCGATCGGTTTTACGTTATGTTTGTGAAACCCTACCTGAGAATGCCTCTGCTGCAGGTATAATCCGCATGCGTTGCAGAGCGTCTGGTGTGTCGCGGGATCTCGGCGCCAAAGTAGTGTGGTCTTGCAGTTATAGCACTGTTTGAGCCGTAACTGTAATATAAAGGCAAAATGGCCTGGGTGTAGCCAGTTGGACATTTTGCCATTCAGCACGGCTGTAGCCAGGGCCCTGGCTAGAGACTTTTTTTGCCCTACCTTTGCCCGGCGTTCCCGGTGCCCGGCTGCCCTTTTGGGTGCCTTTGATTTCCCTTTTTTAGGAGATACAATCGCTTACCTCGGTTACTTTCCTGTTGCGATAAATCTAATCGGCCTCTGCACCAAATATAACCCCATCGCTATTTGATGCATCCATCCTGTCCCCGCCACCCCGCCATCAAATATCCCATCAATTCCGCCTCCCCCGCCCCTTTCACATAATTTTTGAGCACACATTAAATACATGTTTGCAACACCATTGGAGATTTTTAAATTTTTCAAAAGTTAAATGAATAAAAAATTATTACTGCCGGGTGCATTGCCAGAATGCAAGAGCTGCCTGCAACATCCAGCCCTGCTTGAATTGAAATAATTAAATTCACTGATTAAATAAAAAAAGCCACGGCCCAACCTATGCTCTCACTGGGATTCGAACCCAGTTATCGCTGAAAAGAAGGCTTCCACCATCTTACTATCAGGTGCATTAATAGTTATGCTACAAGAGCTGACTGGTTTGAGGGAATGGTCAGCCAACATCTGAAGATAGATTAAAATTCTTTTCAACAATAAAATCTGGCCCAAAGTCGAACCGGGAACCCTCGGCAAAATTGCTTACAAAGCCGGACGAATATTTTAACCAAGTGTTACCGATACACCAGGACTTCTTACAGAGATAGATGGTCATTGTACTATCGGCCCTTAATAAAATTCAAATCCAAATGTTCTAAATAATAGAAGATGTGTTACCATTACACTACTGGGGCTTATTGCCCCAGCGTGTACCTTGATCAGAGGGGGGGGGACACATCTTGTACGGGTAATACTCTATCCGAATATCCCGGAGTCGAACCAAAACCCATGTATTATATTAAAGACGCAAAAAAAAACAGTATCACTACCGATAATGAAAAGAACGGGGCGGGGAAGCGGGCGGCACACTACAAGCCTGCTTCTCAGCTGCCAGCAATCTATGCAGCATCCACCTGACGTCCATAACTGTGTCCACCCACCATTCCAGCTCCTCTTGTGTGCTGCTTTCCTTTACCTTTGCGCCCCACCAATACAGTGTCGCTATCAAACTCAAGGCACCGTTTGGCCCCGGGTGTCACAGCGTTTGCCAACGGTCAGGCCCGGCTGCAGGATACAGATCTCACAGAAATCTCCCAGGCCTTCCACGATCTTCTTCTTGCCAATCTGGTTGCAGCCTGCCCCACCAAGTCCACCACCCGTGCTTGAAGGTCGTGACGGCAGGAATCACGGGTCCCATGCCATTTCCAATGGATCCCCTGCGCGCCCCACGCCCTGCGACTATCCAGGAACTCAATTGCGTTGGGCAATTTGATTTCGCCAGGCCCTTCCCAGTGTTCTCCCACTTGTACGTGCGCTTGATCTCCATGAAAACCTTCAGCAGCGCATTGAAACCCCCACCCAGAGAATGGCGCGACACTTCCGGGTACACCTTTCAAAACCACGCCGCTGCATCTGGTGGGCAGGGCGGAATAGCATCACCGCCGTTGGCATCCTCCGTGCTGGCCGTTGCCGGTCCAGGTGTGTTCTCCAATGTTCTCTCTCCCTGGTCACGCTCCCTTCCGCGTAGGCATGCACACCCTGCTGCTGTTGGGACCAGAGGCAGCCCAGTCAAGGTGGCAGCAGAGGGGGGGGATGCGCTGCAGGCGTGGGTGGGGGTCGCACAGATCTCGAGTTTGGTGGCAGGGGCGGCGGGGGAGGCAGGGGCAGAGATCCCGAGTTCAGTGACGGGGGCGACAGGGACAGAGATCCCAAGTTCGGTGGTGGGGGCGGCATGGGCTCAGACCCCGAGTTCGGTGGTGGGGGCGGCATCGGCTCAGACCCCGAGTTCAATGGTGGGGGCGGCGGGGGCGGCATGGACACAGATCCCGAGTTCAGTGGCATGGGTGGTGGTGGCAACGGCGTCCCCGATTCGGAACCCGGTGGCATAGCAGATCTCGTCGGCAGCTGGGACTCCGAGGTTGACGGCGGCTGCTCGAGTGCCGCAGATCCCGAAGTCCATGGTGGTGGCGGCTGCACATCTTCCATGTCAACGTCAACTAGGAAAAGAAAAGTAAACAGTCAGCCAAATAGCAACTAAACCCCCTGCAGCCCCCATACCTGAATTTGAAGCTTCTGCTTCAGCTCACCCTCCCTGGTTACGCGCTGAACACTGCACGGGCACGTTGGTTGTTGCACTCTTCCTTGCCTTTGGCAGGCCGTTTGTTCCTGGCTTCCTCACGTTGGCGGTGATAATTTGCGAAATCTCAAATTTTACGAATGCATGACATTCAGCGCTCATCCAGAGGTTGGCGTGAGCTCCAAACGTGCAACCCAGAGCCATATTGCATTATCATCTTAAACTGGCAATAACAGCTTATTCCTGGAAACTTCACCTTTGGGACACTTGAGGGTTGAATCCGGATTAAGGCTCAAAGCCCATACATCAAAGTCCTGAAACACCCTCTATATGTTGATAAGCCGCGAAATTTGTGAAACCTCAAATTTTACGAATGCATGCCATTCTGCGCTCATCCAGTGGTTGGCGTGAGCTCCAAACGTGCAGCCAAGAGCCATATTGCATTATCATCCTAAACACTGGCACCTATGGCTTATTCCAGGAGACGGCACCCTTGGATCACTAGGGGTCAGATCCGGATTAAGGCTTGAAGCCCAAATATCAAAGTCCTGAAACACCCTCTATACGTGGGAAGGCAACCACAATGCTCACTACCAAAGGGAGAATCATAATATCCACCTCTGACATCTATTGGGACACTGGGAACCTTATTCAGGAGGAAACGCTGAGTTGATTACACAACTTTGGCTTATCCAACGCGACACGACAAGTCACAGGATCAAGGGCTAGACTCAATATTGCTATTTTTAAACACCAGGTCCGTGAGGACGCGATCACCTGATAAGCCGCAGACTGGGACTAAGCATGTACTATGTGTTCCTGGATGTTGATTAAGGACATCTGGGGTATTGTTGGAAAGGGAATAACCTATACTATCCAACTAGCGATACTAGAAGTCGGGGCACACACAACAGAGGGAGATATGGGCTAATTACCCTGTTTAGGGGAATAGTGGAACATATAATCCCCTGATCAACAAAGGGTTGTTGATCACCGGATAAACTGCCGACCAGGATTAGGCATGTACTGTGTATTCCTGGATGTGGATTACAGCGTTTTGCATGTATTCGTGAAAATGTTGAAAAAAATTTCACAGCTGCACGTGACCCTTGCCGGTTCTGCCGAAGTCTTTTGGACAGTGAAACACGCGAAAATCCAGTCAAATTAATAAGTTTGGGCCTCCTCAAGGTTCCTGGAGAGTGCAAAGTAATCCTGGGTCAGATTTGGATGTTGAAAGAGAGCGGATGGACCCGGCACGCTCGGCACGAATCACGTGAAGCTGTGAAAAGTTTTCAACATTTTCACGAATACATGCAAAGCGCTGTAAGGACATCTGGGGTATCGTTGGAAAGGGAACAACCTATATTATCCAACTAGCGATACCAGAAGTTGGGGGACATACCATGGGCCAATTACCCTATTCAGGGGATATTTGAACATATAAACCCCTAATCCATGAGGGGTTGAAGGAGTCATTATACAAACATTTAGGAGGCTAGGAATGCCAGGGTGCGCACAGCTGATACCAATCACAGGCTAATTAATTAAGTATAATACCCGAAGCCTAGTAATCACGCATATGTAACAGTTTCTGTACAGTATATAAGGAGGGCAGAACCAGGGAGGACGGCACCGAACTAGACCCAGAGAGTGAGGAGCAATAAAGCCCTTGCGCACAAAGTCGACGTTTGGGCTTGACTCTTTGGCTGTCAACAGGCCTCAGAATTCAAGTTTGGTTTTGGAATAACAAAAGGACCAAACTAGACCCAGAGAGTGAGGAGCAATAAAGCCCTTGTGCACAAAGTCGACGTTTGGGCTTGAATCTTTGGCTGTCAAATAGCCTTGGAATTTAAGTGCGGTTTCGGAATAAGACTTTGTTTGAGGCGCGAGCCATAGTTACGGGGCGTGAGCCATAGTTATGGGGTGTGAGCCATAGTCTGAGGCGCGAGCCATAGTCTGAGGCGCGAGCCATTGTTACGGGGCGCGAGCCAGCAAGTTTGAGGCGCGAGCCAATCATTGTCAGAATAAGGTGCGAGCCAACAAAACCAGGTCTAAACAGCCCACAAAACCAAGCCGGTTCACAGCCGTTATCTTTGCATAGTTGGGACACTTAAATCCATGTTGGGAACCAACCAATAAATTCAGGTTGTGTCTTGAACACCACTTCGAGAAAGCTAGTTGAGACTTAGCCATCCTTGGGGGAACGGGAATTGAATACTTTCGTGATAAATACATTTACTCGTGGTTTCCTTGGACCTACACTTGTGTCCAAAAAGACCCAAATCTCGTCAGTGTATCTTGGTCGTCAAAAGAGTGTGTGGTGTTGGAGTCTGTCTACCGTCGATTTAGTCGTGCTTAATCTCACTTTGTGAGTTGGGTGTAACTCAGTCGTTCGATAGGGGGGATTTTGGCAGTTGCATTATTCTGACCGTTGAACCTGAGCAACCGTTTCAACGTGGGAAGGCAAAGCAATGCTCACTATCAAAGGGAGAATCATATTATCCACCTCTGGCATTTACTGGCACGCTGGGAACCTTATTCGGGAGGGAAACACCTAGTTGTTTACACGAATTTGGCCCACCCGACGCGACGTGATGGGTCACCTGATCAAGGCCTGGACCTACAATTATTACTCCTATACACTGGATCCGCGACAGCGTGATCACCTGATAAGCTGCAGACCGGATTAAGCTTGTGGTGCGTGTTTCTGGATACCGATTAAGGGCATCTGGGGTATCATTGGAAAGGTATTAAACCATACAATCCAGTCAACGATACTAGAAGTTGAGGCATCTACCACAGAGGAAGATATGAGTCAATTATCCTATTCAGGGGATTAATTACACATATAATCCCCTGATCAATGGGAGTCATTAGACGAACATATAGGAGGGCTCAAGTAGCAAATAGGAATGTCAGAACGTGCTCCGCTGCTACCGATTTCAGGCTAATTAATTAAGTAGAATAACCGAAGCCTAGTAATCATGCACATGTAATAGTTTTTGTACAGTATATAAGGAGGGCAGAACTAGGGAGGATGGCACTGAACCAGACCCCAGAAAGTGAGGAGCAATACAGCCCTTGCGTACGGAGTTGAAGTTTAGGCTTGAATCTTTGGCTGTCAATTAGTCTCAGAATTTAAGTTTGGTTTTGGAATAGCATCAGTGGGATTTATAAGTGTCAGTTACGGGGCGTGAGCCATACCGAGTTCGAGGCGTGAGCCATTGTGTGTGTTTTGAGGCGTGAGCCATAGTCACGGGGCGCGAGCCAAGTCAGTGGAATAAGGCGTGAGCCAAACAACCGGGTCTAAACAGCCCACCGGATTAATAGTCCACCAAAACAAACCGGTCTAGAGCCGTTATATCTGCCTAGTTGGGAAACTTAAATCCACGTTGGGAACCAACCAATAAATTCAGGTTGTGTCTTGAACGCCACTTCAAGAAACTAGTTGAGACTTAGCCACCCTTGGGGGAACGGGAATTGAATACTTTTGTGACAAATACGTTTACTCGTGGTTTTCTTGGACCTATACTTGTGTCCAAAAAGACCTGAATCTTGTCAGTGCATCAAGGTCATTAAGGGAATGTGTTGGTGTTGGAGTCTGTCTATTGTTGGTTTAGTCGTGCTTAATCTCACTTTGTGAGTTAGGTGTAACTCAGTCGTTTGATAGGGGGGATTTTGTGAGAGTCGGTATCTCACGCAAGTAGAAGTAATTGAATTAATAACTGGCGGGGTATGCTACTCGAGGTAACGTGGTGAAGATCTGCGGAGCAACTAATAACCTAAAGCCGCTTTCACTAGGACAGGATACCTGTGTCCCTTGTGGAAGTGCCTCCCTCTCCGGATACCCGTGAGAAGTGGTACGTTAGTTACGCTCAACGCGAGTAATCCTGAAAGAAGTAGTTAGTAGATAAAGATCCGTGAGCACTCAACAACAAGTCGTTCAGTCCCTCAGGCCTCTATCTTGGAGTATACTCGACAAGGAAAGGCGGGGAGGTGTCGATACGACGTGGTGTGAGATTAAGTGTAGTGGTATTGATCATCTCGTGATGGGTAACTACTTGACAACTCGACGTTTACTGTCGAGATGTCCAGATGGTAGTCTACCTACACTATCTTGAAAGACGTAAATTGAGAGTAATACAAGTAAGATAAAATGAAGAAAAATTGTCCATGAGGTTGTAACATTCCTTACAGATTTTGGCAATTGCATATTTAGACCGTTGGACCTAAGCAACCCTTACATCTGGGGCCCACCGCGAGGGGACCAGAGTTGACGTATTACTTGTTGAAAATTCATGGTTGCCTTTGGATGCAAGCCCAGTAGCCAAAGGTTGTAGTGGGAAAGACTTTGTGTCAATTCAAAACCCACCAACTCCGTTCTCCGAATAAGGAGGACTGAGAATAAACTAACCCACTTTGTTTTAAACCCAAAAATGAAGAAAAAGATTCCATCTCAACGCAAAAAGCAATCGGAGCAGAGTACAGAGGATTAGGACAACCAACATATTGGGAACGGAAATCAGTTTGTTCACAGAACAGATTAGTTGCCAATCGTTCTCCTCCTCTGGATCAATCAAGCGCTTCCACAACAAGAAATTGAAGGCCTACCCCAGCTGAAACAGCAAGGGCAGGGCAGTCAAGCATCTCACAACATCGCGCGGACACATATCATTCACAACAAGCCAGAAGACAACAACCAAGGCTTAATCAAACAGTCCAAACTAGCCACGAACTTAGTTCAGATGCTGGTCCACCAGGTTCTCTAATTGATCCTGCTCAAGTCGGTTTACCGCAAACACCAGAGGAAGAAATTCCTGTAGTGTTACCGTTGCCTGCAATAGTTCCAGTTACCCAAGCCGTGCAGGCTCCACCAGTACCATCTGCACCACCCCCTCCAGCACAGAATAAGAAGATGCCTGTTCAAGGTTTCAAGATTCCGGTGTTGTATGACCACAACGCACCGAGTTTCGATGGAAA
This sequence comes from Mycena maculata, assembly GCA_029448575.1. Classification (NCBI taxonomy): domain Eukaryota; kingdom Fungi; phylum Basidiomycota; class Agaricomycetes; order Agaricales; family Mycenaceae; genus Mycena; species Mycena maculata. Next base: position 484,598 of record JARJLG010000044.1, on the reverse strand, counting down.
GACGGCCGGGAGTTTGAAGAGGTTCCTCCGGCAATGCAAGGAGGTCATGACCAAGGGACAGGTCAAAGACGCAGAAGAGCAAAAGGCGTTGTTGTGTAGATACCTCAGAGATGAAGATATTCGAGAGCAGTGAGAGGCTCTCTCGGAATATAAGACGGGAAAGTTTGAAGATTGGTTGGCAGAGATAGAGGAGTTATACCCAGAGTTGCAGACTCTAGAGACAGGTTCTTTGAGGAAGTTGGCCAAAATCTGTGATGACAATTTAGGCATAATCGCGTCTGATAAGGGCAAGGTTAGGCGCTTCAATATTGCCTTCCAGACCAAAGCCCTTAAACTTCTTACGGTGATAAGCATGCAAAATGGCCAAGCCTGAAATTTACCGATTTCTGCGTTCTGGTTCCACTTACTAAAGTGGAACCAGGGTTTATCAATATCTTGCCCATAGAGAGCCATAGAGAGGTCCGATCTGTTGGCTAAAGGCACTACACCTCTAATTACATAGTAAAGACTTGTCAGGTCACCGATACCACGAGGGTCAACGGCCTGGGGAGCTGCTATGTATTTACGCGTAATTCAAAGTCCAACCATTTGATCGAATTGGGACAAAGATAAAGTGTTATACCAAGGACATACACACACCATCTATTCCGACTATGAATTACACCTGGAAGAACACTAGTGGGGTTGGGAATCAAAGAAAGAAGGAACCTTTGCTAAAATGGGAACACGGCCCAAACAGTCCGGTAGTAGCCGACGGATCAATCCACGGCATGTTTGATATTCAACGCTTGGACCGAGGTCTGGATTGGGCAACACAGTCGTTGTCAAGGGAAGATTGATCCACTACCTCCATCATTCAAGTGCTGGAGTAGTTTATCCGTTTTCCCGTACCAGGAGTCATACTATATCACAATTTAACCGTGGCTCTACAGAAGGGCTGGACACGGGTAAAATCCACATCATAATATGATGCCATCTCTTGGATTAGAAGCAAATCAGAACACAGGTCTCGGAACAAAGTATCTATTTAACCATTTTATGATCCGTTCGTGTTCATTACGTGTTTGTTGCTAATTATCCTGTACTATTATTATATTTATTAGTCCTGCATGTTGTGTCACCCGTTTGTATGAATACAGGCAGGTTCAGAAAGGGAAGGCAGTGAATTCACCCCTTCTTGCTAGACGTATTCAGCTCTGCTGGTATTGTCGCTTGGGAAGCCTTGTATTCATTTGGAGTACCTCTTGGAACTTGTAGAGTTCTTTTAGTTATTTCGGTCAATATATTGTTAGTTGTTGGATCACATCTCGCGCTAGAATCTTAAGGAAACAGAACACGGAACGGACTCATAAGGGTTTCCTAAGGATCTAGGCCAAGAGATTTGATAGTACACGGAACAGAATCACAAAGGACCGAGAACACTGAAAGGATAACAAAGTCTAAGGACTAATCCACCCACCCCACGAGATAAAACACCTCTTGGCTTTCTCTAGACCTCATCTGAGACCCTAGATCAGCTAATTGAATCATATCAGTATTTACGCGTAAATAGCTATTACTTATATTTAGCACAACCAGAGACCTAATACTTGGTCTGATCCCCGTACTCGCACCGTTTATTGTTTGGATTTGTGTTTAGTGTGGGTTTTGTGTTATTAGTGCCCTAAGCGCTGATTTACATATTCCTACATTTCACGCCTGTTCAGATAGTCAGCGTTTCAACGGAACCCGCTCTAATCACCAACCTTTGGTTATTGGAATTGTACCTTGAAACCCTTGACAATGCCTTTGCGCTGGAGATCAGAAAAATAATCAACCAGCACAAGTATTGGCAGGATAAGGGGATTGTTGCTAAGCCCGCGGCACCCACCACGGGGGCTGCACCTGTTGAGCGCAACGAGGACACCTTGCCACTTAAAGATGTCATGGAAATCACAGAGTCTTAACCAAGATTGCAAATGATCAAGGACTTGGCAAAGCTAGTGGGACACCTAAAGATATGGGATTAAGCATCAAGCGAGAGATCACTGAGAAATTAGAGACTTTCGCTGGCGAAATTGCCAAGATTAAGGATACCCAGGTCTTGCTTGAGCAGAGGGCTGATACGCAAGAGAAACAGCTTGGAGAAACTTTCAAGGAGCAACTGGCTAATTCTGAAAAGAATATGGAGAAGTCATTCAAAATGTCCTTCGCCCAATATTCTAGGGACGTTCCCCCTCATCAGGATATTAATCAAAGCCAGGGATCCTGGAATAGGAATAACCAAGGCAGACAAGGGACGAACCAGGATTATAGGCCTGATTATAGTCGTAACAATAATAGCCACAATGGTTACAACAATTATAATCGAGGACTGGATAAATCTACTGGGCCTAATAGCAAACCCTTGTGCTTCTTCTGTTGGCTCAAACACTTGGTTCGTGATTGTGTCCACAAACAAGAATATATTGATAGTGGAAAAATCATAATCGAGAATGGGTACATGAAACTGGCAAATGGGGACCCTATTCCGAATACCGGAAATTGGAAGAGCAAAAAGGCAAGAGTGGATGATTACTATGCGAATAATCCGCATGTGAAACCAGTTCCACCTGCGCTGCAAGCCTATGAGGGGCTACCCTTCATGCAGTACAATCAGAACGCTCAGAGTGATTGCCCGAGCGGAGAATATGACACAAGGGACGATGAGATTAGGTCGTTCAGGGTCCAGAGGGCATTGCAACAGAACAACCTCTTAACCCCTGGACCGGCCAATCTACATACCAATCCGCGCAACACTCAATTTGTTCAAACTCCACCTGGAGGGTTACCTGCTGGAATGGATATCAGTCAGTTTGTAAGCCTAATCAATTACATTCGGACACAAGATGGAGGTGGAAGGGCAGCGGAACAGACCAGGAGTGGGAATAGGAGTGATCCCGCTTCAAAGTCGAATTTCTAGATGGCACGATGAAGGAGGCTGGGGCAAAGCAAAAAGCTAAGCCCAAAACCCTAACTCAGCCTCCAGAGAGCCAGAAGAAAGTTAGGATTGCAGAAGAGTCGGAGAATTGGAGGACCAAGATTAAAGGAGTTACGGTTGTTGAAGATAATGTTAGTGATGTTGAGCTAGAGGTTGAAGAACCAGATGATCTGGAAGAAGCACCGGCCAGATCCGTTCATAAACCAGCCAAGAAGAAAATATTCTTGGACGATGATTTCTCCGATGAAGAAAGGACACCCATCTCCTACGAGAAATTAGTGAACGAGGCGTATAGGCATAATCGTGCTAAGGAGGCAGCCAAGAATCGGAATCCGGACCCAGTAGCAGGGGATAAGGCTTTCCGATTAGTGGCTCCTATTGACAAGCCTGGTATTGCCAGAGAAATAAACAAGAAAATTGCCGACACAAAAATTGAGATTAGATTAGGGGACATGTGGGCTCTGAGTACGGAATTAGCCAAAGAGCTTAGGCGTTCCATTACAAAGCAGAGGAAACCCACCCAACCGATCTTGGCTGGGGGAGTGTTTGCACAAGGAGGTCCCTTCCCTTGCATGGAGGACGGGGGCGGAATAGAGAAAGAATTCGATGCCATTGATGTGAGGAACCTTCCTCGAGTTGATGCATTCTATATTGCCACGGATGAGGATATAGGATGTACAAATGGGTCGTTGATTGTTCCAGACGCTTATCTGGCTTATTTGGCAACTTTGGGGCCAAATGAGACTCCTAAGCAAGTCTATGTGTCCTTAGATTCGGCGGCCTTAAATGCTGTGTTCCCTTTGGTCGGGGACAAGGCACACATTGAAGCTGTAATGGACAGTGGATCCCAGATAGTGTCCATAGCCTTAACCAAGGCTGAGGATTTAACACTAACATGGGACCCTGACATTCAGATCTTTGTGCAAAGTGCTAACGGACAACTCAAAAAGTCCACGGGACTAGTGCGCAATGTTCCGTTCAGGTTTGGAGACATCACAGTATATCTCCAAGTTTGACACTATCAGGATCAACAGCCCGCTAAGTATTTACGCGTAAATCATCAAAGATTGTATTTACATGTAAATCAAAGTCCAACCATTCGGTTGAATTGGGGCACTGTGGGAATAGTTGGGTGACAAAGGTGTCATCAGGCAGAGATACAGGACAGCCAGTCTATCTATAAGGCTAAGCTGGTTGGCCCGGCCAATCTCTACCACAATTTATCCGGACATGCTATACTTGGCACGTCTAAAGATAACAAGTCCATCAAAATATGATGGCAACACCTCAAAACAGAAAGATAGATGCACGCTCTCGGGATAGAGCACTTATTTAACCATTTAACCGGGTCTTTTGATGCATGTACCTTTAAATAGCCAGGTCCGTTTATCCGTTGTAGTATTTATTTATTTTATCATGTGATGTATAATTCCTGTATAAATACTGCCAGGTTTCTAGTGGAAAGCCAGTGAATTCACCCCTTCTTGCTAGACGTACTCAGCTCCGCTGGTATTGTTGCTTGGGAAGCCTTGGATTCATTTGGAGTACCATTGGGAACTTGTTAGTTCTTTCTGTTATTCTTGGTCAAATATATTTGTTGGTTGTTGGATCTATGTGCGTATAAAGAATCTTAAGGAAACAGAATTGTATCGGGTCGTATCGGTTTCATATCGGGTTGTATCGGGTCATATTGGGTTTCATAAGGATTTAGGAAAAGCACACAGATTGGTACACAGAACACAGATATTATAGCCGAGAACATTGAAGGAGCACAAGTCTTGAGTCTATTGACTACCAAGCACTACCCCACACCACCCCATTGATATAAAACCACTATCTGCTTCGTATAGACCTCATTAGAGTCTCTGGATTGGCTATTGGAGCGTTCTCAGTATTTACATGTAAATAGCTATTACCAGATCTAGTTCAAATATCAACCTAATACTTGGTTGGAACCCCATACTCGCACCACTTGATTGTTTGGATTAGTGTTTAGTGTTGGTGCTCAGGCATTGATAGACATTTTACTACATTTCACATCAGTTCAGGTAGTCAGTGTTTCACCGTCCCCTCACATGTGCGGGCAGAGGTCTGCTCGATTGTGAACCGACGCTACGACGAGATGATACATGGTCCAAGCAGAGATCTTTTTCTCTCGGGATTCTTCTTAGACCCTGGTAAGTCTCGATCGATCTGTACTTCGTAGCATTGACAAGCTTTAATTTCCATGTCAGAGCACATGAAAAGTCCCATTTTATTTAAATCCTCGGCCAACCAACTTGTCAATCCCACACGAGTGACAGCACATGACCCCACTGCGAAAACAACCGACCAGGATCTCCGTGATTCTATGCTGTCGTATGTGAAAGTGGGCGAGTTTCTGTTTCAGGTCCTTGCAAAAGAATTGCAGTCCAACCGTGACGTGCCGGCATTCCAACGCTACTTGTCTGCCTCTGCAGTTATGAACACTTACAAATCTCAGTTCGAGGTTTATACCCGCCAATACCCACCATTCAGTGTACGTTCTAGCACCTGGACAAAGGCTATACAGTACTGGCGGTCCTTGGAGGGTGTTCCAGAGGTGTCAATTCTTGCTCTTGGTGCTTCTCAATGCTGTTTAGACCTGTACTGATTTCCCACAAGTTTGTAGCTATAAAAATATTCTCGGTCCTGGCTAACTTGATGCCTGAGGAGCGCACCATCTCACGGTTCACCCGTATCGACACTAGGGATCGCGCCAATCAAGATGCTCGCACAATTGTTGCTCAAGCGAAAATTTATCAACAAAATCGGTGCCTGGCTCAAGTGACCACTGAAAAGGTAAGATTATTATTTAATGATTGAGTATGTCTGAATTGTTTCCATTAAGCCTAAACAGGGAAAGGCTCCATCCATCAAGTGGTGCTCGGTCAAAGGTCTTTTCACTGAGCCGACTCGAAACACTGTGATTGATCTCACTGGTGCCAAAGCCTCTGATCAGCCACATCTTTCCATTACAGCTGAATGCAAAGCCGGCCTGGAAGCCCTCAATGCGGTGGACCATAGTGGGGCTCAGAACAATTCATTTGCCTCAATCAAGCAGCCAACACTTGACACACATCGCAACGGCATCAATACTCGGTTGCCATTTTTCCGGGATTTACTCACGGATAAACCAGTTGAAGGGGCAAATTCAATTAGAAGTCTTGCAGGTTGGGCGGATGTTGTTGTTGTTGGTCCCCAGGGTGGTAGGAAGGTGGCTGGAAAGAAAATTTGGGACGGGGAGGCCGAAAAACTCGTTTTTTAGGCCAGATCTGTAAACCTGTTTATAAACACGTTCATAAACAGCCTGTTTACAAACCAAAAATTAAAAACGGTTTATAACCCCTCCAGGAATTAAAAACAAGACCCTAGTCATGCGACTTGGAGGGGAAGACATGAAGAGAGGAATTGTCTAAACCAAATTGGAGTTGAACGTTTTCGACACTTAGCATTGACCCATAGCACAGGGTTCCAAAAGTGACTCCAACCGATGCCGATATTACTCAGCGAAGTCGGCAAACGGGTAAGGAATACATGTGGCGTGCTACATATAAATGTCCCGGCTAAATACCTCCATGGAGACACGATGCGTAGACTCGCGTTGAGTTCACACAACACCGGAACTTGACAGTTGAGGCCACACAGAGACCTTGCCGAGGGATGCAGAACCCTCCGATCAATTCTCTTTTTGAACTCGGACTTCGGTCCGTCATTTTAGCTGATCATGTCCGATGAGGTCCGAAATCCGCCTTTTCAGCACATCTTCGTGCACTCAGAGGGAATGTAGGACCACCAAACATTGGTTGAGTGTCCTAGGAATGAAATCTCGTGAAGAATCAACCCAGGAAAGCCTCAGGACGCCAGGATAGTCCGAAAGTGGCAGACTTCCATTTTGGGAAGCGATTGAAAAAAAAAAAAAAACCAACTTGTCTCATTATTTTTAGGAACAGCTGTAACATTGGGCCCAAAATGATTAATCCTAGGAAATGGCCCTCCAGCCTGGATACTGGGGTTGCATCACATGTGCAAAAGAACTACTTGCTTGCAATGTTGCACTGAAATACCTCCATATCTAAACCTATTTATTTCACATGTTTGCCTCACCTGTTGATGCCCTTTGAAACAACCAAGAGAAAAATTGTTCTGATTGGTACGATACTAAGCAAAGAATACAAGTAGAGAGCTAAATCATCTAGATGTATCACGTACAAGTCATCTGAGTCTGGAGCAGACACATTAGAGAAGACAGCCAACAAACCACAATTGGAACATGTCTCTTAAAAGTAAAAGAACAAACTTAAAAAATTGAAAAATTAATGTATAGACCTCAGCATTCACATGAAAATTTGGCTGATGGTGCCTCTTGCTTGCTTGTTTGTATGAAATGATATATTAATTCAAATGCTCTACTGGACAACAGGTGGTGGTATCATATGAGGAAGTAAAGAAATAGTGTGGCAGATATCACAAACCAGAGAAATGGAGTGGCAAGGAACACATTGAAGGACAAGCTTCAGTGGTACAGAGAGAAGGGCAGAAAGATCAATGCACAAGGATCCAAGTCAACATATCCAATGGCCAAACCAGCACTGTATAGCCAGAAGTTGGGAGATTTGTGGGTACTTACAAAGAAGGGAAGTGCAGTCACAAACACAATCGTTGGCTAACAGCTTCCCACGTATCTAGGACGTTTCAGACTCAGAATGTCCAAGACTCCATGCAGCACAAATTTCAAGGTGTTCAAGAAGCCTGAGCACATCAGAGTAATGCTTGAGCCTTGAAAGGAATCAAGAATATGTATTCCTGAAGGCATTTACAGCTGTTTGCATATCTAATGGCACGGAAATATGAGTAAATGAGAGCAAACTTACTGTTTTCTCACTCAGATCTGGACATATTTACTTGATTATAAGTGCATTTGAACGTCTTTTAATGTGGCTACTGACCCGATCAAGTTTCATGTTCCAATTGTCTGTTCCATTTTCCAACCTATTTTCAGCTGCTTGCCCCACTACAGCTGCCAGTTCTTGGCCAATTCCTTTCAAAATAGGTGTGTTCCAGAGGGATTTTAAGCCTACTCTTGATCTCCTCCCCCAGAATCCCACCTTGGCATGCTCATAGCTTCACGTCTGCTACCGACACTTGACAGACACTCACTCTTTATTTGGCTTTTTCTTTCCATCATTCCATGTACATTATGTCCTATGCCCCCAAATCCAGCAGAACTTACCCTGCAGTGATAATATATCATTATCCCCACAAAACATGGGCAATCGTCAGATCAGTTGCAATGTCAAAATAGCTGCTATAAATCTTTACAAGTAGAGAATTCTTTCACTCAAGATTCTAGCATGTGTGAGACTCCCCCAGTCCACTTTTTACCGTGTTTTGGACCTATGGTGCACCACCGCCAGTGTGACACCTGTGCAGCACATCAATACTAGTTGCAGAGCCACACATCTACATATCCACTATACACATTCTCTTTTCCCCATGCTTGGTTCCATTCAAAGTACAATACAATCTGCAACAGGCCTGAACCCATCCAGATACAAACTAAAACAGTGTCAACAAGGCATCCAGGTGAAATCAACCCTAGAGTCTGATGGGAGATATGAGCAAAGCAAAAGGTATACCAATTCAATAATCCTATGGAAGCTTGAGGACAACACAATTGATTTCCTGATGACAAAGTCAGAAAGCAAAATGTGCCGCTGGACTTGAAGAACTCACCTGAATCTGGGCAGGACGATCAGGAGATGCACGCTGTATGATAAATGAGAAGTTGGTTATCTGGACACATTCTAGGATCCAAAAATCACAACTTCATTGTGAACATTTGAAAACAACGGCATGAATCACCGTTCAGAAGTCTATATGCCTATTCAGAAACATCAACCAATGAATAAAGAACAGCTAAACGGACTTCACCACATTGGATAGTTCAGAAGCAATTTGTGTTCAGGGAGTGAACACTCATCAAAATTCCTTGAACTTGAATATACTCGACAGTGACTGGAATCACAGGAATGGGCTGAAGAATATGTGTGTAACAAACACTGCAAGACTGAGCAACTGGAAGCAGATTCTTGTGAGACTGAGAAGTGGGAATTTGCAAGAACAGTGAGTACGGTATGAAAGCACTGTCAAAATGACTTCGAACACACCTAGAAAGAAGCTGATCTGCCAAGTGATACCCAAGAAACAAGGGCTTCATTGAAGTCCGAGATCAAGCAAGCCCAAGTGGAACTGGAGACACTGGATATGGCAAGTTTGAAACAATTGGTGGTTACTATTTGAAATCCCTGAGGAAAAACCTTCCAACATGCCTAATTAATACGAGCCAAATCCAGCAAGAATTGCACCACAGTGACATGCAACAACTTGAAAATCACTAAACTCTGCCAATTAGGAACAAAAAATGCCAAAAGTCAATCTTGGAGATAACAGCTCAAGACCTATACCATTAGATGCGCCTCAGGAATGTGATTCGAATGCACCTAGACACAGACAAAACGGTGAAGAATTGAGGGAGAAACAGGCGGAAGAAGATCTAACATCAAATTTGCTCTTATTTACTCATATTTCCAATCAGTGCCATTAGCTCTGCCAAGAGCTGTAAGAAATCAGCTTCAAGATAATGTTGGCATTCCAGTTGCTGGATATCATTTACCTGAGGCTCTCAAATCGGGTCCAGTATGTATTACTTATCAGACCGAGTACATCCCATGGGTTGCATGATCGGTTGATGATCGGTGGTTACATTGAATGAACAGAGTATATATATTTGTTAGTGTTTCATCAGGTTTGTCTTCTCTGAAACCTAGTTTCAATCCCTTTTGCTGAATCATCACGTATTTCCATGAATTTGAGGAATACTGCTTGGAAAGCCTGTCTTCCTATAAATTAGCACCTTTAATGATCAAGTCCACAATGTTTTCTAGCTTCCGATGATAAGCCGCGAAATTTGCAAAACCTCAAATTTTACGAATGCATGACATTCAGCGCTCATCCAGAGGTTGGCGTGAGCTCCAAACGTGCAACCCAGAGCCATATTGCATTATCATCTTAAACTGGCAATAACAGCTTATTCCTGGAAACTTCACCCTTGGGACACTTGGGGGTTGAATCCGGATTAAGGCTTAAAGCCCATACATCAAAGTCCTGAAACACCCTCTATACGGGGGAAGGCAAAAGCAATGCTCACTATCAAAGGGGGAATCATATTATCCACCTCTGGCATTTATTGGCACGCTGGGAACCTTATTCGGGAGGGAAACACCTAGTTGTTTACACGACTTTGGCTTACCCGACGCGACGCGATGGGTCACCTGATCAAGGCCTGGACCTACAATTATTACTCCTATACACCGGATCCGCGACAGCGCGATCACCCGATAAGCCGCAGGCCAGATTAAGCTTGTACTGCGTGTTTCTGGATACCGATTAAGGGCATCTGGGGTATCATTGGAAAGGTATTAAACCATACAATCCAGTCAACGATACTAGAAGTTGAGGCATCTACCACAGAGGAAGATATGAGTCAATTATCCTATTCAGGGGACTAATTACACATATAATCCCCTGATCGACGGGAGTCATTAGACGGACATATAGGAGGGCTCAAGTAGCGAATAGGAACGCCAGAACGCGCTCCACTGATACCGATTGCAGGCTAATTAATTAAGTAGAATACCCGAGGCCTGGTAATCACGCATATGTAATAGTTTTTGTACAGTATATAAGGAGGGCAGAACCAGGGAGGACGGCACTGAACCAGACCCCAGAAAGTGAGGAGCAATACAGCCCTTGCGTACGGAGTTGAAGTTTAGGCTTGAATCTTTGGCTGTCAATTAGTCTCAGAATTTAAGTTCGGTTTTGGAATAGCATCAGTGGGATTTATAAGTGTCAGTTACAGGGCGTGAGCCATACCAAGTCCGAGGCGTGAGCCATTGTGTGTGTTTTGAGGCGTGAGCCATAGTTACGGGGCACGAGCCAAGCAAGTTTGAGGCGCGAGCCAAGTCAGTGGAATAAGGCGTGAGCCAAACAACCGGGTCTAAACAGCCCACCGGATTAATAGTCCACCAAAACAAACCGGTCTAGAGCCGTTATATCTGCATAGTTGGGAAACTTAAATCCATGTTGGGAACCAACCAATAAATTCAGGTTGTGTCTTGAACGCCACTTCAAGAAACTAGTTGAGACTTAGCCACCCTTGGGGGAACGGGAATTGAATACTTTCGTGACAAATATGTTTACTCGTGGTTTCCTTGGACCTATACTTGTGTCCAAAAAGACCCGAATCTCGTCAGTGTATCAAGGTCATTAAGGGAGTGTGTTGGTGTTGGAGTCTGTCTATTGTCGGTTTAGTCGTGCTTAATCTCACTTTGTGAGTTAGGTGTAACTCAGTCGTTCGATAGGGGGGATTTTGGCAGTTGCATATTTAGACCATTGAACCTGAGCAACCCATTCACTGAGTTGACCTAATTTTGAAGATTCATCTTATGCAACGATCAGCAGCAAGCAATTGTCCGCTGTGCAAATCTAATGCCTGGATACTTAAGTATCCAGGTTCTTTCGTAGCGTGTGAATGATGCAATCATACTCCATATGGGAATTTTTGCCTTTTTGGGACGTGGATTCAAGATCAGTGAAAAAACGGTACAAACAAGACCAGACATGGAAGCACAGCTTTGACTTGCGTGGCAGGATCATCGTCCTTGGTAGTGGACCTACATTTCTTTGTTAACACCTCTAGGTTCTGGTGGTCCTTGCAAGGAAAGATTTCGACAGCTTGGTTTTTGGGACCTATGAGCAGAAATTACTTAGGAACGTACTGCCCCAAGTAGGGTCCTGTTTTGCAAAACATCTCAATGATTGCTAGGCAGTCTATTGCGAAACATTCCAGTAGTCTTATATGAAAGAATGGCTGTGGTAGGATTCAAACTCAAAACCTTTTGGTTTCCTTGACTGGAAACAAGAATAACATAATAACCAACTGAGCTAAATAAGTAATACAAATACTGTTTGTGATAGAAACACACCCCAGACCTCTGACATACAAAACTATTTCATGAAATACTAACTGAACAAGCTGAGCCGCCTCGTACCTAGCTCACCCAGCTTACCCCCTCCCGGGACACATTATGTAAACCTTCTGTTTTGGAAAGGATTTAGGTTGAAACCTGTTCAAACATCCCATGGGGCAGAGGACAGGCTTAATGGATGTCTATCTGAGCTGTGGTCCAAGATGGTAAACTTGTTTCAGAGCAAATAACACCTGCAATCGACCCCCTCCCAAATGCAGACCACGTGAAAAACACGTGGCTGGCCTGGCGCATCACGTCGCAAGTCAGTGAAAATGAACATTCGAGGAGGGGGTGACGTGGAAATTATGGCAATTCAATGGTGAACTCAATTCATATAAAATTCTCAGTCCTAGAGATCGTGTAACAAGTACGCAACGTGGAACTACAGTATTATTGCCTGTGGGCACCATGCCACTAGCACTACACGTATAGCTTTCGACCTGATTCACGCAGGAATGGGAAGATATGAAGAACAGCAGCATATGATGCTGCGTGTGGAGTGGCAGGGCACTGAGAACCATAGGGAAAATGGTGTATATACGGTGGCAAAGGTATGCCGTACATAGTCTGAATTGCAGCTAGATCGTCAAGCCACCATACTAGGGGGGTCAGGTGAATCCTTTGAAAGTGGCATAATTTATGTACCTTGCATTCATCGTGTATCCCTTCCAGGCAAATCCGGAGCGAGTGGCATGGCGGAAGGCACAAAATCCAGTGCCAACCCCGAAGCTTAAACGTGGTCAGGTAACTTCGAGATGCCTCTGGAGCAGTCTGAGGTCCCAAGGATGCCAAGAGTATGAAATTCAGCGTGTAAGGTATTCTGTAGGGCTGAAGATGTTGTGGTGAAGACGAGAGTGATGTATTCACTTGTCAAACAACGCCGCACGTGGTTTGCATTTGGGAGGGGGTCAATTGCCCGAGTCAGAGCAAATGGCAATTTCTTTATCAATGCAGATCGGACTTCTGGTCCATACTGTCCACATACAAAACATGTACAATTTTCTTCTACAATCACTTGTACCAATTTCCATGAAGTTGGCTGTACCTTGGCAGAGACCTCACACCGCTCCCTACATTGGGAGGTGATATACCCTGCAAATTGAACAGCAGTACACAGATATTGGAGGGGATTCACCAGTACAATTCTGAAATGGGACCACTAAACCTTTTTTTTTGGAGTGTTTAAAATGACATAACAAAGTTGGCAGAAGCATTCTAGGTTTGTTCACTTGTGTTGCTAGTTTTGGGCCAGTTGACCCACTGAGCCTAATATTATCCTGAGTCATATCCCACCTAAGAGTTACTCCGGAGTCAGGGTTTGATGCCCTTACGTGACGTAGTAAACAAGATGACCTAAAGATGTAAAATGCATTCTGGCTCCCTTGGTTGTGATCCAGTCATCCTCAAAAGTGGAAATTGAACCGAAATGTGTCCAATCTTGGAATATGTAACAAGTTTCGAGAGAAACGGACAGATAATGAGTTAGACTCTGTGCCGAGCACATCAAATTACTAAATTTCGATGTACTGCAGCTTGTATCAGGGCAGAACGGCCACAGAACAAGTACATCAAAGGTAAGGCCGACAATTGAAACTCTGCTCGAGACAGTGGAATATCTGTGTGTCCTGTCCCGCTTCGCTATTGCTGGGTGTTTTTTGTGTTCCTTAACAAAGATTCCAATTATTCATTCCAGCTCCTATAATAAAATCTTCACTGAAAACTACAGTGAAACAAATTTGTAGTCACAGTGGTGTGGTTTCTCCCCTCGGGGCAGAATTTCGGTCAATATCCACTGGGTTTCTGTCAGAATTTTGTTATATCTTAGACTCAAGCAGCTGTCGGTCAAGTTAAGACAATTGAACACATTCCGCACTCGTCACGTAAAGGCATCAAACCCAAACCCAGCCCCAAACCCAACCCCAAACCCAACTCCGGAGTAACTCTAAGGGAAAGGCATGGCTCTTTGTCAAGGATGATAATTATTACTAGTACATTTTTACAGGTCCTGTTGCATGACGGGCATTGGGTTGATCAAGTTCCGAGGTAATTGCCAGTACATTTTTACAGCCCTGTTGCATGATGGGCATTGGGTTGACTGAGGTATCCAGGCTCCGCCCGGCACCTCAGAATAACAAATGAATTAGAGGGTCATTGTGTTAGCTCAGGCATATGCTCTGCCCATCCGGAACCTTCCGGAGCCCAATAATACCCAAATCAGTGGCAGTGTAACCAACGGGAGCAGCACCTTACTATAACGGGAAATTTTGTCCTAATAAGGAAGGAGTAACACGTACGAGAACCTAGATACTTTTAAAAGGATCCAGGCATTGGGAGTGGGAACAAAAACTGATCCGACCCAGGTTCGAACTGAGGACCGCCTGTGCAACAATTACGTAAGCAAATTGTTAGACAGAAGTGATAACCAACTACACCATCGGACCGGCAAAGGTGACTGGTTGGTTAAGCCCCAAGGTCAGGAGGGTTGTTCAGTTGACTTGGAATACCACTAACGCACCAATGGCATTATAGTAACGGTCAACCTAGTGGCTGCTCACACATCCTCTCCACTTTACTCACTTATCACATGCCTGAGCTGAACTGTTTAGGTTTCTCCATCAAGGTATATATGATGTGAATGTGATATCCATTGCCACTGAAAGCGACCTCGCCAACAGAGCGTGTGGTGAGATCATGGATTTCATGCTGGACCCTAGGGAACCGGATGAGATATTGGAGGACCCCACTACCGGTGCCTGTTTGTTATCCTTTCTGCCAGTGGTCATCCTTCCCAAGCTGGATGGATGCAGCTTCGAGTTGTTTCACAGGCTTCCTCAGGGAATATTACCTGTCATGCCGTCCCAAGGGACTTTCTGCATATTTGTCAAATTTGGACAGAAGCAATTAATCATCAGACGTCAGCTTGCAATACTGTACCAGCCTGTAGGGGAGCAACGGTCATGGTCACGACAAGGCCGTTGTGTTGCTTGTTTTTGGTGGGGTCACGGTCACGGTCACGGTGGGCCGCGTTGCTTCGAAAAAATGGTGACATATCTTGAAAAAATCCTCAAAAAATGTGTGGAGGGTCCTCAGTGCTCCGAAATGGTACCCAGGCCCTGTCAAGCTCTCAATTCTACTGGATATGCATTCTGACTCCCTGAACATAGCTTTTAATGACCCAAGAAAATACCTCCTGTTGCCTCTCTTAGCAACGGCCACGATCACAGTAGTGGCTGTTGCCTGGAAAAGAAGCAACGGACATGTCACGGTCCTCAGGGTGTTGCTCCCCTACAGGCTGATACAGTAACAGCTGCGTACGTGTTCACGGATTACAAAACACAAGGACAAATGATGGGGCATGTCCTCATTGACCTTGAGAACCCGCCTGGTGGGAAGTTGACCCCTTTCATATGTACGTGGCATTGTCATGCAGCCAATCCAAGTCCATGATCAGGTGTTTGCGGGAAATGACCTCAAGATATTCACCACGCACCCATTTCACCACTTGGCGGTGGAAGATGATAGACTGCATGCAGCAGACCGGCATACATGCACATATACAAATTTGTAAATTTATTGTGATGCTCATAAATTCGCCGTATGATTACATAGACCAGCGAGGGGTAAGGTGTGGTAGCAAAAATCACAATATATAAGTAAATTTTATAAAATTATGGACCAACGGGAACACCAATACAATGGCCATAGTTGCTGAGATTCCATGGCAATCCTGTAAATAACGGATAAAAGTTCATTCATAAACACTCACTTAAAAGTGCTGGAATCAAGGTGTTGCGGCGATTTTTCACCCCGTAACTTTTCCAAGGTAAGAAACGAAAATGAATACGGGCTCAAATCCACAGGAGTATCAACAAATTTACAATTTTGAATGAGATAATAGCACAATGCGAGTCCCCGGGAGGTAAGAAGGTCAATTTCAGATGATTTGGCCTTTGAATTGGCAACATTTGTTCCAATGGCAACCAGCAGATGCTGAAAAGATTATCATTTCCGCTGACTTCAGGTCAGCCTGGTGGGGCCAGGCACTGCCACCTTGAATTAAAAACCAGTAGTTTAGGCTCAGCCATATATAAACTGGTTTATAGACACCTGTTTAAAACAATGTTTGCAAATCAGAATAAAAAACAGCACCCCAATCTGTGAAGCTCCCAGCAGTCAATGAGTGACCTATCGAGTGCCTGGGATAATCACACAATTCCAAGGTGGGTTGCCATCATTGATAATTTGTGATGACTAAAAGACAGCTCTCAGGACATATTGTGAAGCAAAGACGGCGGGGATTTGTCACAGATGGGACTTAAAAAGGGCAGCAGCACTTATGCATTTTTGGGAATTAAGCCTTAAAATTAACCCTTCATATATGTTAAGGCCTTAGCTTCCAGAACCACCCTTATTAAGACCTTTAACTGCAACACTGCACGGTCCAGGCCCGCTGAACAAACCTTAGGGTCCTCAACGGCGATCCGAACACTGGAGAAGTGGTCTCTCCCTAGACACACACTTCAACAAGATGAAGACTCGTACCTCATTGATAATTTATTGCTAGAGAAGGTGATCACAATATTCATCGCACCACTTCGGACCACTTGTCGTTCGTTTATTCCAGAATGTTGACTTCAGACGATAGATGAACCTCTGAATGTCGTCCCGTGGCATCTTCTCTCGGGTGAGCCCTTTTGTCGGAAAAATACCAGATCAGATGAAATGTCCTTCAACTGGCTCGAAACCGTGCCAAGCTTAAGGTCTTAATTTTAAGGCTTGCAACATTTAGGTGAAGTACATTTAACTCGAAGCCAGCCACTGGGTTCCAAGCCGTTTATAGCTGTCCGACTGACTGCCAATTTACGAGCGCTTTCAGGTTCTTGCAAGCAATGCAGGTAGTGCAGATTTTAAAAAAACAATAAGATGTCATTGTATACAAAATCACAATATATGAACATGAATACATCAACATCCACGCCAATTAATGCGGGAGCCGCATCCGGATCGCCCGGGGGGTGGCAAGGGGCTTTGCCGCCTAACCGAGTGTGCGTGGAGGGCGTCGATATCACGAATGAAATCATAGGATGAGGAGATATAATGAAAGATAAGTAGAGGCCTAGGAAAGGAAAAGATAGGAATGTAGGCCCACTCACGGACCTGCCTGTTTGGGAAGCTCGGCCATCATGATCAAAGGCCATCAGTAAGCCACCTTGCCGAATTGAGACATTCTGCCTGCTGCTCTCGCGACCCATTGTCCATCACGGCTTGCTACTCCGCGCGTCAAACATCTTTCTCCTCACCCACCATCATCCCATCGTACAATTATTTCTGTTGTTGACGTGTTATTCGATATGGAGGGCCAGAATTTCGAGTTTGTGCGTGTCTAGCCTCCTTCCCCAACCTCGCCGCCCACCGGAAAAGGTCACAAAAAATGAAACGGATGGAATATTCGCCCGAGGTGGCATCCAGGACAATCACAGCCTTTCTAAATTCTCGCAGCGTTGCGTCCGACATCCTATTGGGCAAACTGAAAACAATTTTAACCGTCTCTGCTCGGAAATTCACTCCCTCCGTACCTTGTCACCTCCTCCTTCGCTGTCACCACCTTCTGCTCCAATGACTAGTGTGTAGAGGAAGTGCAAGTCCCCCTTGCCGGGAGCATCCTGGAGAAGGCTTCATTCGAAATCCTTCAAGTTCGCACCACACTGGATTTATCTTGTAATCAGACAGAATTATTGCTTATATTTCTTCTGCAAATCTAATGACTCTTTTCATCTGAATTGCCTTACTTGCGCACAAAAATGCACCCGTTCAAACAATGGTGGATTGGGATGTATGCATCATTACCCGGTTGACCCGCGTGATAGCCGGGCGTTCTCAAATAGGAAGGTCCGAGTCCGTGGGTGGGCCGTGTTTCCGAAAAGATAAAGAGGCGCCGCGGAATGATACCGGGAATACATTTTAATTTTACTCGCGTCCACCAAACTTCTACCCAACTGTGATCACACGATCGCGTCTCGGCTTTTCCCGATTCGATCATTCGTTCGTCCTGTCGATCACTGACACTTGTGGCCTTTTCCGCAACACTCTGAGAATTGGGCTCCCCACATCGACGTTTTCTGACTGGACTCCATCCACAACACTTGGTGACACCAGACCCGCCGCTGACGTTTCCAGCCACCCCCGGGCCTTGCATGCCCCTCGATGACTCTGCACGACCTCTTCAAAGTTCGAACGTGCAATTATCGGGCTTGGTGATTGTCGCGCTGCTCATCTCGGATCCATGCGCACATCCGCCGACGCACGTTCTGCCATGTCCAACGCAATCAGCGGGCTCATAAGGACCATCTCTGCTCGCAAAGCCTCTTCAAAGCCTCGCCTCCCCCTCGACTACGATGAAAGCGAACACGACCGTCGCCCAGGCGTTCCTCGGCCTGCTAGCCAGTTCTACCGCCCTCGTCGATAACATTACCTCTCTGTTCGGAAACTCCTCCAGCGAAGCCGTCGAATCGCCCACTGACCCCACCATTAACCCTCCGCCCTTCGGGTATGCTGCCGGCTCCCCCGCGTCCGTTGCGAATCTTAAAGACAAAATCAAACACGTCGTTTGGATCATCCTCGAGAACCGTTCCTTCGATAACATCCTTGGTGGTGTTAACCGTACGGGCCTCGACAACCCCTTCAATAACGGCGACGTTTGCAATCCCGTGGATGTCACCAAACCAAATGGTACCACGCTCTGCACCAGACTCAAAGATTATGATTCGGTCGCGAACGACCCGGACCATTCGATTACGGGGAATAATTTCGAGTTTTATGGGACGTACGCTCCGAGTAATGCCGATATCCAGAGCGGTAAGATCACTGCGACCAACCAGGGCTTTGTCAACAAACAGACCTTGTCGTATCCTACCATAACTTCGGACCTGGCTGCGGCTCAGGTCTTGGGATATTACTCCGAAGCGGAGGTTCCCACTATGGTTGACCTCGTCGATGAGTTCACGACGTTCAATTACTGGTTCTCATGTATCCCTGGGGTGCGTGCGTTCCATGTTCTCCACTCACGTCCGGACTAACGGGGTATCAAATTTCGTTCAGCCCACCAACCCGAACCGTGCATGTGCTCTTTCCGGCACGTCCGACGGGCACGGCTTCAACGACCTCTCCTTCGAGACCTCTACTTTAGACATCAACAGCATCTTCGAGACCGCCTCCGCCAACGACATCTCGTGGTTCAACTACGACGGCACAAACGGCGCATTTCCCCCCGATTCCCTCTTCTACATCTGGACCGCACTGAACGCGCGCTCCAACGTCGTTCCCATCGAAAACTTCTTCCAGGACGCCTACCTCGGGCTCCTCCCCCAGCTCTCCTACCTCAATCCCTCGTGCTGTGGGGCGAACACCAACTCGATGCACCCGGACGGGAACGTCTCCTACGGGCAGGTCTTCGTGAAGCAGATCTACGACGCCGTCCGGCAGGGCCCGCACTGGGAGGACACGCTCCTCATCCTCACCTACGACGAGGCCGGCGGGTTCCACGATCACGTCCCCTCGCCCCTCGCAGTCAAGACCGACAACCACTCGTACACCGAGATCGCGGACGACGGCGCGATCTACACCTTCAACTTTGACCGCCTCGGGGGCCGCATGCCCACCTGGCTGATCTCGCCGTACGTGCAGAAGGGGTACATCGAGAACATGGGCACGAACCCCGCGACGAGCGCGGTGGAGGCGTACAGCGCGACGTCGATACTCAAGACGCTTGGGCTGTTGTGGGATCTCGAGGATTTCACGCCGCGGGTGAGCAACTCGCCGTCGTTTGATCACTTGATTGGGACTACTCTGCGGACCGACGCGCCTGCGTATTTGACGCCGCCCGTCCCGTTCCCCTTTGACCCGTAGTTTCGTTGAGGATTCTTAGCGTGAATGTATGCTATAGTGTACATTTATATCACTAATTTCAAGTGGCCAGCATCCTTTATGCGCAGTTCAAAGTGAGTTACTTTATATATCTACGAACGTCCACTGGCAGTCCAGTTTCAATGCTTCGATGGTTGCCCACGTAATCATCACAGCAACCTCCAGATATGCTTGCCGCTACTCGCCTTCACATCCTCCCCCGAATATTTTGAACCCCTCAATAACGTCGCCCAATCTCGAGTCTCTAGCCATCGGGATCTCCTCGCAAAGTCATTATATGATACAAGCACCGTGTCCGAATCCGACCAGATTGTCCGGAATACCATACACTTGTTCAATCGACGCTTGAAAAATTCAAAGTTTTGAGTATCTAGACGAGGAAGTCTCGGCCCGTGAAGGCCATTCGCACGGAATAAATTTCTTGCCGACTCAGGGACATTGGGAGACGTCTGGTCAAAAAATTGCGGACGGGACATTCGGTCCACGTACCTCCAGAAAGGAGCTTGGTAGGTTAAGGATACATCGCGACATTGCGGACAGGTAATAAAGCCAGCACGCGCTCTGGGAATTGAAGCAAGTAGTTTGTAGCGAGGTTGAACATAGCGAACCGCGGGCCAAGGTTCTGATGCGCTGATGCGCAGTTACATAATCAGCCTCCTGCATCACCACAACGACATCATGTCGCTAGCCAAATATCTTGGGACCTTTCAATATTCCGTAGTGGAAAGTTCTGAAGCGTTCCTCAAAGCTGACTCAACGGAGCCAGTGAGTGAGGATCTGATGTTACGGGAGCCTGACCGACGGATGCGATACAGTCACAGTTTCCTTGGAGGCCCAAAGGCATTTTCTTCGGTGGGACCCGGGAGCTATTATCTCCCCCATGCAGCGGATAAGACATCCCTGTTGTCCTGGGTCCATACCTGAAGTAAGGACTTTAGGTTCAAACCCATACCATGTCCATAAAGGAACTGCACATCCGCAGAGAAGCTGTCCGCCGATATCGAAAGACGAAGAGAGCTGTTTAAAAGACTGGAAGCCGATAAAAGTCTTGCCCAACGCCAGCTCAATGCCATCTTCGATCCAGTGGCACCAATTTATCCTTCCAAATTTGCGTCGACTCAGATTTGGACGATCCTCCAAAGATCTTCTGGGCAGCGCTGGAATCCTGCGACATCTCACCTTACCTGGCCTCCAAACCCTTTTCCTTGGGTGGACGACTTCTCTGGCGATGGTTTCGTTTCTTTTTTGATGCGATCTTCGCCCCCACTCCAAAACCTTGTCATCGGTGGGGGACGTGGTGACTTGAACTTCTCCCAATTGGAACAATACCTTCGCTTTATTCCCACCCTCGCCCATCTCGAATTCTATGACCCGAATAAAGATAGTTTCCAGGGATTATTCGCCATCTTGTCAGACTCCCCATTTCCTCAAACACATACCTGCAAAGTCTCAGCTTTACCTGCTCTTGGGATATGATCTCAGTCTCTTTGGGTGCTGGCCGTTTCGGCTCCTTCAATATTGCATTCCTCGGCTAAGTCCGTCCTCGGAGCCTGATGCGCAGACTTGTGCTGCATTTCGACTAGTGGAGGATGGGATGGTAATATACATTGGGACTAGAAAGCAGAATTTCGTCTCCCTGTGACGTCTTCGCAATATGGGTACTGAGATGTTTCATATACATGATTTCAATGAGTTGATGATTTGAATGAGTTGCAGGACATAATAAAAGCGGACGAAAAAACACAAGAAGCGGATGCGGCTAGACAAGACTCGAGGAGGTTACATCTTGTGAGATGTAGCCAGCTACTTGCTCCTGGATTTGGCCTCGGCCGTCGGGTCCTGCGAGCATAAAGACGCGACGGAGAATGAAATTCCAATAGCGGATCAAATCGGCCACAAATTTCAACTTGAACCTCAAGGTTCAGAAGGCGGTCTCCTTCAAGCTTCAATCGTTGTTTTCTCCCATCTGATTCAGACCTGGAGATCATCGTCGGCCCTTTTGGTCCGCTGAGGTTGATTGGTGACTGTCACCAGACTTGTCTCGTGGCCTCGCTTCCGTCGCGTCAATGCTTCAAGCCCCCAGACCCCACTTCTCTGCTCGTCAATGTCTCCCACCTCCTTCTTCGCAGTCTGGTGCATTTTCTTTGCACGCCTCGTCTCGTCGGCATATATTTATCCAAATGGGAGTCGTCTGGACCAGATCCGTTCTATGTATGCTTGGGAAGGCTTCGTCTATGACATAGAGGTGCCGAATCATGCTCTCCCTCCAAGTACCCGGCTGATTCGACGACGTTCAATCTCTGTTCCTGTAGCCGTGCAAGACCAAGAGTGAGATGACCGCTGACTTCGCGCATATGAAGTCGCGCGGCGCGAGGACGGTCATTACGTTCGACTTCTGCGGGACAGGCGCTGATGCGTCGTATTATGACGGTTCTACTTTCTGCTGCTCAACCCAGTCTGCTCAGGTACTGACCCGGGCTCAGACATTATCCTCGCCGCAGAGACGGCCGGTATCTTTATTATCCCTTTAGCTTGGACCCTGCCTATCCACGTCATCAACCAGAACTACACTGCGAACGGTGAGAAGGGATCGGTTTAGAGCATGAATATTAGTAAGACTCACTCTCTCTAGACACGTTCCTCATCAAGTCAGTTCCAAGGATACTTGCCGTCACCGAGGCTGTCATCCGCAACCCAGGGCCAGTGTTGGCGGTGGCCGTTGGTGAGTGCTCGCTGTGTAAAATAACCGTGCTCATATCGACCGATTCTTA
This sequence comes from Mycena maculata, assembly GCA_029448575.1. Classification (NCBI taxonomy): domain Eukaryota; kingdom Fungi; phylum Basidiomycota; class Agaricomycetes; order Agaricales; family Mycenaceae; genus Mycena; species Mycena maculata. The sequence continues at coordinate 461,835 of JARJLG010000044.1, read as the reverse complement.
GGCGATGAAGTGGGTCTTCGAACGATGTATAATCCGCTGAAACTTTCTGACCGCAGTCATGTTAGCCATTGTACGACGATGACGCCGGAAGTCCAGACGTACGAATCCACCCTTTGAGCCTCCCTTGCGCTGATCTGCAAGCGACCTTAGGCCCTCGCATATTACATCAACAACATGCGCTCGAACTTCACCGCGGCAGGCCTCCACATCCCGATTTCCATCTCCGAGCTCGCGTACGGCTGGCAAATCTCGGGGAACATAACCGCAGTTTCAGACGCGGTCGACTTCTTCATGATCAACGAATTCCCGTACTTTGCGCAGAACGCCCAGGCGGGCGGCTCGAGCTCTTCGTGGCAGAATCTCCTCACCGATATGGAGTACTTTGAGACGTTGGCGAATGGCCGGCCGCTGCTCATCACCCAGGTGATTTTTCGACCTCCTACTTCTACATCAAACTACGTAGGCTTCCCGTGGCTGAATTCGCACTTGTTTTCAGACGGGCTGGCCGAGCAACGAGGACGAGTTTGGACCTAACAGTCCCGACGTCGTGGCCAGTGTGGCTTCCGAGGAGGCCTACTGGGACTTGCTGGATGGCCATTGCGAGGACTATTTCAAGACCAATAACATCGGCTGGATGTGGCGCGCGTACAGCGACATCATCGAAGGTTGGGGTGTCATTGAGCTCAACGGGACAAATAAATGGCCGTGGGCGGCACGCCTTACTTGCTGAGTCTGCTCTGCATATACCAATGTAGTATATGACCTTCATGAAATTTGAATTATCACTGCCTCTCGTTCAATAGAGCAAAGTTTCACCTGGAGTCGATAGAAAGTCAACCAATTTCACGTGATCGATGGTTCAAATTGTTTTGGCCAAAATTGAAGCAAGTTCTTCGAGTTTGAATTCTCGATGCGGGCCTACAGGATGCATCAAGACGTAATTTATATAAAGTACGAAGCATAGTTGGTACATGTCTGTGGTTCCCTCGATTTTCCCCCGTCCGGGTGTATTGCTAAATCATACCGCCCAGTGCGGTGTTTGTTCAACGGGCAATGTGGTTTGACGGGCCGCCTGGCCCAAAAACAGCGTCAAGAAAAGACTTCCGCCTCAGAGTGGCCTCGTCGTTTCTTTCGCCATAGGTGTTGAACGACTCGACCTCTGGCGTAGCCCCCGAAATCGAAGAGTTTACGGATCAGATACACCTCACCTGAGGATTGTTCATGTTCAGACTATTTATGGAAACTTTAGCTCGTATGCAAACCGTTCTCATTCACTGTACCGAAGCGTTCAGATATTTTTGGGAGAGGTTCCAAAGAGTTTTGGACAGAGCGGGCCTAATGAATGCGTCAAGTAGATGCGGAATGAAGTCGAGAGAAGACTGACATCCCAAAGAATATCACGCAAGTCATCATCGTGGATTATCACTAGTCTCGTAGGCTCGTGACCAACCGCATTCGCCAAGCACGTGGCTGCGCTTATCACGGTTGGCGTCGATGGGGAAGCGGCTGGGATATCATGCTGCGATTTTGGCTGATGCCCGCCAAACAAGGTTTTGGACTTGTGATTTTTGACCTCCTGTACCTTCAGAAAAAGTGTAAAAAGTTGTATAGTCAAAGATGGACAGTTTGTAATTCTGAATTGAATGAGACCAACTTGTTTCCGATTTTGCCCCAAAATAAGTGGTGCTCCATCAATTCAAAATGAGAAATGAAGCAACTTTCTCTATACAACCTGTGCCTTGAGCTCCTTCGTTCTGAAAGTACGGGAGGGCAGGGGAGGGGCTGAAATTCACAAGTCCGAAATCACCATTGGCCCCATCAGCCAAAATGATGACATGATATTCCAGTCGTTTCACAGCACTGATCTTCTTGTCCCCGTGATCAGTGCTGGAAACGAACTGGTCGCGAGTCTACTAGTCTCGGACCATCCTCTCATGACACATGACAGGGTTCCCGGAACGGGATGTCATGAGAGGATGGTCCGAGACTAGATTATCACAACTGTTGCGTGTAGAACCTGATAAAGATTAACCAGCATTCAACACGATGCGGCTGAAGGTGCAGTAAAAGGGTGTTCTTGTGTACTGTAATTCGGTCTCCACTGTCGCCAGCGGTCGCCCAAGCTTCGGCGAGAAAGAAAAGCCCACCCCGAGCGCGAGGCTCCGAAGCTTATGGCGCCGAAGACGACCAGAACAGATGCCCACATAAGTCCAGATAACATAACAATATCCTTGTGCGTACAAAACAACAAATTTATAACCAAAGCTCGTGTTGCGCTCCTATCAAACGTCTACCAAACCTGGAGTGTCGGCAATTCTGTAGACCAGCTTCACGCCGCTGATCTATGATACAAACATGCTCAGTTCGGGGTTCCAGAGGAGAGGGGATAAGGTCTCGGCGCACCTTGTGAGCTCTTTGCCTGTTCCAGCCGTCGTCGACGCTGAGAAGTCCTTTGGGCAGCACCTCAATCTTGTTGGGCTTGAAAAGCTTGGCTTCGAGGGTCTCCTCCAAGAAGCGGAAAGCATCAAGGTATTTCGGGTTCCTGTTACCAGAGGTCAACGCTTTGCCTCACGTTTGGGAATGTCACGCACTGAAAAACAATTCTGGCACCGGAGCTGACGATGCTGATGTCGGTGCGCCCTTGCTTGACAGAATCATCAACGCTAAGAACAGTGGTGATAATACCGCCGTCCGGGCCAAATGCTTTGACGGCCAGTTCAGTCGAGTGGTTTTCGGAGATGGCACTGCATGTCATTTGTGAGTCTGAGATGTTGTGGGAGAGAAAAGGAACGTACTCGACCACGAGGCTAAGCTTTCCATCCGTGGCCTTTTTGATCTCTTCCACGGCCTTCTCCTCGTCGTGGTAGTCGACCACGATGTCCGCTCCCAAGCTCTTGACATACTCATTGTTCGAAGGACTGACAGTGGTGACCACTTTGTAGCCAGAAAGGTGCAACACCTGAATGGCATAGGCGCCAACGGAGCTGGAACCACCCCAAACAAGTACAGGTACTTCATGATTGGGAGGAAGCGGGAGAGCGCTTCCAGCGGGCGGGATGGGCACTTTCAGGTCACTGAAGACGGCGCCGACAGCGGTGCTAAAGGCGAGTGGAATCGACGATGCTTCTTCATACCCCAAGTATTTTGGGATCTAGTGCCGCTATTAGCATCGAAACTCATCTGGTGAAAATGAGGGTATACTTTGAAAGTCTGAGGCGCGTTTCCGATGCTGAACTCCTGATAACCCGAGTGCCTCGCAGTCTTACGGGACAGGAAGGAAGCGACCTGAAACAGGGATCATCAGAGGCGTAGTTTTTAAGCTCCAAGGGCAGCATCGTACGCGGTCGCCAACTTTGATGTTCTGGACGTCTTTTCCAATAGCGATGACCTCACCGGCAACATCGCCCCCATTCGTCCATGGGAAGGTAGTCTGTGGACAATCATGAGCAGACGAAAGCGACTGCTGCCGGAATTATTCGCTCACGATAGAGCCACCATCGACTTGCTTTGCGTCGACAGGATTCTGAGCAGCAGCGCCGTTCTTGATTAAGACCTCTTGGCCATCGAGAACCTGAGGAATATCGACACGAGCCAACGTCAGCGCTGTCTTCTGCTTGGGCTCTATGAGTGATACTGCTCTGTCAGAGTTGCTCAGCGGTCGAGGGAAATCCGCACCAGTGATTTGAAGAGCGACGCCCGTCGCTGGATAATTGGGGACGAAAGACATGGGCGAAGAGCGGCGGGTCGAAATCTGTAGAAGAAAACCGACGAATACTGCAAGAAGGGCAGCGAGAAGTGCTTTCGTGGCCTGCTTCATAACACAACAACTGAATCGAAACGATTTCGCGATTTCGCGTCAGGGTGACGCGAATAAGAAGATGTCAAATGAATATTTTCGCATTTTTTATTGCCTACTTTCCAGCTTCCTGAATCCTCACTTGCATTCCGAATTTTTCCGAATCCATGACAAGCAGAATATGACGAAGTTTTGTTTGCACTTGTAGCAGAAAATGGAACAAAATCGATCTTCCCCAGGGTAGCCAAACCTAAAGGTTCAGCAATAAGCAATCAAAGTGTGAGTTTATTTTTACAACCTTTTTGCCTTCTAATTCCTGAATTCTAGCCTGTTTCACTAACGAGAGGCACAAAAAATCTGTCAAGTTCAATTTCAGACATTAGTCATTTCTGCTCAGACGTGAGAATTATATTGAGACGTGTAAATACACGCGCCAGGGTGTTGTAGTGGCAAATGGGCTTCATTAGTGCCAGGTTTTAAGGCACAAATGAATACATGATGCCTGTTGGAGGTTGTAAGTAGTAACATGCAAGTAGTCTAGTGGTTATTACAACCTTCAACAAAATATAGAATCCCTTACAGGATTTTTCTATTCCCCCGTCAATTTGTCATCTGAGTATCACACGAGGTCAGGTCCCTCCTCAAGCTGGTGCCTCTCCCAGTAACAATTCATCCTCAACTGGGGTTCAATCTGGCGGCCTTCCAACCAGGGATTCTTTAATTTGTTAGAGGTTGTAATAGTCACTAGACTACAATGCCAAGGGAAATCATGACCTGTGATGCAGATGCAGCAGCAAGAGGCTAGGTAAACTATTCAAAAAATTATCCAGAGTGGGGTTTTACAATATATGCTTTTAATTTGAACATTTCTGCCCTGACACCTTGGTATTTGCTTTGAATTTTTGTGCAGTGTCGGCGAGGCTGCTGAAATGTTGAAGTCAATTCAACCCATACTTACCTTTATTGAACCAATATGTTACCTTTATAATGGAGTCTATCTGACACTTACATAAAGGTGGGGACTAACCTCGACAAATGGTCCACACATATGCCACTTGCTTTCACCTGAACTTTATATCTTGTGTATTGTATTGTTTGATGTTTTGGGTTTCATTGTGTTGTGTTCTACTCATTATTTTCTGCATACTTTCGCTACACCGTATAATTAATGTTGATGAACACCATCTTGGCAGTCAACCATTAGAGTGCAGAGCCATTTCATATCCACCTAAAGGTTCAGCATCCGCCTCGAAGAGGCCTAATCCATGTCATAACACAACAACTGAATCGAAACGATTTCGCGATTTCGCGTCAGGGTGACGCGAAACAAGCATAGTAAGCGGATTTCGGGTTGGCCCGGTGGAATTTGATGCCTTCTCTACGCTCTCACTCCCATGTCGATCACACGAGATGGATTCTTCTCAGTGGGATAAGGAGCAGAAACACGAGATTATGCGACTGTTTGTCGGCTGCCGTCTGCTGTGTGTCGAGACAAGGGGGCACCGGCATTAGGGCCGGTATGTCAGTCAGCCGAAAAAAAATTCTGACCCCACTATTTTTTCAGCTGAAAAGGACTTCTGAGGCCTCGCAACATAATTTTTTGTCCCAAAAGTACCCACTGACACGCCTCTATCCTCTTTCAACTCGACGAGGCCAAATTTGATCCAAATATGCTATCTATTACCGCTCTTTGAGTCATCACCCACCTCCCGCGAAGAACTTTCCCATGTCCAATACGTCGTGACGCCGGCCTGGGTGTTCCGTTAACTTATGTGGACAGTCATCCGTTCCCGAACGCATTCTACCGTCTTAGATGACGAGGGTTACGCGATTTGCAGAGACCCCATAAAATGCGGCCCCAGCGGAATTTACGCAAGCGACATATGGGATCTAACATCTGCGTGGAGAAACAATCGAAGAAGTCAGCGCAGAAAAAATCGACGAAAGAGACCAAAATATCGGGCTGGCTCGTGCCCAAAGTTGCCCGCGTACCATCGACGGTGGTTGCACCCGCGCCCATTAAGGTAGATTAGGGTGACCACTACATCTGTTCCAGTGGATCTAGAACTCTCCCTCGGCTCGATCATCTGGACTTTCAAATTCGCCGTCAAGCCTTCTAGCCCAGCTGGAAGCAGCGATAAAGACAGTCCCGGCTTTCGTGCCGACTGATTGCCCAGGCATCGGATGTGCTCGCGGTTTTCGGGAAAGATCCAACTCAATATTTGGATGCGGATACACCTGCAATCGAGGTCTTCGAGAATTTGACTCGGATCTTTCATTCGGCTCTCGGATGGTCCATGACGGTGCCGGAAACAGCCAAGATATTGAGGCGTGGAGACCTGGGATTAGATGGGTTCTTGAGACTTGAATTTCGTCAAGTATTTCATCGAGCAGCGTGGCATCCCTGAACGGGATTTCGAAGCCAAGATCCTGCAAATTATGGACGCGATAAAAGTTGTGTGAGTATTCCATCGAATTCTTGGCAAGTAGGTTCTGACATGATGATAGAACACCAACCCCATCGGCAAAATGCGATTAAAAAGTGGTGTCACCGGAAAACCGCGAGTTGTTCTCAAAAACTGCACCCTGCGCGGATCTGGAGAAACACAAGTGACAACATGCTAATAGGGATCATCCAGTGCAGAGCGGACGACCACTGCTGCCAGCAAGTCTACGAGTAATAAGTCAGTATGCGTTCCAACGATTGAAATCTCACTTGTCTCGATTTCACTGAGAACCATCGGCAATTCTTTACGCGAGTCTGAAAATCACAGAGCGGAGTCGGTGATGGCCGGAAGAAAGAGAAGCAGTGTTACGTAAACGTCTCGACTTCTTCCAAACCATCACCGTCGCGTCCTGGACTTTTTTCCTCGGCATTCGACGACATTTCTGCGTGAATTTGAAAGACGTATCTTTCTGAGCTTGGAGCCTTTCATTGAACTCGACTGGGAAGAAGAGCCGGGTGAGGAGTATTTCACTCATTAGATTTGAGCGTCCTGACGGTGATACTTATCGCTAGCAGCAGTGGTCAATTGGTACCTTTATCTCGTGGCCATGTCCGCGGAAGAGCTGCGGACCGCCATTGAGACGGTTTCCCTCGATATCGAGCGGCAGAAAGACGTCCTGAAAAAGCTGGAAACCAGTAAACGCTTTCTCCAGCGTCGGCTCAACGCTGTCCTCGATCCAGTGGCTCGTCTGCCGCTCGAAATTTCCACCGAGATTTTCATCCAATGTCTACCCCCTGTTCCCGAGCCAGCATCCAGCCACATCCCCATGCTTCTCCTAAACGTCTGTAATGCGTGGACCGAGATCGCCCTTTCCACACCTGCACTTTGGTCGGCGATTCATGTCCAATTTCCACGCCCCGAAGGCTTTGAAAACGTCTTGGAGAAATGGCTCCAACGCGCGTGTAGTCAGCCTCTGTCTATCTCGCTTCATGGAAGCTTTGATGACGCCGTGGCTGCCGTTCTTCGCCGACACACCCAGCAGCTCAAAAGTCTCGTCATATTTCATGATGGAAGAGACTACTGTAACATCGGCGACCCTCTGAGGGGTGTAGGCCCGGGGCCATTCCCCTTACTTGAATCACTCAGGATTGGCGCGTCATGGACCAACAAAGATGGGGAATATATCTTCTTCGATCCAAATCGCACTCTCGGCGTTTTTCACTTTACTCCGAATCTTGTCGAATGTACATTTGACAAGGTTACTCGCCTGCGGTACCCCGATTTGATTCATCGGGAACAAGTGATCCTTCCGACTTTGCGTCGGCTCAGGTTTGGAACATCCGCAGAAGACCTTTGTAGCGACGATGGAATGCTGCGATATCTCACATTGCCAGGCCTCCAAACTCTCTTCCTCTCGATGAAGGATTGCTCTAGCGACGATCTTTTTTCCTTCCTGAAGCGATGTACGCCGCCACTCCAAAACCTTGCGATAGGTGACCAACGTGACGTGACCTTCCACCAATTGGAACCATGCCTTCTTCCCACCCTCATCCATCTCGAATTGTTCAACCCACCAAACCCAAATCTGGTGCCAGACTTATTTGCCGCTTTAGGGCCGTCCGCATCGTCCTTGCTTCCGCACCTCCAAAGTTTACGCATTCTGTACTACTGGGAAGTGATTCCCGACTCTTCGTGGATGGCGTTGCACCGCGCGCTCTCGGCCCGCCGCAGTCATTTCACCCACTTCACCTTGAAATGGGCCCCGCAGTCGTTGGAGATTAAGGCGGAGATTTGTTCTGCATTCCAACAGCTCGTTTCGGACGGGATGGAAATACACATTAGTGCTGGGCGTCGCAATTTGATTTAGGACTAATACAGTTTCCAAATATTCCTTGCTCTGTGTCAATATGTATTCTTTAGCCTAACTAGTTCCCCCTGTATTTTACGACTAGAAATTTTCTAGTCGTTGCTGGGACTGCACTGGAATATGGTCACTCCGCAGATCTTCACTGGACGGGGTTGATGCCCTTAAATCTATCTCAATTCTCAGGTGGAAGATATCGACAACCAGCTTGTTTATCATCTTATATTATATTATCTGTATCCTACATGGACCTAACGGCCCTACCGAAGTAGAGGGGAGAAAATACCGGGTGGAATAGAAATATACATTGTGAATGGCGGGGGGGGGGGGGGGGGGTGGGTCGCAATTCCATTCAGGACTGATACGGTCGCCGAACCCACCTCGTTTATATTCCTTCCTCAATGTCGACACATTCTTCGCAACATCACATACCAGTCCTCTTTTCATGTCTGCTCTTGCGGCCCGATCGCGTACTGCACTAGGTATATTCGAGCCTTGACTTTCCCCCACGGTAGGGCGCTGACGATAGTGCCTTTCTTTGCGTGGTGATTCCGGGGACTTGTGCCCGCTGGACTGCCCTGCGGGAGACTCTACACACTTCTTTTATCGTTCCTTATTTTGGCACCTGCGTTTTCAACCGAGTATTTTTCCCTCTTTATGGGCAAATATATCCTGGAGAGTTAAACAATTCAAGTTGGGTTGTTTAGGCGGAGAGTGTACAAAGGGAGAAAATTGAACCACGTTATCACGTGATCGGTTGAAAGAAGATCAAGCCTTATGTACGAGACTGGAGATATAAGTCAAATTGTGCGATTATCGTTACAGGGAAGTTCGACGAAACAGTACATTCAATTATCCACATGTTCGACAGAATCCACAATCTCGGTGACCAAGTCCGCTGTAACTCCTGGTATAATCCTCTCGGCATTAATTAATGCGTGCTGTAGAGCTTTCAGAGCTACCCGGGCTTCTTGGGAGACCCGTGGGAGAACCTAAGAGCAATATTTACCGTCGCTGATCAGCTGAATATGATCTAATACTCACCGATTCAATGGCTGGCAACATCACAGAGTCCAGCATGGACGCATCGGGCACATTTCCCCCAAACTTGACCTTATCCCACGAAGCCGGCACAGTAAGTATCGGCTCCTTGAGGAGAATGGAGGGCGCAGGGATAGGTACTTTCTTCGAGCTTCCAAGAACCGGAGTATGGGGAAGTGTTCCAAAATCCCAAGGAGCTTCTGCATCACCGGTTGCGGGCCTAATCAACACAATTCAGCAACAGGCCAAGACGAACCTAGTCCCACATACGAGTCGGAAGGGGATGGGAAATAGAGCGCCTTTTCATCTCGACGATCCCCGCCATCGGCCTTCCATTTCTCATGCCGCTCTATGAGTTCTGTCAAATAACTTGTTTTCTTAGCCATTCGTATAAACTTGTGCTTTAGAAGATCGCGAGCGGAAGGGCGCTGTAGAAAGATGTTGAGTAACATCTGTATAGACCAATAAAATGACTAACATCACGAGGATCCCGTTGCAAACAATACGAGACAAATTCTCTGAACGGTTTCGAAAAAGGGCCTTCTAGGATCGGGGGCGGATTTTTGGGAATGAGAAACAAGACCTTGCCATAGTTAGATACAGGATACGTGAGAAGATCGGGTAATTTACCTTCATCGGGTGCAACTCAGCGTGCGGAGGTTTCCCTTTCGCTAGCTCTATCGCAGTGATACCCAGACTCCAAATGTCGGCCTTGTGATCATATCCACTTTGCTTGATGACCTCGGGCGACATCCAGTGGGGTGTACCGACAAAAGTGTTTTTCTTCGCAGAGAGGGTGCTGGTCAGTTGTCCAGCAACACCGAAGTCCGCAAGCTTGACTTGGCCGCTGGCGGTTAAGAGAATGTTGGCGGCTGTTCGATAGTTAAATGAGCGCTGAGCTTTATTCAACTGCCAATACGCACCCTTGATATCCCGGTGAAGTTTGCCTTCGCTGTGCAGGTACTCGAGACCCTGTAATAATTCTCGGATAATGATGGCGATGTGATGCTCGGCGAAAACCCCAGGTTTCATCTTGAACAGGATTAGAGTTCAGATTACTGAGCGATACGAGCTTACCAAGTCAAAGCATGAACCGCCGGAACAGTGCCTGCAGACCATGAGTACGAGAGACGTCAAGTAAATCGGTCGGCGAACTCCATTGCAATCCATAGGTTGGACCCCTTGAGAAACGATCCATGGTATCTGAACAAATGTTCAGGATTATGCGAAACGAAAGGCACTATCCAAAACACACTTGGTGATGTGTGGAGAATCCAACTGACAAAGAATCGAGATCTCTTGTTGGATATCCTCTATTTCTTCGTCGGCGCATTCGAGGTCAATTATCTTGATGGCTACTGTCTTCATCGTTTTCTTGTCGTACCTGGTCATGAACGAGTCAAGTCGACTCAGGATTCGAATCAACATAGGAAGTTCGTACCCTTTATATACCTCTCCGAGCGATCCCTGGCCTGCACGATGAAGCTGATTAATGACGCTATAATTAAGGACAAAGGAAACCCTGCACCAATAAGATCCTGTTTCACGTAGATATCTTCGGGATCCTGGTCGAACGTATACATCGGTGGCGGTGAGGACGGCAATGATGGTAATGCCGTTTCGACGAGCGCGACCTTCAGTTTTCCGAGTACCCAATCCGGAAGTTCTGACCTCGCTTCATCTGAGGAGAAGTGGGTTGGTACGTCGCGCGAGATGACATCTGATATAGTATGCGAATCGGGATGCGGCAGTGGTGTTGAGTCGAATTTCGACATCAAATAGATTGCACCTCAAGTTCGTCAACTCAGATGAGGGAAAATCATGTGGCTGAAGAACTGACCATCGTCCTCCTTGATTTCAAAACGTTCAGATATTTGCTGTAATAATTCCAATGGGTTTTTCGCAACGCAATGCGTGCCATCCTAGAAGTCCTGCTGGTCAAAAGATCTGGAATTGAGACAAAGCCAAATGGGACGTACATCACGAAGAATATCACGCCAGTCATCATCATGCGTTAGCGCAACTATTGCGTGAGGGACCTCACAAATTACGATTTCAACACGATAGTAATAAGACGGATTCGACTATTGAACAAATACCTCACGAAGAAGGTATTCATTGATTATTTGCGAAGGGTTGACGACCTGAGGAGTCATCTCGCATGCATCAATCAGGATCGTTCATGGCATACCTTGGGAATAGGCGAGACATCCGATAAAATGACTGGATCTTGGCCAGTACAATGTTTGACTCCCGAATTTGAACTGCCACCAAACAGGCTCAGAGACCACGACCAAGAGGAACTCTGGGAGCTATATGGCACAAAGCCCTGGCCCGATTTGGATAATGTAGAATCCGTCAGCTCACTTACTTCGACATCACCAAAAAGCTTTCCCCAGATTCCTTCACAGAGGGAAATTGTGAATGCGTGGATGAAAGTGGTCTGGTTGAGAGGAGTTCCGTCGACCGGTGGCGGATCAGCGTATTTGTATCGGGCAGGGCCTGCCTGCCAGCGGTACTTGTAATCAGTATCTGCGTCGGTGATCGGGATGAAGCAGAGCCGCCAGAATTCGTTTTGCGGGATAACGACATCCCGAAAGGATGCCATCCCCCATGATTTCGCTTTCTCCCATCCGGTAACAAGATAGAGAGATCCATTGGGGAGTTCACGTCCTCTTGTTCCGTTGACGTACTTGTACCAGCTTTCAGCATTTTCCGCCGCATACTTTCGCATGGTTCCTAAGTTTCCGAGTTTTTCCAGGCGTCCCCCATGTGGCAAGGCTAAAACAGCTCCCGTGGATTCGAAAGAATTAAAAACGAAGTCTCCGCCAGGAAATCTATACGTGTTGACATAAGAACTGCGCATCCGATGATAACACGAGAAGACCCACAGGGGAAAACCAGGATTCATTTCGTGCTGAACAGAAGGCGTCGAGACATAATTCCCCGGATCAATGTCCTCCTGAAATATATCTATTGGATCGTACGAGGCCAATGGGACAAAGTCCTCCGGAACATTTGCATTGATGGGATTCTCTGGAGAAAGGTAAATGTTGAAGAAGAAGTCGAAGATTCCATCTTCCGTGACCCTGCCCACATCGCCTATCGCAATTCCGTTTCGGCGGTATTCCGCCGGAAGATTCATTCGAGGTCCAGGAACATAGAGAGGGAACCCACGACCCTGGGAAAGTAGCTGGATGCAATAGCTTCCACTTTCCGTGCGCACCGTGCTGGGTAAATTCTGCGAGGTTGATGGAGTATCTGTGATCTATGTAGCAGCGACCAAGCACTGTGAGGAAAGTATCAATGATTAGCGCAGATTTACACACCGCCGTCGACTGTCGGCTTTGAACTAATGAACACTTGAACGAGGGGGATTTATACAAAATTGAATGCATACCCTGAGCCATCGGTGCCATTGGATGTATGTTCATATCGCCTAGGATATTCATGAACTGGGATCGTTCAATACCGAAGTTTGTCGCGTTCTGAAACATTTGAGGGCTGCGGATTGTTTTGAGAGGGTGTTCTGAGCTTTCGTGCCAACGCTTCATTCCTACCTCGGTGCAGCAAGGGAAGAACTTGAAGGACCGCTGCCCCACATTAAGGGGGGGTTCTCTTGTGCTTCTATCTATCGGACTTGAATGCGGGAATCTGGTGCGACAGTGAGAACACAGGAAGGGAGAATAGAGCTCGAGCTTTCACACTGGTCAAAAGACAGAGTAGATGAGATGATGCAGTGCGAAGTGTACGGGCACGCAGAACACAGCCGCCACAGCGGCGCCTTTCCGCGACAGCTCATGATATCGATCAGGACAGCTCCAAGCTTCTAAGATGCTGTCTCCTATAGGTAGCATGTAGCTGTGCGCACTGCAGTAGATCTTTGTCACTTTCCTTCTTCAACTTCTTTGGTTTTCGTTTACCAAGGGCCGCGAACATGAACCAGACGAGATGAGCAATGATGTGAGCACGGATCAACTCGGTTCAGCATAGCCGGTCCTCTCCGCCTCCAATCGACTTCGTGCTATACAGAAAATTGCTTCAGTTTCAAAGTATATTTAGTGTGAAAAATAAAAATAAAATCGACAGCGAAGCATGAGGCTTTGAGGCAATGAAAATGGCCTTCAACAAATCATGCCAAGTCAAACCAATGAAATTGGAATCCACCACCGTGGTCCGATTTTCAAAAAAGCTTGAAGAATCCTTACAGCCGAACAGGACTAAGCGAATCCTAAATTAATTTTCAACCGCGTTTGAAGCAGATAGTCCTGTCGAATTGAGTTCCGCCGCTTTGGTGGAACAAGTCGTTGAAAGCTTTCAGAGAGAGTGGACAGCTATGGGACGTAACTATAAAAGTCATTACCAATACTCAAGTCCATTCCTTCCGCAACGAGCTGTCGGAACACAGCACGAAGCTCCGAATTAGGCCCCTGCAGGGCCTCCATGGTGAAGTGGGTGAGGTGGGTCCGGCGGACTGAGAGTGCGCGATGCAACACCTCCCACAAAGACTGGGGGGTTTCCCAGTCGGAGAGAATAATGCGCAAACTTTGAAGATGTGGGAGTAAGGAGGATGGGGACTCCACTAAAGCAGCAAATAATTCTTGCACAAGACCCGAGGGGCCGCACAATTCGAAATGGGTGACGGTGGGAAGAAGGCGAAGGTATGGGTCCAATTGGAGGAAATTTGAGACACCTGCCTCACTAATGACAAGGTGTCGGAGTGGAGGCGAAGATCGCTTCAAGAAGGAAATCAGATCATCGCTAGAGATCTTCATCGAGAGGAAGAGAGTTCGGAGGCTTGGCAATGTGAGATATCGCAAGATTCCATCGTGGGTGTAAATATCTTTTAGGGATCTTCCAAACCTGAGCCGCCGCAAACTCGGGAGAACCAACTGTTCCCGAGCAATCCGATCGTAGAGACTGGGACTGTGGCAGATGAGGCTGTCGAGTGTACATTCGACAAGAACTGGGGCGAGCAGAAAAATATCGAGAATTGACTCGGGATCGAAGCAGACATCATCCCCATCCTTGTTGATTTCTGACGCGCCAATCGTCAATGTTTTAAGGAGGGGGAACGACCCCGGGCCTAGACCACCCAAGAGGTCGACGATACCGGATCTGTCGTCTGCATCATAAATATCGAGGTTTTCCAGCTGCATGGCCCGCTGACGCACGGCGGTGGCGACGTCGTCATCAAAGTCTCCACGAAAGGAGATAGACAGAGGCCGACTACGCGCGCGTTGAAACCAGTTCTCCAAGGCATTTCCAAAGCCTTTGGGGCGTGGAAATTGGACATGTATTGCTGACCAAAGTGCGGGCGTGGAGAGGGCGATCTCGGTCCATGCTTTACAGACGTTTAGGAATAGCATGGGGATGTGGCTGGATCCAGGCTCGGGGAAAGGAGGGAGACATTGGATGAAAATTTCGGAGGAAATTTCGAGCGGCATACGAGCCACTGGATCGAGGAAGGCGTTGAGTTGGCGGTGGAGAAGTATTTTCTTGGCTTCCAGCGTTCGCAGAACCTCTTTTCGGCGCTCGATATCGACGGAAATCTTGTCGATAGCAACTCGCACGTCTTCCGCAGACATGACTGGGATGCTTCGGACAAAGGAATTGCGTCCACCACGAATAGCAAGTCTGCAAGTCTGTCAGGAATTCCGACACTCTAACTATTGAAAGATTCCTCGCCTCTGTCGGTAATTTCACTGAGAAGTCTCAGAATATCGTATCCTTCTGCGTCGCAGAAAATCCCGCCGGATCCCAAGGAAAAGAACGGAAATGCGTACTTGCCCGCTGTGGCCCGTGAGGTTGGCGTGAGGTTGGAAGAAAGCACAGAATGATGGCATCACTCGCGACCTTGACTTCTTTCTCTCCGACGACGGACTGAGCTTCCCTCAATTTAACCTAGTCCTTGTTATCCGTGTCGTCTGTACATGTGAGGTGGCGCAGGAACGCACAATCGCCACAGCGTCCACCCTTTTTTTTTGCTTTCTGGATTCATGGACGTCACACTCCCATCGCACATGTTCGGCGGGCATTGAACTAGACAAAGAGATTGGATCCCTTCGACGGCGCATGGAACAATTACAGGACGAGCGAATGGCCCTCCTCGACACCCTTTCTTTCCTCATCCTTACCCTCCGCACCGAAATTACCACCGAGATATTCGCGTGCTGCCTTCCTTACCCAAACGCCGAGCGATCCTAGATCGTCCGATGCGCCGCTGCTTTTGACACGCATTTGCCGGCAGTGGAGGGACATTTATTGCATTATCCACACCTCAGCTATGGACGACCGTGTCCTTTCTTGCGGACGAGATCGCGGCCATGCCGCGGGCTCGCGATTATTTGTTGGATCGTTGGCTCACCCGATCTCAGCCGTATGGCCTCTCCATTCATATCCACCACCGGGATAATGACGACCCCTTCCTGAATCCCGAATGCCCGGCGACAACCAGCTGTCTTGACCTTACATGCCTCGCGTGGCAAGATGATGTGTCTCTCAAGCTACGTTTCCCGTGCCTGAATCAGGATATCGACCCTGGATGCGGTTTCCCTTTTCTTCAGCCTCGTCATTGCGTTGGATAGGCCGGATGGATCCATCGGCTATAAATGGGCCCGATTTGTTAGCATTTGCCTCTGCGCCCCAGTTGAAGAACGTTGAGATGCTATTGGGCTCCAACGTCGGCATAAGCACCGTTGAACTTCCCCTGCGGTGACCGCTAGGCCAGTGAGGCTAGTTAATTGCGCGTATGGAACTCTCAACCATCTTAAGCAGGTGCCTCAACCTCGTTGACGGTGTACTCAGGCTCTGCGATCCTGGTGCCACCGCAAGGCCCCGGGAAGCTCCACCAAAGGATGGTCCCCAAATTTCTCCAAATCCAGCCTCAAAAAGCCACTCGCCGAGGTCGTTTGGGGTCTCAAAAAGCCACTTTCGGACAAGGGTAGTCACGTGGAATTCAAAATTTCGCCCAAATAGTCGGGAAAAAATCTCCGGTGCACCTGGCGACGTAGAAATGTGGGTGGCACACCTGGGCAATGGATTTTGTACTCGTAGTCTGGCCAAGTGGTTAATTATATTTCTGCTCTTTTGTCATGTCACTACCGCTGCAGTGCCGAGTTCGGTTACTTCCTGTCCCATTTTTTTGTCAAGTCGGACCTCAAAAAGCCACTTCTCGGACAAGACCACTCAGATTTTAGTCTCAAAAAGCCACATTTTGGACAGCAAAATTGCAAATTTTCGGCCTCAAAAAGCCATTTTTGCGGACCATCCTTTGGTGGAGCTTCCCGGGGCCTCCACCGCAGCATCTCCCCCCCACCCTTGCCTCAAGTCGCTCACGTTAGGTGCTGGCAGCGTTCATAGTGCAATTTACGCAATTTCTCCTACTCACACTGGTGTTGGACCAGCCTCCTTCCACAAGCATTTCTTAAACACCTCTGCTTTCGACTCTCCGGGTCCATCACTCGGCCCACCCATGCACCACTCATCCGCACCCTAGGCACCGATTTAGACCTCGTTCCCAACTTCCGCGCTCTGTCCGTTTCCGGTCGTACCAATTTTCCGTGCGCCGGACTTTTCGATATGCTTGCATCGCGATGCGACTCACTGCATTCCAAGCCCCAGTAGACAGAGGGTCTCTCTACTGGGGTAGACACAGGGTAGACAGACCTGTCCGGCTACCTAAGTCTATGATGAGTAGACATACCCAGTTTACCTGTGTCTACCCTGTAGATGGGGTACACAGACCTGAGACTGAGGTAGACCTAGTGATGTGCCTGGCTTGGCTTTAAGCCCCCAAGCCCCCAAGCCAAAGCCCCGGCTTGACCAAGCCAAGCCAAGCCGTACTCGGGGCTTGGGCAGGGCTTTGGCTTTGGCTTGGGGCCGGTCAAGCCAAAAGCCGGGGCTTCAAGCCCCGGCTTTGGATGCTGTATATATATGCTACCTGCCGCCATCCGTCGAAGGTAGGAACTAAAATTTATAGGTCAGATTCTGATAAGTTTGAACCGATATACTCCCGACTTACTTTCAACCAAAATTTACGCTAACGCTCCGCTGGTGAGGATGATGAGGTTCAACTTTTGTTGTTTGATCTCCACCATTCGGGCAAGTTTATCCTGCCTATGGACTCAAAACTGAGAGCAGAGGTATTCTATGTGTTGCATAGGTATATGCAGCGATTTTACTAACCTTGTTCGGCAGTATACAGCATCTAAAATTTTTGTGGTACAAGCCAAGTACAAGCCCCGGCTTAAGCCAAAGCCAAGCCAAGCCAAGCCCTATCCCAGGGCTTGGGCTTGGGCTTCAGGTTGCGCAAGCCAAAGCCCCGGTAAGCCAAGCCAAAGCCGGGGCTTGAAAGCCAAGCCAAGCCCGAACATCACTAAGTAGACGAAGGTAGACATAGTCTGGCTGACAAATCCGCTTTAAGAGGAGCTCACAGTGAACCGTAAACAAGGTGAGCCCAAATTAGCCTGGCATGGGTGGACAGGGTCAGTGTACCCAGGGAGACTGAGGTAGATGGAGGTAGCCAAAGGCTGTCTACCTAGGGTAGACAGGGGTAGACGGAGGTACACTAACACGTGTCTACTCGCTGTGGTAGACATATGTCTACCCGGGTAGACAGAGGGTAGACAGAGGTAGACAGAGGTAGACCAAGGTCTGTCTACATGGGGTGGGAACGCAGTGACTCCGACCGAGACACGCACATGGACCATTTCGGGCAATTCGTCTGCCGAAATGCTCGAACGTTCCTGAGTTGATAAGCTGGAGTGAGCAGGGATGCACACACCCGGGAGAAGGACATCCATCTTGGGTTACCCAGGAATGGATCTAATTATTCTTGTAATACATTAGTACAGCGTACGTTACATGCATTGTAATCTATGTCTAGGTCATGATCTGTGATACACGTCTATTTCGAGGCCTTGCGTTTCTTGAAAATTGTGAAGATGCTAGTGGTGCGGATGCGGAAGAAATACGTGAGAGCGTATATCCCGATTATCTAGCGGCCCAAAATCAGCGATAGCTCACAAAGCAACGAGGGAAAAAAACATACGTTGGCAAAAATGTACGCAAACAAGAGCCCTGCGTTCCTCCAGTGATGGGAGTAGTAGATATTGAAACTCGCTGCAAGGAACTGTTCGCGCGAGTCAGCAAGCCAAACCTGAGGAGAGGGGATGTGCAATACCTCATCCGTGGTCGCCGTGGAACAAAACTCGCAACCGGACGTGGCGTTCGAGTTGGTCAAGTAACCGCCGGCAGTCGAGATGTACGTCGCGAGGTACGCCCCACACGTTTGGCCGGAAGGTGGGTCCATGTGGACCAATTCCACAGAGCTGCAGGTGATATTATGCTTGCCCAATGCTACAAGACCACCGTCAGATCAAATCGAAAAGACTGGAATGGATGTACCTTGGCCCAAAAGACCCTCGGTCAGGTACGTATACGGCGAAAGACGATACCTGATCACAGTGGAGTCAGGGATTGCAAAGAAGACAAGCGATACAACTCACATCCATCGCCACCACCCAAGGTTTCTGAACGGCTGAAGAACACCGTTGCTACGGACAGGAGTTCAGTAAACCGCATTTACGCAAACGCGAGATACTCACAAAGTCAAGACGAACGAAAACAAGGAGCTGAATAGGATAGCCGCGAGTTCTGCGTTCGGGGCCATGGCAGCGACGGCCTGCCCAAACGACGTGTAGTACAGAGGGAAGACGACGCCCAGCAACTGGGAGATATGTGAGACTGAGATATGGAAAAGCTTGGAATGCAGACGTACGAGATAGGTGTAGCCGGCGCGCGAAGTGTCGAATCCGACAGTCCAGTACCTGAAGGACCGTGTGAGCCAAGGAAAGAGCGACGAGAAGGATACCTACCAGCAGAGGAAGTAAAGAGACGACCCAATGATATTCCAAGGCAACTCGGACAAGAAGGCCGACGTTACAAGCGCGGACCAGCTGTAGAATTTGGTGGGCCCTTCTCGAATTTGATAGATATTCCGCATCTCTAGGAAAGGAACCTGGAGTTGATTGGACAGCGGGGCGGAGAGGATAGTGGACATGTAAATTGCCTAAGAACATCCGGTAAGATAGAGGGAAGCACACGGAGAAGGGTACATACAAAAAGCTGGTTCTGCGTTCCCTGCTGAGTAGTTTTGGCTTTGAAGAAGGTAAACTGTGCATGCGAGATTAGTAAGGAAGGGGCTGGACACAGCACAAGGGCCGTACCCCAATGAAGAGACCAGCTACAATGTTGAGGACCAGTTTCGCCAAGAGATAGGTCGGCTGAGAAGCACGAGAGGTCAGCGAAGCCGAGCACGAACAAGAGCGATACATACATCTCTCCAGCGGAAACGGATGTCGCGTCTGAACAAACGGGTAGCCTGCTGAATCCACGGAGTCGCATATTTATTCTGGAAGGTCGCCTGGACAGCGCCACGGCTCCGGCCCTCGACGTGGATCCTTTGCAATTCTTCCTGCACCTTGGCCGACTCGGGAGACGAGCGCCAGATAGCCTCCCAGTCCTGTACGCTGCTCGCCGTTGCCCCAGCACCGATGACATCGAGCATAAATTCAGCCCTGCAAATAATAAGATGGCGTCCCTTCCAAGAAGACGAAAATAGCTTACGGGTTCTCCGTCGGCTCGCAATGACGCGAACCGTTTGACTCAAAGTGGTGAATAAGCGTAGTCGAGTTCTTGCCGATATCTCCAAAGTACACGACCTGGCCACCCTTGCGCAGAAGCAGAAGTCGATCGAAGATCTAGGCACTGTCAGCAACGAAAAACATAAACGTCGCGGCGTGATGCTTACCTGGAAAAGCTCCGCGGACGGCTTGAGCGAAGAGTTAGCACGGAAAGAAAGTGAACACAGCAAGAGGAAAATACCTGATGGATACTGAACGAGATAATGAGCACTATATCACGGAAACGAATCAAGGGACATACGTGCAAAGGATAGCCTGTCCATTGGCAGCGAGCTGCTGAAGGAACAGCATAATCGCCCACGCGCTCTGCGAATCAAGACCGGAAGTAGGCTACAAAAAGATGTCAATTCCAAGTCAATACACCAGCGACGCTCCGGGAAGCACACACCTCGTCCAAGAAGAGCAGCAGTTTAGGCTATACCATCACGTTAGACTGGCCACTCGCATTCTAAATCATACAAACGCACCTTCGCCGCCAACTCGACCGCAATAGTCGTCCGCTTACGGTGCTCAATGCCCAAGCTCCCGACCGACGCATCAGCAACGGCCTCGAGCCCGCACATCTTTAAGCACGTCTCGACACTGCGCAAAGAATCGCATCAGCCCACCGCACAGCACAGCAAAGGAAGAAGAAACCACTCACTACGCGACCTTCTCCTCCATCGGGACCGACGCCGGCTGGCGCAGCGCAGCAGAGAAAAGCAGCGCCTCGCGGACCGTGTCCGTCGGCACATGCGTGTCCATCTGCTGCACGTACCCCGTCTGCGACCGGAAGTCGCGCGGCGGCGCGTGCCCGTTGACGAAGATGTCCCCGGTCACCACGCCCGTCGTCGTCCGCTCCGCCAGCACATTGAGCAGGGTCGTCTTCCCCGCGCCGGACTCGCCCCTGCGCACGCTCGTAAGCCCACTACCACGCAGAGAAAGAGATGGAGACGCACATGAGCGCGGTGAGCTTCCCGGGGACGACGTACCCCGAGACGTTGTCGAGCAGCTTGCGCTTGCCTTCCTTGACGGGGACGACGTAGTTGAGGTTCTGCCACGAGAAGATGTCCGTCATGGGCGGCGCCGCCGCCAGCGCCTCCTCGATCTCTGCATGTGCCTCGTCGCCCGCCTCGCCCCCCGCCGCCGCGGCACCCGCCTTCTCCGCGTCCGCGGGCGCCTCCCCAGCGGCACCAACGAGCGCCGCGCCCTTCTTCGACCCGCGCTTGAACAGCACGACCGGCGTGTCCGCCGCCGACGACGTGTTGAGCTCCGTGAACACGAGCAGCAGCGTGAAGAACCCGACCCCGAACGCGACGACGATCCCAAAGTTCTGCAGGCATGTCAGTGATCGCATCTAAAAAATCAAGGGGAGACGCGCACCATCCACTCGTGGCTGTACGAATACCCATACGACGCCGCGATGAATTTGTTCCCGTCGACAAAGTTCTGCCCGGCGACGGACCCAACGGTGGCGCACACCTGGTTCGCGAGGCTCACGTTCTCGTAGCCGGGGCCCTGGGGAACCAGCGACGCGCAAGACCCGTTGAGCGTGTGGAACTCGTTCGACACCACGCTTTCGAACCCATACCGCAGAGGCTGCACATCGTCAGCACAAGAATGAGCCACTAGAAATGAAACTCACGTTGATGTAGGTGATCCATCGTAACGCGCCAATCATTGACTACGCGCGGAGAAGTCAGTGAACCCGCCTCTCGAGGATGCACAACAACACGTACGGGTTTGGGAATGGTGTAGCCTGTATAAATGACGAGCATCAGCAGCACGATCCCAGCCACCGACTGTGCCGTCGCCGGAGAATTGAACGCCGCCGCAATCGCACGGAAGAACGCCTTCATCGTGACGGCCATCGTGAACAGAAAGAGGTAAAAAATGCTGTTCCCCACCCATGAGAATCAGAGACTGGGGAGGAAAACGCGACGCACAAGAACTGCGCCGCCGTACGCTGGAGCCCGACGATAAAGTACAGCAGGATCGAGAACACGGCGGTCGTGGTGAATGTGATCGGCAAGTCAACGAGCGTGAGCGCGATGGCCTCGACGAAAGGGTGGTACAGCGCCGCCTTGCTCTGCCGAAGGACGATCGGGCGCTGAGCGAATAGAGAGGCGATCTCCGCCATACTCGAGAGCGCGGAGAAAAGGAGTGCGCTGAGAAGGAAAGGGGTCAATTGGAATTCGTGCCCGACGTCGCGAAGCTTACAAGAACATGACACCTCCCCGCGAGAAAAACGCCGATGTGGATTCCGGGGAGTTTACAAACACGGAGCCGACTGCGTAGAATGGATCAGTCGATAAATTTCAAGACTGTTCGGAGATGCGTACCAATAATACCCTGGAACACGAAAGTCCTGGAAACCGATGTGAGTAAATTATCGGCGTCGGGAACAGACTACGCACGCAATCATGATCATAGTCGACATCTTCGCACCCAGGATGATCTGTACGCGGCGCAGCATGACCGCGCGAGCCTGCATGAAGATCGAGGACGTGTACGGCCTAATTACCCAACGGTCAGCTCGAGCACCGGATATCTGAAAAGGACGCACGAAGAGCGGCGGGTGCCCTTGGCATGCTCGGCCTGCGCACTGCGCTTGTAGTGCTGTACGCGCTCCTTGTGCCCCGGGGCGCACTCCTCGTTGTACGCGGTGATGTCTGCGAGGTTCTTTGCCATCATCGGCGACGCGAGGAAGTGCTCCGCGAGCTCGGCGGACGAGCGTGGGCGCGCCTGCTCCTCCTGCGGCGTCAGCCTGGGCCGTACGATGCGCCCAACGGGGTCGGTGACCTGCAATACCGCGTCAACTTGAAATTCGAAGAATTGAGAAAAAAGCACATACGGAAACGATGAAATCGGGCGTTGTCTGACGCTCTGCTTGCGGCGTGTACCCGAGCGACAGGAAGTAGTCGCGCGCCTGGTCGGCGGGGCCGAAGTACACCATACGGCCTTCGCTCAGGACGCACACCTTGTCAAACAGGTTGTACAGTGTCTCCGACGCCTGGTAGATGGAGACAATCGTCGACACGCGGGAAATATCCGTTGCAATGCGCAGCGCGCGCCCGAATTCCAAGGCAGTAGACGCGTCGAGGCCACGAGTCGAGCTAAGAGAGACCATCCATCAATATCGTGCAAAGTGCTTGGAATCGAAAAAAAGCCTACTTGTCCCAGGCACCGATCCGCGCGCGCGTCGCGAGCGCCTCGGCGATACTGACGCGCTTCTTCTCGCCGCCCGAAACGCCTCGAATGGCGTTGTTCCCGACCTGCGTGCCGCGCACGTGGCGCAGCCCGAAGATGGTGCAGAGGATCTCGACCACCGAGTCGACGTAGTCCTCGCGAGTCTGGAAGCGCGCCTGCGCCTGCGGCGCGCGGAGGCCCGCGGCGAAGCGCAGCGTCTGCTCGACGGTAAGGGTCGGGAAATGTACGTCGTCCTCGGGGCAGTACTGCACATCGCCGCGGTAGTGCGCGCGGATTTTCTCGGGGGAGAGCGAGTCGTAGTGGACCGAGCCGGAGACGGAGTGGTATTCGTCCGTCTGGTTCGCGAGGGTCTTGAGGAGCGTGGAGCACCCGGAGCCAGGGCGGCCGAGGACCACTGAGACAGGAATGAGAAACAAAAAGAACTAGTTTTCATTCAAGGGACTTACGGAGCATCTCGCCGGGACGGACGACACCAGAGATGTCATCGAGGATATTGCGCAACGGCGGGTGACGGAGGGTCTTGATCTTCTCGAGGATGGAGAGCGGGTTCAAGGTGGAGCCGAGAGTGGGCTGATATGAGGCCGATGCACCGAGTCCGACGACGCGGAGATTTTGAAATGCCACGCCGAGTTCCCGCCGCTCTATCTCGGCCTCCTCGAGCCTGGCGAGTCGCTCAGTCAGACCTGCAGAAAGCCAGGAAATATTGACACACCGTTTGGTGATAAACTTGAGAGTCTTCTCGAGATCGAAGGGGCCATCCCCTGGGTGGAGGGTCGCCTCTGAATCTACGCTCTGTGTTTTCTGCTGCTTGGCGCTTCGTTCAGATATGTGGGTGACGGTGCGTTGGAGAGCATGGACGCCGGGGGGATCGAAGAAATCGAGATCGACGCGGGAGACGCTGGAGCTGCGTCGTGCAAGAGTGGGGATGGCGGCGGCAGAAGCGGTAGGAGAACTAGAGAAGGCGGATTCATTAAAGATGCGATGGCGGGTAGCGGGAGAACGTGAAGGGTTAGTGGACGGGTCAAGACTGTCTTCCTGGATGTTGGGCAGGTCAGACATGGCTTGTTCTAGATTCAACCGACGCATTGGGATTTTATTATATCTGTGATGTCATTTTTGGATCGTAATGTAGCTGACGCGTCGGGAGGGCGGCCAAAATTTCTCCTCATGTACGTGTCAACGGCCGGATGAACGGGTGCTTATCAGCAAGTCCGGCGCAGCAGTATGTATTTCCAGCCGAGTAACCAGAATCTTGGCACCACTGCAGGAGGACCAGGGACTGTTTGGTGCAGAAGCGAGGGCCAAGGAATAGGCGGGGTACAGACACATCCCAATAGTGTTCCGTCTTGTTAGAAGCACGCAGGACGGAGAACCGGACGCTACCCGACGGAGAGCAGGATGATTAAGAAAGTCCCCTTCTGTTTCCGAATGCTTGGCAGCGGCCCGAGATAAAGCTAGGCCAAGCAACACTCCGCCTCCGTCCATTTTTGGCAATTTGTCCCGACTTTTGAGACAATCATCGTCCACATGTTCGTGGCGTAAACAAAATGGTAAGAATTAAAACGGTAAAATGATTTACAGTCCTTATCATGTCTCGGGTCGAAATGCAGCGAGCGGGCTCCCACGCATCAAACGACACATTGAAGCTGACACATTCCCGAGGTCGGGCGGGCGTCGGCAGAAATATGGTGGGGCAATCATTTGGACAAAGAGACTTAAGCGCTGAACTTACATGGGTGGACTGATGGTGCGAATAGTGCAAGGGGTAATGGCAGGAGATGACCAAGTTAGTCTTGACTTAATCATCATATGTAGTTTTTTTTGGCAGACATTCACACGAATCCGTCATGATCATTTGCAGCGCACACAAAAACCTCTTTCCACACGCATATAATACTCCCCGAGCTTCTTTGGAAATACCAGGACACGTAGAAATTCGCGTCGGTGTCCGGAATTATTTAACCTGATGCTTTCTCATGGGCCAGTGACATAGGAACCACAAGCACGGGCGAGCAGCTGCACCAGTAGACCCACATTTCAGCACCGATGAGACTGCAAATCCGCAAAATCCCGGAACCTGAATCGGATTCCGAGGAGAATCTGCGACATTCGTGGAAAGCAAGCCAGAGAAGCTATAATTGAGAGTGCTCTCCCCCTAGATCTCGTTAGGGCTGGTAGATCCATGTAGGATCCGGATAATAAACAAACTTGTTGTCGATGTCCCCGGGTGAAAATTGAAATAAATCAAGGCCGCCCGGTGAAAATCTGCGGAGCATATTCCAGTGTAACCCCAGTCACAACCAGAAATACAGAGGGTAAATTATTCGGACACCAGAAGCGTGGAACTCGCATGGAATTTGCACGCGCCGGATTAATGGTGAGATTACCAAGTCACTAGTCAGTGTCGAGGGCCATATTGGGTTTCTAAGAAGGCTCGGAGCGTTGAAACCGGTCCGAAAGCCGCAAGCTTGAATATATGTTGTGGTGTTCGTTCCCAGCGCGCGGGGGCCCCTGTCGAGGAAGTTCAAAGCCTTGAATATACCCCGAATGCATTTGAAAACCAGAATGAAAGGAGGAACCAGCTTGGCTAAAGAATGCATATATGGACATTGTATTAGTCCTGAATGAAATTGCAACCCCCAGACCCAATGTGTATTTCCATCCCATCCGAAACGAGCTGTTGGAATGCAGCACAAATCTCCACCTTGGGCTTGCGCAGCTCATTCCAATGCGCAGCCCATCTCAAGGTGAAGTGGGCGAAATGGCTGCGGCGGTTGGAGAGCGCGCGGTACAATGCCATCCACGAAGAGTCGGGAATCGATCCACAGTAGCGCAGAATGCGTAAACTTTGTAGGTGCGGAAGCAAGGAAGATGCGGACGGCCCTAAAGCGGTAAATAATTCCGGCATGGAATATCCGGCTGCGCACAATACGAGATGGGTGAGGGTGGGAAGAAGGCGAAGACATGGTTCCAATTGGGGGAAACCCACGTAAGAATGCGCATTGATCGCGAGGTTTTGAAGTGGAGGTAAAGATCGTGTCAGGAAGGAAGTAAGATCATCCATGGAGGAGACGCTCATCGAGAGGAAGAGAGTTTGGAGGCCTGGCAATGTGAGATATCGCAGCATTCCATCGTCTCCATCGTCGCCTGCAAATCCTGCAAATGTTCCAAACTTGAGCCGACGCAAAGTCGGAAGGACCACTTGTTCCCGAGGAATCAAATGGTCGCGATGCAGACGAGAAACCTTATCAAATGTACATTCGACAAGATTCGGAGTAAGGTGAAAAACGCTGAGAGTGCCGTTTGGATCGAAGGAGATACATTCCACATCTTTGTAGGTGAATGACGCGCCAATCGTGAGCGATTCAAGCAAAGGGAACGGCCCCGGGCCTACACCCCTCAGAGGGTCGCCGATGTTACAGTAGTCTCTTCCATCATGAAATATGACGAGACTTTTGAGCTGCTGGCTGTGTCGGCGAACAACGGCGGCCACGGCGTCATCAAAGCTTCCATGAAGCGAGATAGACAGAGGCCGACTACGTGCGTGTTGGAGCCATTTCTCCAAGACGTTTTCAAAGCCTTCGGGGCGTGGAAATTGGACACGAATTGCCGACCAAAGTGCAGGTGTAGAAAGGGCGATCTCGGTCCATGCGTTACAGACGTTTAGGAGAAGCATGGGGATGTGGCTGGATCCACGCTCGGGGAAAGGAGGGAGACATTGGATGAAAATTTCGGTAGAAATTTCGAGCGGTAGACGGGCCATTGGATCGAGGACAGCGTTGAGCTGACGGCGTTTACTGGTTTCCAATTTTTTCAGAACGTCTTTCTGCCGCTCGATATCGACAGAAACCCTCTCGATGGCGGCCCGTAGCTCTTCCGCGGACATGGCCACGAACTATGGATAAAGGTACCAAATTGACCACTGCTGCTTAGCGATAAGTATCAAATCTAACGAGTGAAATACTCCTCACCTGGCTCTTCTTCCCAGTCGATTTCAATGGAAAGCTCTAAGCTCAGAAAGATACGTCTTTCAAAGCCACGCAGCAATTTCGTCGAGTGCAGAGGAAAACGCGATGGTGATGGTTTGGGAGAAGCCGGGATGGTTACGTAACATCGCGTCTTTCTTCTCAACTTGCCACCTGAACGCGACAGCATGCCTGTATCATTCCCAGTTGCAACACACCCCGCCAAACCATTCACGGGTCGGAAGGGCCATACAGCCAAAGAAACGCTTGCCCTCGCATGTCCGGACCAGGACACCAAGGCCGGCGAAATCTTCCAATTCTCATTCCCGCTGGAAAGCCACGGTAAATCGAAAGACGGACTCGGATCGTGCGTATCGGAATCAGACCTTCTCTTGTGCTGGACTAATACATCTTGCCAGTGAACATGACTTCTACACAAAGACCCTAGATCTCATCCCGAATCAAAACGGTTTCGTTGCTACTCTCTTGGACGCCTACACTAAAGACCGCGCACTCGTGGTTCGCCCTGACGATGTGTGGCTTGCCATCTTGAACCAGTTCAACTTCTTTGTCACTGCGCGCAAGCTTCGTCGCGCACAAGGGCAAACGGGAGCTCGTCATCGACGCTCGGCCGCAAACTCGCTACACCATCAACTTCGGGGACGTGGCGCGCCAGATGGCCGACCTCATTGAAAAGAATGTTGTTGATCCCGCTCTGCGTGCGTGGGCTATGCCTGCCTTCACGACGACGACGGCCAACGACACCGCAGTGAGCGCCGTGCTTCTCATGGCGACGCTCAAGCACTACTTCGAGTACAAAATCCTTGCGGGTGGCTGCGGTATCCCGCGCGTGACTCTTGAGGGCGAGAGGTCGGATTGGGTGAACATCCTCGGTCGGCTGGAAAAGCTCAAGGAGTACGGGATCGAGACCACCGCGTGGTACCACCTCCTTCGCCCTGTGATCACTCGTTTCGTCGCCGCGTTCGACGCGCCCACGAGCCCGGCCAACGTCGATTTCTGGCAGTGCGTCGCGCACTATGAACCCGGCGGCAGCGGTCGTGGCGACTACTACACTGGGTGGCTCACCGCGTTCACGGTATTCAACAAGGAGGGCCAATGGCTGGGGCATCGTCTGGACACCGTACGTGCACGTATCGCATAATGTCACAAACACTAATCCATCGGTTAGACGGCCGCGCCCGGCACCGATCCTGAGACGCTCACCGCCGCGCAGTTCTGGGCAACGTACTCGACGCCGGACCAGCGCAGGGGCCTCGTTTACGATGACGAGCCCCACCATCTCGTTTTCGACGACACGCCCTACCACCGCCTCGGCGGCGGCAAGGTCCCGCCAGGGTACGGCGAAGTCGACGTCAAGCTCGTCGACTTCGACGATGGGAAGACCTTCGACTGCGTCATGGTCGCGGGCACCGTCGGCACGCGTGTGTCCTCCAGCGGCGACCGCGCGCTGTCCGCGAGCGGCGCGGATGACACGGTGCAGCCTGTCGCGGGATGGTGGCTGTTTGTCAAGGAGGAGCATATGCAGGAGGAGAGCGCGCGTAGCGCGTTCGAGGCGCGTCGTCGGCGTTGGTAAGCAGTGTAATACAGGCAACAGAAGAAAATGAAGTGAGTCTTTCTTCCAATTGTTTGGTGAATCGTCCCACTTGCGTGTCCAAGGCGTTTTTATGTCGAGATCGAGATAAAGAAGCAGGCGACCAACCTAGTCAACGACCACCAGCACCGGCTTACTCGGGGTGCTTGGCTTAGTGATGTTCCCGAAAGAGACCCGCAATTGCTCGGCAACTTGACGGTGCTCAGGCATAAAGTTTATCTAAGTTGTTCCACATTGCTCGTTCGACTGAAACTCGCAAAACGGAATAGAATTTTTTTGCATGGGCGTGCACCAACACTGAATGAATCTTCGGTGCGCTTGGGCCAATCAGGTCTCAAAGTCTCCCAAATGATGCTCTGGGGGGGCAAAGGGGCTCTCCCGCCTCGAAGCACATACTCTCTTGGGTTTTCCAGGATCATCTTAAGACTCTTTTCAGTTACGAATGCGTTTGACAAAATGTCCGTTGTATGCACTATCAATGACGTTGGGTGTTGACTATAACTGGGTATACTCCACTGGACTTTCAGAGGAAATCTTGGGCTGCGCCATCAAGCAGCACAAGCTTCCCCGGAACGAAATTGTTATCATGACGAAAGTATACTATACTCTCTCTCGTTCTAGTGATTCACCAAAACCGTTGCTTGCGAGCAACTTGAAACTTGTGAGCCATGATGTACTCGGACAAAGTTGCTCTTGTGGAATCAATATCGAATACTTTGAATGACGGCCACCCACTCCAACACTCGCGTATCTGCGCACTTAGGCCGCGGGTACCTTGCCCGAAAGACGGTGCTCCATGTCTGGTTGGAGGCTTTCAAATTAAAACAGGCACTGCATTCACGTCTAGCATATGATGAACGATGGAGAAAGCACACTGGCTCTGAACCGGTCAGCAACATGCTGGTATGCAGCTAGAACGGTTTGTGGATCTGTATTCACGGACTAATAACTGGGCGTCACCGTAGCGACGGGGAAGGATTCAGAGTCCCCTTTCACTCCGTGTCACTTACACAATATTTGATTTTGGGGCGGAATCTTCCAACTTCCATGCACATAAATTACTTGAAATATTTTTTCGGAAAAATGTACGAAGCTGACTGCGAGGCAAGAGCAGGTACCGAGAAAATTCAACTCGCCAATTTCGAACCAAGTTCACGTGACTGGTTGAACTTGGCTCCAGTCGTTTCGAGAGTTTTGAGAAATTTTTACATGTACTTGCTACCGTATTTCAATGATCAAAGAGAAACTTGTTGTAGTTCATGAAGAATCCAAGAACATCGAATAAATATACTCGTCCTAGGTTCGTCCTAGGTTCGCGACACCACCCATTCTTCGTGGATTATAAGAAGCTAGTAAGAAAGAATACAGACCCAAAATTAAATGAATAGGTCTACGCAGTCACTTGATGCGCTCCAAGTGTCGCGATTTCAGTGCAAAACGCACTCCGGCTTTGATGAACTCGAGTGGAACGAACCAAACAACGTTCTATGAAGCAGATTACCATCGCAAATGCCAAAATGTGGTTACGACCATGACACGCACCCAAATCCAGATGATGCCTACCCAACCTGCGTCGACCGGGTATATGTTGGCAAATTCCCAATGCCCGTATGCAGCGATGAGCGATGAACCAATTTGTACCAGGCAAAATGCACCCAGCAGCGCGATGGATGGGCGATGGCGCGAGAAAAATTGCTCCGAGCGGACTACAAATATCAAAGCGTGCGAGAGGAGCGCGACCTGCAAATAGACCAAGGCACGTAGTTGGTTTTCATGCTGAGACGGATCGAGGCTAAGACCGAATCTACGCTGGAAAAAGCTTCTTTCGGTGGCGAAAACAAATAGTATGCTGCGGGGAAAATGAGTTTCCGATGCACGGAACAGTGGACTGGACGCACGTAGAAAGTGCCAAATACGATCCATACGCCGCTGAATAGCTGAAGATCTCCGTCAAATCCCAGTAACCGGGCTTGGTGCCAGGCTCGACGCGATCCATGCTTAGAGTCAGGGTAGCAATATCGGAGGTGACAGCAAGGATGAAAATCATGAACGGCGGGAAATCAAGTTTGTATATGAGAGCTAGGAGGGGGAAACAGAGCACGGTCCGTATGGTGAGTGCACATGCGTAAATGAAAGAGCCATGTAGGCGCCGGAAGACCTGGCGGGAGTCGCGGAGAGCTTCAACAACGATGGGCAGGCCAGGCCGGGTCATCAGGAGGTCGGTGGTGAGCCAGGCGACAGGTCTAGACGGCTTGACGGCGATACTGACATTGGCGGCCGAAATGGAGGCCCGGTCCTCAATCCCGGTACCTGCAAAGTAAACGATGATATGACAGCTGTGGACGAGACGCCATTGAAGATATACCGATCATCGCACAGGCATGCCCCAAGTATTGAAGACGTTGAACGAGCTTTTGCTTGCTTTCTCGATCACATCTATCACAGTTAATGATTTGGTTCTGGACCAGTTGACCAACTTACCCAGCGAACCCAGCTGCATCCAGAATCAGGGAATCTAGGAACCTATCTCTGTCCTCATGTAATTTTCTGCCCAGAACTATATTGTCGCCCAATCCAGCTCGCCTCCCAGTCTCTTTTGCGATGACCAACTGCTCAGCGGTGACCATCTTCGTCTCCACACCCATCGCGAACACCTGCGCAACGCCGTGCTCTGTATTTTGCTGCAATGGTTTAAAGAATTGGAGCAGCCCAATCATCCCACGGTTATCCGAGTCTTCATCAGCTTCCGGATCATCGCCGTCCAGTTCTTGATACGCGACCGCAAGTATGCGCATCCCCCGGACCGCGGCAGCTTCCGCATCCGCCTCGAGTTGGTCCTCGATCGCGGTCATCAAGCTGTGCGTGCACATGTCAGCGACGCTTCCCGCCATCCCCAACCAGACCCGTTCCAGTTTTTGGGACCCGTTGGCACGATATGTTACCTGGATAGGTCCGTTGAGGAAACAATACTTGTAGTGGACTATTTCGATTTCTGGATACGCCGTAGTCGGGGAACCGTCAAAATATGACCAAAGGTAAAAGTTGTCGTTGGGAGTTTTGATGCTTCTGGCATAGTTTACCATCGAAACGACTTGGTCCGCGCTGAACGGTCCATACACCTTGACCCCGTCGATGACGAGCTTTTCCTCGGTAAGGACGGCAGAGTTTTCGAGGAGCAAGAGAGTGACCCTCGACAGCTCCTCCACGGCTGCGGCGCGCTTGACGAGAACACCGTGGTTGGTTAGCTGGTTCACTCCCGCGGAGCAAGCGACGCTAATGGCAGTCGGCAGTGTAACGGGAATACCGCCGATGAGGAGAATAAAGAGAGCGTCGATTCCGCGGTGAAAATTGTAGTCAAAGGGACCGAATAGAACCGAGGCCTCTATGAGAAAGGAGATAGCAATGAGGGCAAGGTTGAAAATGAAGATCTGAGCGACAATTCCATGTAGACTGGTCGCAGAATAGGCCGGCTGACTGTGACTAGTTCGTACCGGGGAGTTGCTACCGCCCGTAGCAACGACGATTGCTTCACCCTTGCCTAAAATGACCCTCGTACCACTGTGCATAGTGTTGTCAGAGTTCAATTTATCTTCTAGAACTGCCCAAACTCACAAGAAACAAACGTCACCGCCTTTTCTGCGGGAGCTGCTCTCACCATCCCGTACATATAATGCGTCTCCAGAGAGTAGTCTGCAGTCCGCCGGTGTGGTATCCTCCTGTCGCAACTCCACTATGTCCCCGGGAACGAGTTCAGAGGCATCGATTTCTGACCACACGCTGGCACGTTTGACTTTGGCAGTGGCATTACTTGCCGTCAGGTTGGATTGCATTAGACCACTGACGGCGTCGAATGCGCGCCGCTCCTTGCGGACTCCGATGACAGAGTTTACGCAAAGGAGGCCCACTATCCCTAGCGGAGTCCACCAGTCGGGCGCGCGGTGGTTTCGGCTTGAAAGCGCCAGCAAGCCAAGGCAGCATAGTTCCATGATCCAGGAGACGGGATTCCACAGGAAGCCGAAGAACTATTGTCAAATGAGATTCAGACATAACTCGAAGCCGCGTACAAAAGGCAATGAAGCAATGCTCACCTGCGCAGTTATATACGGTCGCGGCGGTACATTGAGTAGACCGTTGCCTCCGAACCGTTGAAGGCGAGCGAGGGCTTCATCATTGGTGAGTCCACAATCATCGCACTGGAGGTGCTTATAAACATCCGCAAGAGGGGCGTGCCAAAGATCCATGTCGTTCTAACTTCTGCGCACCGTTCACGCTGATTTGCAGTCTGAGTTACCAGAGTTCAGCGGGCCACAGCCACGGGTGATGAATATCGATGAATACTAACATCGGGCGCGTTACCAAGGGAATGGACAAGCACATTTGTGGGACCTCTTTTAGAAATTCTGTTCCACTGTCACAAACTGCCTGGCCTGGGTTTGGTCTCGGTGGATAGATAGACCTCTATGCAGCCTCTATGGGTAAAAATCGTCGTTGATGTCAAAGTCAGGATCGATCTGACGGCTTCACGCGTGTGACATGTGTGCAGTGACTTCAACACTTCGTATCATGGTCGACCCACTCCCGAACTCACGAACGATCCTCACCCTCCCCACCGAAATGAAAGATATTCGCGTACTGTCTTCCCCAAACCCCGTGCGATGCGGACGAAATCCCGACCAGATCACCGGCTCGCGATTATCCATTGGACTTTTGACTCACTCGATCTCAGCAGTGTGGACTCTCCATTCACATCCACCACCGATGCTGAAGAGGCGATTGACAGCTGTCTCGACATTATTTTGCGGCACGCTTCGCGGTGGCTCAATGCGTCCTTGAGGCTACTGTTTCCCTACCTCAGGAAGAAGCTTCACGTTCGCCCTGAAGGGCCTTCCCTTTACTTCAGCACCTTGTGATCGGGAACGAGGCCAGCCCAAATACGGTGACGGAAATCCTAGCATTCGCCTCTGCGCCACAGTTGAAGGGCGTTGAGATGCTCTTAGGCCCCTCCGTCTATGTAGATGCCATCGCTCTTCCATATGCTCAATTAACCAGCATCACCGGCCCAGCAGTCACCTCGAAGGAATTCTTCACTATGCTAAGCAGGAGCCCCAACCTCGTTCACGGCGTCTTCGTGCTCTGTGGTAGCGAAGTCCTAATTGACCACGCCCTGCCTCTTTCCCGCCTTTCTCTCAAATCGCTCACACTATGGGCTGGCAGCACGACAGCACCCCACTTGATAACAGCCCTTGATTCCCTCGTACTACCCGGACTCGAAACGCTCGAACTGTCCCATTATTATGATCGCAGCCTCCGTTCTGTGCTCATTTTTGTATCGTTCATCTTGCACTTGACACACCCTCTCCTACTCGACCGAACGAGAAGCTCCCTATGACGAGCAGCATTTCTTAGACTGCTTGACCCAAACACCTATGCTCTCGACGCTCCGGGTACATCATCACTCGCCCAAATCATGCACCACCCTCGTCCGCGGGCTAGGTGTCTATTTGGACCTCGTTCCCGCCCTCCGCACCCTTTTGGTTTCGTCTCGGACCGATTTTCCACTCGACACACTGCTTGACATGCTCGTATCACGATCCAATCCCGAACGACACGTCCGTTTGCAGCACTTCGAGCTACTCGTCCCTAGCGCGAACGACCGAACACTCGATCGTTTGCAATTCGACGAGTTCGTGCGGGCGAACAGGGGATCCCGTGCATTTATTCTGGCGAATTGAAACAATTGAAGATGTTCAGGTAGGTCTATTTGATCTGTTGCAGGTTTATTATGTACCTACCGGACTCCTTCAAGTTGATCAATATCCACTTTAATAATAGTCAACATGGGAGCCTGCGCTATCTACGCCGGTGGATGGCTATCATTGACATGGATATTATTGACGAGCCTTTTCTTTTATCGATCCAGGAACAATCTAGTCCGCCGAACGATTCCTGTTAGCAGCCTGAGGATGTCGATGTTTTTCCCTTAGTTTTCTGCCTGCGATGATGACCCACAACCCGCGCGCTTGCGGACGTCCTTCGTTTTAACTTGCGGCTCGATCAGTATTGTTCATGGCCTCTCTTGCTTTCTGATCATTTCCCGTAAGCCCAATTTCTCCTATTTCTATGTTGCGACCCAACCCGCATTCTCCAGTATCCTCGGTGGCGTATTCTATTTATCGCAGGCTGCCACGTTGCGTGAAAGCGAAGCAGAAATGAATTCCGTTATTTTTCCAGACGCTGCACGCGAATCGGATCAGAGCGACCGAGCGAAGTCCAGTGGGGGCAGCCGTTCTGAACCGCCGCAGGAAATCGAGCGTCGGTTTATATTTAATTATCACGTCGTACCTTGGCACCACTGATGCGATGCTCCTGCCGTTCATGTTTAGTCCCACCCACTGCTGAATCACTGGACCATCGAATTGCCTCGTCAGTTCAATTAATTAACATGACATATCCTGGCACCGCTGACATTCCTAACGGCCAGGCCCTCCCCTTACGCAGCTTTTGATCTGTCCCCGCACAGGGAAGCATATATGGTAGCCGTTGTCCGGAGTCGTTCGTTCGGGACCACAGTGGTTCATTTCGTTCCACTGAGCTGGTGGTGTTCGGTTCGAAAATATTTTGACTGGTTTTGTCATCCCAATTCTCGACATAGGCACGATAATCTACTAGCGCAATTCATATCTTGCCGATTTCCAACGTGTTAAACCACTGTTTCGTTGGTGTTCTTGGTGCCAAGTACGATTAAGTACTAGAAATTTCCACGGTACCAATCGCGAACTTTTTGCCGAGTTAGGACAACGTTACCGAGACGACTAGCCCTTGGCGAATAAAAGTTGGGGACCGAACAAAATCGTATTTTTTTTCGGAATTTCTATGTGATAACAGGTTGAAACCACAACGTGACAACTCCGCGCATTGTTCCAAGCAAGTTACGTAATCTCTCTACCTCCTCCTTCCGAACCGCCACCGCGTTTCTCTGAGATCTGGGACCTGACTGCGTTGTGGATCGCTCGAAGAACCTTGATACAACCGGAGCTAGTGAGGACCTCTCCGATACATGAATGAACAGCCTAACACTGTCACAGTTGTTTGGATTTCCTCCCTCCAGTCAGGCTTACAACCTTTTCCTTGGTGGACAACATTGGCTACAGCACCCCACGACTCAGTAAAATCAGACCTACAATGGTGAGTTTGTACCATAACTGTTCGGTCGGCTTGCACCTGAAGCAGCCTTACTAGTGGCAAGTCCCTGTGGCGTCAGCTATGGAGCTGCAGTCCCGCATCGATGAGCTCTCTGTCGATATCGAGCGACAGAAGGAGGTTTTGCGACAGCTGGAAACCAGTAAAAGCCTCCTCCAGCGCCAGCTAAACAGTATCCTCGATCCAGTGGCTCGTTTGCCTCTCGAAATTTCGTCCGAGATTTTCATCCGATGCCTCCCTTCCCTCCCCAAACTTGGAGCCAGCCATATCCCCTTGCTCCTCCTCAATGTCTGCAATGCGTGGTCCGATATCGCCCTCTCCACTCCCGCACTTTGGGCCGCAATTCGTGTTGAATCTCCGCGCGCCGCAGGCCTTGAAAAAGGGTTGCAAATCTGGCTGCAGCGCGCACGTTATCGCCCTCTGTCGCTCTCTTTTGGTGGATGCTTTGATGATGACGTTGCCGCCGTCGTCCGCCAGCACACCCAGCAATTAAAAAGTTTCGAGGTATATCATGACGACCCGAATCAAGTTGACGACGTTGACCCTTTCCTGGGTATGGGCCCGGGGCCATTCTCCTCGCTCGAAACCCTCACGATTGGCGCTTCACCCCTGATTGGGATGGACTTCAGTCTCGATTCTACTCTAGAAATGTTTCGTCTTGCTCCGAATATTGTCGAATGCATATTCGATATGGATGAGGACTGCACTATGTCTGACATAGACGAATACACAGGCGAATATCTCCCGGGACATCTAGTTCTTCCGAATATGCGTCGTCTCAGATTTGGAAGATCCTTAGAGCCTGGGACAATTAGCGGCCCCGATACAATCCTGCGACATCTCTCCTTACCTCGGCTGCAGACCCTCTACACTTCCCTGTGGGATGTCACCGACAACGATCTTCTTTCGTTTTTGGAGCGGTCTTCGCCGCCCCTCCGGCACTTGACGCTAGGCGTGGGCGACTCGGGGGCCTTCTCCGGCCTAGAGCAAATTCTTCGCCTTGTTCCGAATCTCACCCATTTCGGATTGTACAAAAGAAATGCAAGTTTTATACAGGATTTATTCGCCGCTTTATCGCAATCTTCGTGCCGATTAATTCCAATACTACAAAGCCTCCACGTCGTCTCTAGCATGACTGATGTTTCTGAGTCTATGTGGGAGGTCCTGCACCACGCGCTCTCCGTCCGCCGCACCCATTTGACCGACTTCACTCTGCGAGGGCCGTTTCCGGCGCCCACTCCGGAGATGTGTTCTGCATTCCGAGAGCTCTGTGCGGGCGGGATGGAAATATACATAGGGAACAAAGAACAGAATTATGTCTAACTCACTCCTACTCCACTTCGACTTTGTATTAAACTTTTGGAATTCGCTCGGTACTATTATATTCAACAAGTACAGGTAATAACCGGTGACCCCTGGCGCCCGCGCGCTTGACGCGCCACTCATACATCCGTGACATCTCCTCTTCCTCATGCGTCCCGTCCTCCATATCAATGAATAGAACCCCAGGCGCCCTCCCCTCCGCCCTCGGGTTCTCGGACGTCACGTCCGAGTGCTACAACGAAAAGCGCGTCAATATTTCCACTCGAATGCCTGAATCGCGACGGCGTACGAGGCCGACGGAGACGCGGATCCGGGGGACGGACGGCATGTACGCCGCATTCGCGCTGTACCCCGCGATCAT
Source organism: Mycena maculata (assembly GCA_029448575.1). Lineage (NCBI taxonomy): Eukaryota > Fungi > Basidiomycota > Agaricomycetes > Agaricales > Mycenaceae > Mycena > Mycena maculata. The sequence goes on along the minus strand of JARJLG010000044.1, from coordinate 424,331 downwards.
GCGCACGATATTGTGCACGGCGACCTGCGCTTGGCGGTGCCCCGGCCCCGCGGCCTTGTGCGCGCTCGTGTCTGCGGCGTACCCGATGGCGAATATGCGGTCCGCGAGCTGGAGCGTCGGGTTGGCCGTTGGTTTTGGGGATCGACGGAGGAGGGCGAAAGCGCGAGGAGCAGCGCGCTGAGGGGAGTTCCGCCGATGCATGCGACCTTGTGAAAGGCAGATATGAGAAGGTTGGCCAGATGAATGAATTTATGAAAGAAGAGAGACGTACGGCCACGTCTGCGGGTATGCGCCGTCCGTCTGCGAGCTCGACGGTGTAGGACGGAGGGTGATACCCAAGGCCGCCGTGCGGTGGGCAATGATAGAGTGTAGCTAGGGGTGGAATCGAGACATCAGGTGGTCTCGAGAATGCACCAGGGTAATTTTCTTGCCTTCGTGTCAAATGGAGTCTTATCTGAATGAGCTACTTCCGTTTCCGATGTACACAAGCGCAAGGAGGTCGTGCACGCCATGACGCTCGGTGACCTCGACGCCGCGAACGCGTCCTCGCGGCGGGCAGGACATCATGCATCGTGAGTGCCTCGTCAAGAGCGGCCGCACCAACCGATCGCGAGGTCACCACTGTTCGACATTCGTAAACGACCTGCGAAGGCAAGCACAGAATCTACGCCCACTTTGGCTCCTCTAAAATCCCAAAAATCACAACAAATGCATATGCACAACTAAATCAGCACTCTAATTAATCTTCAGCGGCTCAACCTTCCTTGGCGACGGCAGCGCCGGCGCGCCCAGCGCGCGCTTGGTCGGCGACCCCTGCGGCATCCCATTCCCTGCCCCAGGCGCACTCTGAGTCGCGGGCGGAGTCCGAGCGAGCGCTGGCGGCGGCACGCCCACCAGCCGCGACACCGTCCACGGCAGCTCGTACCCCGCGCGCCCCGCGTGCACCACGTAACGCGCGAGCTCTAGGTGAAGCGTCGGGTAGTACGTCGTCGACGCCTTTCGTGAAATCTACGTATGTATCATATCAATCAGCGTCGCGCGGAGAATGAATTGATGGTGAAGTGAACGTACCAGTATAATGCGCTCGAATCCAGAGAGGAAGAGGTCAGCGTGGAAGCGGTATGCAGAGTGCTCGTTGTCCTTGAGCATGTTCAGCTCCGCCACACTCTTGGCGATGGCGTTGATCAGCTTCAAATGCGTCGTCTACAGCGAATGTCAGCCATACCCTCGCATTAAATGGAAGAGAACCGCACAAAATATCCCATCGCCTCAAACTCGACGCCGCCCGTCATTCCCCCAGGCGCCCGCGGCTTCTCTACACGCCCCTCATCCGTCTCCGCCAACAGCCAAATCGTATTACTCGGGTGGCAAAACACCCAAAAGTAGTCCCGGCACACATCCGAGAGCTCCTGCAAATACGTCTTGTAGATCCGTGGCCGGTGCAGGCTCTCGATGAAGGCGTGCGGCGAGACGGGCGCCGCCGGCGACTCGGCCGGCGGCGGCGCGGGCGTCAATAGGAGCGCGCGGATGAGCGCGTAGAAGGACTTATGTGGCGCGGGGAGCGTGACGAGCGTGCTCGTGCGCGGCACGGTTGAGGCGGTCTCCCAGGCCTCGCGCCGCGGGTCGGGGCGGCTCCCGAGGGAGGGGAGCGAGGAGGGCGGGTAGAGGTCGAAGAGGGTCAGGAGGAGGTCGACGATGAGTTGCCGCGTCGCGACCTCGCCCGGCTTCTTGTCCGAGTACAGCAGCGCGACGAGCTGGACGAACGGAGTCGGGCACGAGCTGCGCAATGCAAAGCACCCTATTGACGAGGTCGACAGGGCTTTGAAGCATCGCAGGAGTTCGTGCAGTACTTGATCGTCGTGCTGCTCCTCCCTGCTAAATGTCAGAAAGGTCGGGCGGGAGAGCAGATTAAAGTGTACCTCCACTCGACCTCCAGGATCTCATTGAGACGCGTCAACAGCGCGGCGTATCCCCCAAGCTTCAAAAACTCCTCTGACCAACTGGTTATCTGTAAGCCCGAGAGCACGCAAAACACTGCATGAGATTCACCTGGCGGACTCGTTCCGCAACAACAGCCGCAGCTTCTTCACGTTCTCAATGTCCAGCTGCGTGCTCGACGTCCCGGAGAGGATGCTGAAGAACCGCGTCGGCGATATATCCTTCGCGGCCTTGTCCTTGGCTGCCGCCGCACTGCGGTCCTTCGGCGCCTTGCCTGTGAGATCCACCACAGAGGCTGAGATGGGGAGGTGCACCTGGCTCCGCGAGAGCAGCCGTGACGCGTCGAAAGACGTCCCCCGCGAGTGACTGCTGCTTTTCCGATTCGACGACGGGCCCTGGGCGGACTCGGCAAAGAGCGCGGGCGCGCGCGGCATCGCGTATTCGAGCGTGGGCTTCGCATGGCGCGGTGACTCGAGAGAGTCGGTGCTACGTGTGCGGCGGAGCGCGGCCGAGCGCGGAGTGAGCGGTGGTGTGTCCCGCGCTGGCGGGAGTGGCAGTGGAAGTGGCAGAGGGGCGAGGGCCATCGTTTGGGACGACTTGAGCATTGCGGCCTTGACGGTGGACTCCATTCCGATCAGTCTGGGACGCAGAGTGCTGGGTATCTGGAGATCTTCCTGAGACATCCATGAGTGCTAATGAAACTCGGACAGCAAGAAGGGAGGTACCAAGAGCTTGTCGAAGGCGAGTTCCATACCGTCTCCGGATATCTGTGGAGCCTCTTTTACCTTTGTGTCTGCTCTTTTGCGGGACTGGGGATTCCCCTTGGTCGTCGGTGCAGCTCGGACGGTCTTTGATGCGCCGGGCTGGTTTTCTTTGTTCGGGGCAGTCGCAGGCGGGTCCCCGAGTGCCGTTACCATCGTAAAGTCGGAAGACGCGATCCTCTTTGGAAGAATCCCCTTGAACATCGCGGTCGAAGGCAGCCAAGGAAATTTGTTTGACTTTCTTTGGACGTGGTTGGATCAAAACGCGTCGCATCACGTGTAACTACACGTGGGCCGGTCTTCAATTGAAACACCGACAATTTCTTCAAGTTCTTGAACGCGCTTGGGTTATTTACATAGCTCGTAACAAGAAGAACTCAGTAAATTCCCGCCATTGAAAGCACGCGGCGTCGGTCAAGTGGCCAGTGTGCAAGTACCTCATAATTAGAATCGGGTCGTATTGAACTGGAAGCCAACCAGACCCAAAATCTTTCTTAGAAATAAAAATATATTCATCATATATTCATCATAAAACCCCGAAAACGTTTTGAGCGCATCGAATAAGGACGACGACTGACTTCCTTGTGTAATATTTGGCTGTTCTAAATCAAAGGATCCATCAGTCTCAAAAGCCGGTTACAAAATGGGCTTGACAGAAACATAATTACGCCTCTCAAATTCAACGCTTATGTATACCTCCACCCCATCCGCAACGAGTTCTCGGAATGCAGCACATATCTCGGCATTCGGCTTCGACGCGACTCGGAGGTCTTTTATGGTGAAGTGGGTGAAATGGGTGCAGCGGACTGAGAGTGCACGACGCAGAACCCCCCATGAAGACTGGGGGGGATGATCCCAATAGGAGAAAATGCGTAACCTTTGAAGATGTGGGAGCAAGGAAGATGGGGACTCCGCTAAAGCAGTAAATAATTCTTGCACAAGACCTGGGTTTGGGGCGAACAATTCGAAATGAGTGAGGGTGGAAAGAAGGTGAAGGTATTGTTCCAATTGGAGGAAATGCAAGACACCATATCGACCAATCGCAAGGTGTTGGAGTGGAGGTGAAGATCACTTCAAGAAGGAAATGAGATCATCGTGAGAGATCTCCATCGAGAGGAAGGGAGTTCGGAGGCCTGGCAATGTGAGATACCGCAGGATTCCATCGGGGCTGCGAATATCTTCTGGGGATCTTCCAAACCTGAGCCGCCGCAAACTCGGGAGAACCAGTCAGTTGCTCCCGGGGATTCGAATCGGGGTGACTCGAGCGACTAACTTTGTGAAATGTACATCCGACAAGGTTCGGAGTAAGGTGAAAAATGCCGAGAATGCGACGTGGATGGAAGGAGATATATGGGGAATATATTTTGGTCAGTGACGAGCCAATCGTCAATGTTTTAAGGAAGTGGAGTAGTCCCGGGGCTAGATGACTTAGAGGGTCGACGATATCGCTTCTGAGGTGTACGTCATGGAATATATCGAGACGTTCGAGCTGCTGGATGTGTCGGCGAACAACGGTGGCGACGTCGTCATCAAAGTCTTCACAAAGCGAGATTGACAGAGGCCGACTACGTGCGCGTTGGAGCCAGTTCTCCAAGACGTTTTCAAAGCCTTCGGGGCGTGGAAATTGGACATGTATTGCTGACCAAAGTGCGGGCGTGGAGAGAGCGATCGCGGTCCATGCTTTACAGAGGTTTAGGAAGAACATAGGGAAGCGCCTGGCTCCGGGTACGGGGAGGGAAGGGAGACATTGGATGAAAATTTCGGAGGAAATTTCGAGGGGCATACGTGCCACTGGATCGAGGAAGGCGTTGAGCTGACGCCGAAGAAGTATTTTCTTGGCTTCCAGCGTTCGCTGAACCTCTTTTTGGCGCTCGATATCGACTGAAATCTTGTCGATATAAACTTGCAGGTGTTCGGTAGACATGACTGGGTCGCTGCAGACAAAGAAGCAAACACGTTGGCCGCCAGCAGCAAGTCTGCAAGTAATAAAGACTAAAATACTCATCACCTGCTCTGGTCATAACTTTTACTGAGAGCCTCGAAAATCCGAATGTTTCGTCGCTGCAATCTTGGACCCTAGCAAAAGTACGGGAGCGGGATGGTGATGGTGTGGAGGAAAGCACAGAATGATGGCATCAATCGCGCCTTGACTTCCACACCGACGTCGATTGGTACTTATATTTTGCTCGATTCACGTAGTGGTCTTGTTGGCTTTCTCTCCGATCCGCCCAATCCCTAAGCTGGTGCCGAGACCCATCTCCAATGGACGTTGCACTCCCAGACTCGCAGGTTCGGCGAGCACGAATCCTTGAACTAGACAAAGAAATCGGACTCCTTCGACAGCGCCTGGAACAACTACAGGACGAGCGAACGGTCCTCCTCGACTCCCTTTCCTTCCCCATCCTCACCCTCCCCACCGAAATCACTGCCGAGATATTCGCGTGGACCCTTCCCCGAACTCCGCGCGATCCCAGATCGTCGGATGCGCCACTGCTTTTGACGCGCATTTGTCAGCAGTGGAGAAACATTGCATTATCTATACCTCAGCTATGGACGACCGTGTCCTTTCCCGCGGACGAAATTGCGGCCAGGTCGCCAGCTCGCGATTATCTGTTGGACTTTTGGCTCACCCAATCTCAGCTGTTTGGACTCTCCATTCACATCCACCACCTAAATGACGATCGCTACCCGGATGATGAAGCCCACGAGTCAATTGACACCTGTCTCGATATTATCTTGCGACACGCTTCGCGGTGGCACAATGCGTCCTTTAAATTACTGTTCCAGTGCCTGGGGAAGTTGCAGGATATTCGCCCCGACGGGGACTTCCCTTTACTCCAGCACCTTGTCATTGGGGTGGATTCATCGTCCGACGAATACGATGGGCCCGATGTCCTAACATTCACCTCTGCGCAGCAATTGCAGAGCGTGGAGATGCTGATAGGATACGCCTCTCTATCTACCGTCGCTCTACCATATCTTCAGTTGACCAGGATCACTTGCCGGTCTGTCACTGTGCAGGAATTATGTACTGTCCTATGCAGGAGCCCCAACCTCGTCGACGGCGTCTTCGTGCTCTGTGCTGGTGGAGATTTAAACCACGCGTCGCCTCCTCCCCAGCTTTGTCTCAAAGCACTCGCACTTCGGGCTGGCGACACGGCAGGACCTCACTTGATAAGAGCCCTTGGTTCCCTCACGCTACCTGTACTCGAGACGCTCGAAATTTCCGATTTCGATGATCACGGCCTCCTCGCCGTGCACTCTTTTCTGCAACGTTCATCTTGCAAAATACACACTTTCTCCTACTCGACCCGCGGAACAGCCCCCCACGATGAGCAACATTTCTTCGACTGCTTGGCCCAAATGCCCCTACTCTGGACCCTCCGGGTCCATCATCAATCGGCCACACCATGCACTACACTCATCCTTAGGCTAGGTGCTGATTTAGACCTTGTTCCCGACCTCCGCATCCTGTCCGTTTCCTGCCGGACTCGGCCCGTTGGCGAATTTCCATTCGATGGAGTTGTCGACATGCTCGCATTACGATCCAACTCCAACCGACATACGCGCTTGGACCGTTTCGAACTATTCGTCCCCGGAAGTGCAGGGATGCTCGAACGCTCCCAAATCAATGAGCTGGTGCAAGCAGGGATGCACATATGCCTTGGAGAAGGGCATCCACCTTGGGTTACTTCGCCGGAATGAGATCAATCGTTCTTGTGATACAGTTATACTCCTAATATCAGTGTATATCACATATCAATGGCCTTGACTTTCATTGTCGGCTAAGAAGTTCTTTTAGTTGTTCTGCCGACACCATATTATAAAGACCTCGGTGCAACTAGGGGAAAAAGGCTTGCCAACCTGCGTCAAGGGACTCTTTTGTGCCGTCCTTTGTCACTTGTTTGATTCAAAACAATAAATCCTTCAGTGAATGGGTCCGCGGTCGTAGATGAGTATGCGAAATTTACGCGTCGAACTCGAAAAATTTGTGATACATCCTCCGAAGGTCATTGAAGTGTCCTGGCCAACGAGTGAAAGTAATTTATTCAAAGCTTGGTAAATTTGAGCTTGGCAGGCTGATTAGGAAATCCAATCTGTACTATAACCCAAAAATAATTTAGAAGGGATAACTGACCCGGACAGCTACAGGAAGTTGCGAGAGCCGCTCGAGGCGGAAAGCGCCATGCAGCTGTGGCGTCTGGATAAGTGCCATGGATATAGAGGAGGAGGATATAGGAGTTGAATGGAAATGGGATGACAACGTCCCTATCTAAGGTTTCAGTTATGAGCATTGAATCTGAACCGATACCTCCCGAGGCGCCGTGATTACTATTAGGAACCTTTCGTCGAAGAAGCGCGGACGAGGCTCAGAGGCCATGAAATTACTCCGAACTGGTCTTCTCAGGTCTTCTCTCTCAAACAGAGGTTTGATGCCATCATTCCGCTTTCTTTCAATCCATCACCATCGGCGCGCTCTGTAATTGTTTATCTGGCATTGCAGAGACGACTCCTTCTGTTTGTCAGCCGTTTCTCGACTGAAATTGATTGGGAACCAGCAGGTGGGGAATATTTCAATTGCAAGTGAAAATGACCTGACGGACTGACTAGCCTTCGTTTGTAGCATCGTTGGCCATGTCCGCAGAAGAGCTCCGGACCGCTATCGAGAATATCTCCGCCGATATAGAACAACACAAAGCGGTCGTGAAAAAGCTGGAAACTGAAAGAAGCCTTCTCCAGCGCCAGCTCAACGCCGTCCTCGACCCAGTGATGCGTCTGCCATTCGAAATCTCATCCGAGATCTTTATCCAGTGTCTCCCTTCGAACTTCCTCCCCGAGCCCGGAGCTGCGCATATCCCTATGCTGTTCCTAAATATCTGTTCCTCGTGGAGTCACATCGCCGTCTCGACTCCCGCACTTTGGACCGCAATCCATGTCCAGTTTCCGCGCCCGGAAGGCTTTGGAGATGTCTTGGAAGTTTGGCTTCAGCGCGCGCGGAACCGGCATTTGTCCATTTCGTTTCGTGGGCGGTTTGATGACGGCGTTGCCACCGTCGTTCGCCAGCACGCGCACCAGCTGAACAATCTCGAGATGTACTATCATCAGGATGGAGATGATGAGCTGGATCCTTTGAATAGTATCGCCCCGGGACCATTTCCCAAGCTTCAATCGCTGACGATTGGCACCGTATCGGTCGATGAGGGTTCTCCCTTGTTCGATCCCAACCCCATCCTTGATCTTTTTCATCTTGCTCCGAATTTTGTCGAATGCACGTTTGGCAAGGTTACCCGCCTGCGCCGCGATTTGATTCCACGGGAACCATTGGTCCTTCCAACTTTGCGACGGCTCAAGTTTGGAAGATCTGCGGACGATATTGAAAGTCACGACGGAATCCTGCTATATCTTACATTACCAGGCCTCCAAGTCCTATCTCTTCCCATGAGCGGCCTCTTCGCCAGTGATTTAATTGCTTTCTTGAAGCGATCTTTACCGCCACTCCGAAACCTTGCGATGGGTGAGGGACGTGGTGACCTGGACTTCACTGAACTCGAGCAATGTCTTCGCCTTCTTCCCACCCTCACACATCTTAAAATGCACAACCCAGACCCAGCTCTTGTGCGGGAATTATTTGCCGCTTTAGCGGACTCCCCACCTTCCTTTGTCCCTCACCTTGAAAGTCTATGCATTGCCTTGTACTGGGATGGTCTTCCCCAGTCTTCGTGGGTGGTGCTACACCGCGCGCTCTCAGCCCGCCGCACCTATTTTACGCACTTCAGTATGACATGTATCGCTGAATCCCCAAAGCCTAATGCGGAGATTTGTGCTGCGTTCCGACGGCTCGTTGCGGATGGGATGGAGATATACATAGGCTTTGAAGAGGAACAGCAAAATTCAATTTTTTTGTAGACCCCGTTGTAGCATGACTCCATTTGTTCAATACCATCTACACTGGAGCAGGCGAGCCGCCGAACGAGTGTTTGAACAAATATGTCTGCGACTCGCGTCGATGTAAAGAGGCTGCCTAGACAAGGGAGAACTCGAACTTTGGACGACGTAGTAGTACGTGACTCGGCTGTGTTCTCTCAACGGGACCGCGCCGGAATATACCTACCTCAACAAAAGAGAAGCAGTTTATGTATATCCCTAACCACCATCGCGTCCTGTAATTTTCTGAGAATCATCAAGTCAAAGAGGCAGATATCGGAATAGACGGCACTTCTCTGGGTACCCATTGTGAAATGTATCCGGTATCGTACAAAAACCACAAATTGTATCATGAATATAATTTCTCCTGTACAATATACTCTTTTACACTGGGAGAGACCAGGCCTTCCCAGCTACGATCATCGGGCCGTCCAAGGGCAGTTCGAATAGCAGTGGAACTGTACGTCTGCTCCGCCTCCCCGATGTCAATGAGCACGATGCGTTGATCAGACAAGAAACGCTCCGCGCGAGCGAGGGTAGCATCCTCAGGGTCAGAAGAGGACGCCCGCCGAGCGCATACGATGCGCGCGTCATCATGCTCCTCCGAGAAGAGCTTGTCCAGAGACGAGAACATCTTCGCCTCTGCCTCCGGGTCCGTCGGCGACGAGCCATAGTAGCGTGGCGCCAGAACGCGCTCAAGGGTATCGAGGCCCAGCAGGAACGTGAGTTGTGGCCGCGGCGGGGCGAACCCGAGCCCAGAAATCCGCTGCTCCAAGAACGCAAGCAGCTTGCTCGCCTTCCCGACGAACGTCGGCTCGTCGATTATCCCGATCGCGACCTGGTGGGATAGTTCGTCGCCGGCGGAATGCGCGACGCTGTCCTGCGCAAGCCGCAGCATCATCTCCAGGCGCTGGACATACGACGCATCCGTCGATTTCAGTGATTTGTCGGCGTTTCGGACAGAGAGAAGGTATATTTTCGCGTCATAGTCCCTGCCTGCGCCAGTTCCAATCGTCGGACGGGATGCATTAGCCAGAGCCAGGTGCGCCAGCGTCGGTGGGTTGAACGATGAGTCCAAGATGGAGATTTGTAGTGGCTGCACCGGAGGTCGCGAGCGCGGTAGCGGCCACTTGTCGTGCGGGACATAAATCAATTCTAACGGAGACAATCCCCGTTGCACGGAATTGAGGAGAGAAATCGCAGACGCACGGGAGATGGACATGGCGAGCAAGAGGCAAGAGGCGCAGTGTCATTGTTTGACAGCGTCTCCGTCTGATGGCAAGAAATTTCCTTCGCTTCTTTCGTCGTGGCCCAGCACCCAGCAGAATATGTCCTCGACGACAAGGACGAGCGAGTCAGCGCGCTCTAAGGTTTCACTCATTATCGAGGCAACGAAGACGATCTGGACCGTACATTACCATGAAGGATTCAATGGATGCCGACGACGAGCGGGAGGAGCTCGAAGTGCTGCCCCCCGGACAACCTCCTCGTCGTTGCCAAAACCGAAGACGAAATTTCACACCCGGAAATCTACGTCCACAATGAATCTCAGGAAAATTGATACGTCCTAATGCTCCCTCGGAATTTCCCTCTGAGGCTCTGTCTCGAGTGGCCGGACTTTCCCCCGGCTGCTGCTGGATCCTTCTCCAACGCGGTGCCGAGCACCGGATTCGGGAACTACGGTCAGGACTCTGGACCCCGAGATGGAGATCTGGTCTGTCGACGTCCTCGAATCCATGTACCTCGATCCTGGGCCGCCCCGACGAAACAAAAGCTCACATCCCGACGCCCCTCGGCACAGACAAGGTAAAGCGCAAAAATAACAAGTACCGCGCCGCCTCGTCGGGTCACCGCGTCGACGCGTGCTCGTCCACAGCTGGAATAAAAGGCAGCGCAACCTGCTCGCGAGCGGGAGCGCGGACGGCACGGTGAAGCTGTGGGATCTGCCCGCAACCCGAGCATCAACGGCAAGGGCGGGGGCGCGATCCGGAGCAGGCCGTGCGGTGGAACGACCGCGACCCACCCCGGGCTACACTCTATCATTGCCGACCGCGGGGCTACCTTGAGCATTAACCTCGTCCTCGGACAGCGGGCGAAAATTTTTCTCCAGACGGCTTCCGCACCTCCGGCCCGTCCTACATCATCGAGCTGGCGGACACACGGCGCCTACCCGCAGACGTGGCGATACGTCTCTATGTATCCATCCGACCATCTTTTTGATACCCATATTTCCCCCAAAGTCACATGCATCGGCGGAACTCCCCTCAGCGCACCGTTCCTGGCCCTCCCCGTCGACCCCAAAACCAAGACGTCCGCGTCAAGCCGACGCTCTAGATCGCTGACACCCCGCATTCCTGTGCATATTCGCCATCGGGGACGTCGCCGACACGGGCGCACGAGGCCGCGGGGCAGGGGCACAAGGTCGCCGTGCAAAATATCGTGTGCATGATCGCAGGGTACAGCCCGAATGTGACGTACGTGCCTGCCGTCCCCCGGATCCGCGTCTCCGTCGGCCTCGTACGCCGTCGCGATTCAGGCATTCGAGTGGAAATATTGACGCGCTTTTCGTTGTAGCACTCGGACGTGACATTCGAGAACCCGAGGGCGGAGGGGAGGGCGCCTGGCGTTCTATTCACTGATATGGAGGACGGGACGCATGAGGAAGAGGAGATGTCACGGATGTATGAGTGGCGCGTCAAGCGCGCGGGCGCCAGGGGTCACCAGTTATTACCTGTACTTACTTGTTGAATATAATAGTACCGAGCGAATTCCAAAAGTTTAATACAAAGTCGAAGTGGAGTAGGAGTGAGTTAGACATAATTCTGTTCTTTGCTCCCTATGTATATTTCCATCCCGCCCGCACAGAGCTCTCGGAACGCAGAACACATCTCTGGAGTGGGCGCCGGAAACGGCCCTCGCAGAATGAAGTCGGTCAAATGGGTGCGGCGGACGGAGAGCGCGTGGTGCAGGACCTCCCACATAGACTGAGAAACATCAGTCATGCCGGAGACGACGTGGAGGCTTTGTAGCATTGGAATTAATCGGCACGAAGATTGCGATAAAGCGGCGAATAAATCCTGTATAAAACTTGCATTTCTTTTGTACAATCCGAAATGGGTGAGATTCGGAACAAGGCGAAGAATTTGCTCTAGGCCGGAGAAGGCCCCCGAGTCGCCCGCGCCTAGCGTCAAGTGCCGGAGGGGCGGCGAAGACCGCTCCAAAAACGAAAGAAGATCGTTGTCGGTGACATCCCACAGGGAAGTGTAGAGGGTCTGCAGCCGAGGTAAGGAGAGATGTCGCAGGATTGTATCGGGGCCGCTAATTGTCCCAGGCTCTAAGGATCTTCCAAATCTGAGACGACGCATATTCGGAAGAACTAGATGTCCCGGGAGATATTCGCCTGTGTATTCGTCTATGTCAGACATAGTGCAGTCCTCATCCATATCGAATATGCATTCGACAATATTCGGAGCAAGACGAAACATTTCTAGAGTAGAATCGAGACTGAAGTCCATCCCAATCAGGGGTGAAGCGCCAATCGTGAGGGTTTCGAGCGAGGAGAATGGCCCCGGGCCCATACCCAGGAAAGGGTCAACGTCGTCAACTTGATTCGGGTCGTCATGATATACCTCGAAACTTTTTAATTGCTGGGTGTGCTGGCGGACGACGGCGGCAACGTCATCATCAAAGCATCCACCAAAAGAGAGCGACAGAGGGCGATAACGTGCGCGCTGCAGCCAGATTTGCAACCCTTTTTCAAGGCCTGCGGCGCGCGGAGATTCAACACGAATTGCGGCCCAAAGTGCGGGAGTGGAGAGGGCGATATCGGACCACGCATTGCAGACATTGAGGAGGAGCAAGGGGATATGGCTGGCTCCAAGTTTGGGGAGGGAAGGGAGGCATCGGATGAAAATCTCGGACGAAATTTCGAGAGGCAAACGAGCCACTGGATCGAGGATACTGTTTAGCTGGCGCTGGAGGAGGCTTTTACTGGTTTCCAGCTGTCGCAGAACCTCCTTCTGTCGCTCGATATCGACAGAGAGCTCATCGATGCGGGACTGCAGCTCCATAGCTGATGCCACAGGGACTTGCGACTAGTAAGGGCTGCTTCAGGTGCAAGCCGACCGAACAGTTATGGTACAAACTCACCATTGTAGGTCTGATTTTACTGAGTCGTGGGGTGCTGTAGCCAACTTTGACTTTGACATCAACGATTTTTTGGAACCACGGTACATCATTCACATTTGGCCGGTACGTGGGATCCAGAGACTGGATAAGACTGCGGATAATATCGAGCCCATGGTCAACGGTTGGATTTTTACAAATGCCATCCATGGATACCTACAGTTACTAGTTACCCCACATCTTGCCCCACATCAGCGCTGGGTACACGGCAATCACCAATATCTCCCAGCTTGTCCCAGCCCCTCTGCCCCTTGTCATGTCGGACAACCACGTAGCCGTTCTCGCAAAGTTTCGCCGCCTGCTGACCGTCCGTCCGCGCCTTCTTTGGACGACCTCAACGGGCACTCTAGCCGCGCTGCTCATTGTCTTGCGGTTCCTCTTTGCCAAGAAAAAGGCAAGGAAATATGTCGTTGATCTTTCCACTGTTGGGTCCACTGCGGCGGGAAAGGAGCTCGAGTACGATGTTATCATCTGCGGCGGAGGTACTTAACACCCTCCCGGAATATCGCTGCGCGCAAGTTGTGAACTGTCTCTAGGCACCTCGGGATGCGTGCTCGCTGCGCGGCTGAGCGAAGACCCATCTATCCGGGTCCTTCTACTGGAGGCTGGTGGAAGGTTTGTCTTGAAGGCCCCAATAACGTTCTGTGTGTCGCTGAAAACCACCTCGAATCAAAGTGGAAGTGCGCTCCCCCTTAGTCGGATACCCTCAGGGTTCGGGCAGCTATTTTGGACAAAGCATGTATACGGATTCCGCACTGAGCCGCAGGTCCATGCGAAGGGGCAGAAGCGTTTCTTCCCAAGAGGTTCGTGAATGCACTTTACGCGTTCTCTTTTTAACCAGTCCACAGCCAAACTTCTTGGTGGATGTGCGTAGCTATCCTTCGCGCGTTAGGATTATCTTGCCGATGCCAAAAAGGTTCCTCCATCAATGCGCAGATGGCGCAATACGGCGCACCCGGGGATTTCGACCAGTGGGCAGAATTCATGGGAGACGATTCATGGTCGTGGAAGAATTTCCGGCGGTACGCATCGACTCAAGGAAATTTATCTATGAAGTTCCCTTATTATTGGTTCCAGCTATTTCGCCAAGTTCGAAAAATACACCCCGGATGCCGCGTATCCTTTGGTGGATACTTCTGAGCGCGGCGCGACCGGCCCCGTCCGCGTGGGCTACTTCAATTCCGTGTCCGAGCACTCCAAGGCGTTCTTGAGAGCCTGTGCCCAAGTGGGCATCCCGCTCGTTCCGGACTTCAATGGATCCAAGGGACCGATTGGCGCGAGCAGGGTAAGTGGTTCCTGCGTTTCGATGTCCCAGCTCTGACCTTTATCCAGATCAGTACGTTGGATGCTCTCCGTAAGACCGTGTACCTGACACTATGCAGTGACCTACGTGGACCACAAAGGGGAGCGTGTTTCCTCCGAAACGGCGTACCTTACAAAAGACGTACTCGCCCGGCCGAATCTCAAAGTAGCCATCCACGCGCAGGTGACCCGCGTCCTCTTCGAGCAAGTAGACGGAGCAACGCGCGCTGTCGGCGTCGAGTTCGCGAGCTCTGCGGCCGGCCCACGATATCGAGCCCGCGCTCGGAAGGAGGTTATACTTTCGTAAGTACTGACTCGACTGAAGGTTTCTTAACGCCGACCCTATTCCTCTAGAGGAGGTGCCATCCACTCTCCACATGTGAGTACACTTGTTTTTTCGATCCCCCGCTCTTGAACTCTACCTAGATCCTGATGTTGTCCGGAGTCGGGCCCGTGAAGCAGCTGCAAGACCACGGCATTCCAGTTGTTCACGATCTTCCCGGCGTTGGCGCAAACCTCGTCGACCATCCCGTCGTGGATGTCTATCTGAAAGACAAGCTCAACGCCTCGGCGAAGATACTGAGGCCCCGGTCGGTCTCGGCGGCGCTGTCGCTCATCGGGGCCCTGTTCCAGTACCAGCTATTCGGCACGGGGAAATTGGCGTGTAATGTCGGTGATTCAGTTGTCTTGCTTCGATTGTGGCTCACGGGCGTGCAGTTTGGCGAATCGGCGGCGTTCATCCGGTCGGACGACCCTGCGCTCTTCCCCGCGAACCAATTCCCGCAGAAACTCGAGGACACTACATCCGGTCCCGCGAGCCCAGATCTGGAATTGTTCTGCACCCCCATGGCTTACAAGGTGCGTTTCAAGGAAGCTGTCATCTCATTATGTCGCTCAAGTGGCGGTGTTTAGGAGCACGGGGCGGTTATGTTCGATATGCACACGTACGCGTTGCACTGCTACTTGGTCCGGCAAGTCTTTAGATGAGCCCCCAAGCCCTATGTCCTGACGTCGCCACAGTCCGAACAGCAGAGGCGCGGTCCTGCTGACATCCGCGAATCCATGGGCGTTGCCGAGCGTCAACCCCAAGTAAGTCCCTCCAGGCCCGTCTCCCCCTACCGGCTCATCGCCAATCCACAGCTACCTCCAGGACCCGAACGACCTCGAGAAGCTCGCGCGCGGCTTCCGCCTCCTGCTGAAGATCGCGCACGCGAAGGCGATGGACGCGTACCTCGACCACGGCAACACGCACCCCGAGCTCGACCACGCGACGCACCTCAAGACGGACGACGAGATCCGCGAGATCGTGCGCGAGCGTGTCGAGACGGTGTACCACCCCGCCAGCACGTGTCGCATGGCGCCGGAAGAGCAGAACGGGGTCGTCGACGCGCGGCTGCGCGTCTACGGGATCCAGGGGCTGCGCGTGTGTGACGCATCGATCTTCCCGTGGATTATCTCGGGCCACACGGTGCGCTCTTTCTTTCTTACAAGTTAAGTTATGCCGAGTGCTGACGCTGTTTGACCAGGCCGGCGGATGCTTGGCGATAGGGGAGAAGCTCGCTGAAGAGATGAAGGCCGAATTCCGTGCTTTCAAGTAGTGGCAGTGAAACGCCAGTGTATTTTCATCCTAATTTTCACAATGAGGCCACCTTTCGTGATATTGACTGTCTGACGCGACTGGCCGCTGCACGGTCGAAAATCGAAGACCTGGGCCGATTCCCTCAGATAAACGCCAATTACTGTTCCCGAAATCCCAAAGAAGAAATACAAAACAAATTATAAGAATGACTAAAGCAGGCTGCCGCGCAAGAAAAATATAAATAAAACATCTGGTTAGTTGGGGGGCGCCGCGGAACGACATCTATCGTGATGAAGGACGGATTAAACACGTTCTGGAGTATGTGAAGGATTCAACCTACCGAAGGAGAACCGTATGACAACCATATGACGCCGGTTCGCGGGCCTCGATGGGATGGGCGGGTCCGGCGGGAGTTGTTGGCTGGACCTGGACTCGGACGTCCAATTCGGGTTCGCGGCGCGTGTCCGAATGGCAAGAATTGGAATCGGCCTGAAACAGGATTGAGGAGTAACCCAAGCCCTACTCACGGACGAAGTCGACCTAGAATCCAGAACTGCGCGCAGATTCTGAAGAAACTTCTGGTCTGTACGGGAGGATAAATATCACGCTATGCCAGTGGTTTGAGTCAGAAGACACACTATCAGGTACTCTTGCTCGGACGTGTGTCACGCTCTTTTTGTCTGACTGAGAGGAACTAACACTACAACTTTGGATCAGTGTTTTCCCGATCGGAGTAGGCTTCTACCGACCTTGACGAGAGGATTGAAGAGTGAGGAGAGGAGCGTGGCGATGTGGAGGGTGTTGCAGCCGGACTCCACCCACAGCATCCCAACGTAGGCATAATACCCTCCATCGACGCGCGCGACCCCCTCGACCAGCGCCGGGTCGATCTGTCCCATTACAAGTCTGAGTACGCTGTCGCGCCGACAAGCTTTGTCTATCACCTGAGATATACTCGCGCCAGTAACTCGCCGGCTTCCTCCAGGATAGTTCTTACCGTCGCATAGCTGACTGGTTGTAAGCTTGGCACCACCGGCCGGCCATATATTGGGACCGAGAATAATGAACACCATCTGCTGGACGCACGCCTCAGGGTGAAAGGGTGAGTTCCCTGTATCAGCGGTGTCGGCGTCCAGCATCGTGCACGTCGGCCACGTCGGAGCTTGTAACGAAGGCAAGAGGCCCAAAGTGGGACTAATAGTAAGAGTCGGACTGAGCGAAATCGTAGACGGCAATGTTGACCGCCTCGTTTACATGGGTGCCTTGCGTTTCCTGCTAGACATTGGGACGAGGTACACACCCAGGATGGGAACCTTTTAAGGTCGCTTAAAAGACCTATGGAAAGAATGTGTATTCGTAGTCTAATATATCTTGATTGATTTAGCGAGATTCAATGAAGTAAGACAGGATTACAGACACAACTAGAATTCATAGGTCTTTTCGACTTGATTGATTTCTATCTTATTCACCATGTAAGAAAGGTGTCTGAAAAGAACATCAATCAGGTGCCAAATCAACCATATTTGATTTTTGGGGTATCGACGGTACACAAAAGCACATTGTAAAGTACATGTTTTAAGCCAATGAGGGATTTTTGCCATTGGATCGGAAAATGCCGGACAAATAGCAAAAATCCCTCATTGGCCTAAAACATGTACTTTACAATGTGCTTTTATGTACCGCCAATACCCCAAAAATCAAATATGGTTGATTTGGCACCTGATTGATGTTCTTTTCAGACACCTTTCTTACATGGTGAATAAGATAGAAATCAATCAAGTCGAAAAGACCTATGAATTCTAGTTGTGTCTGTAATCCTGTCTTACTTCATTGAATCTCGCTAAATCAATCAAGATATATTAGACTACGAATACACATTCTTTTCATAGGCCTTTTAAGCGACCTTAGAAGGTTCCCATCCTGGGTGTGGTAGCGAAACATGTCACGGTCGCTTTCTCTGATCGAAGAGAAAGCACCGCCACCGACACGTCAACCGGCAATCAACGGTGGGCGATCCCGGTGATGGACGTTAGAACACCGCTCAAGCACAAGGCGAAGACCGGCGGTTCGGGCCCCGCGTTGTGACGCCGCGTCCGCGAGAAACTCAGATGCGCTCTCCTCGCGGAGTTTCTGAATCAGAATTTTTTTTTTTTTTTGGTTCTTCTTGCCTTTTCCTTTCTCAGAAACCTTGTTGATCACTGAACGCTACCTTCCATAGTATCCGTTGCATGGGAGGATTTTCTCAGGGATGCGAGGAGCCAGATGCACTTCCTTGGCACGGCAATATGTACTAATTACAGAAATCTACATAACAGAAATCTTTACCATTTCACGTAAAAAGCATGATACACTACGGAAAGGAGAGGGTGGCGTCCGAACATTCAGCAAAGTCATGGCACATGAGGAATCCCTGTCTATTGGCGACCATGGCGAGGATGGGATGGCGGAGCCAAGGTAAGTAAAGGGTTGGCGAGTCGGGTATGTAGAACGAAGCAGCAATATCACTGGTCATGAGCGGCAGTAATGTGAAGCAGTCTATCCGTGGCAAGCTCTAGTTGATTCGGGGTGGTCAGGTCGGTGCCGGCGATTATCGATTATTGTATGGACGCTTCGAAGCCAATTGACGAACAAAGGCAGCGCCCGTACTTTTGGTTGGTGTAAGTGCAAGTGTTCCGTTACCCTCCCACGAATTGCGTGAATCCCTCCCTCCATCCATCCCAAAAAAAAAACCCGCAAGCAAGTTCACTCGACGCCGGGCGCCGCATCGATCCCGAGCTCGGTCAGAGCCGCACGCCCCCGGGCCGCCCACGCGGTCAACAAGCGCCGCGAGGCGAACCACTGCGCGGGGTCGGCGGCGAGGCCGGGCTCTGCTTCAGGCGCGGACAACGGAGCCGCGGCGCCGATAGGATCCTTCTCGAGCGGCGGAGCTACATCCGACCCTGGCGCATCCTCACCCGAACCCCCATCCCGGTCAACCGCCGCGAGCCCCCCACCGCGCACCCACGCCGCGACGTTGCCGACGGTACGCACATGCGCAAGGACCCCCACCACGGCGAGCAGTGTCGGCTCGTACGGCTCGCCCTCCGCGTCCGGGGAAGGAGCACGCGCATCTAATATGGTGGTGTCCGCACGCCCATCCTCCTCTTCTCCGTCTGTTTCCCGTTTGCGCTTCCTGTTTTCACCATCAACCGCGATCAACGGCGCCGGCGGAGAGTCGACATCGAGTGCGGCCTCGACCCCGTTCACGCCTTGGGTTTGGATTGTCGCACTACTCTTGGTATTGTCGGATACCGCAACGACAATCGCAGTCGAAGGCCGCGCGGGGGACGATGAGCTCAGAGATCCGTCGCTCCCGCTCCCGCTCCCAACGGCCACCTCGTCCACTCCTCCCGACGGCTGCTCCCCAGACTGCGATGCAAGCCCAAGGCGCTCTGCGAGCGCCTCTGCCTGTCGTAACCGCTTGCGCTCCCGCCGCAGCGCGCGCTTGCTCATCCCAGGCGCCGTGGCGTTCGGCGCATCTTCCTGCACGACAGTCGTGCTGGAGCCCGACCCCTCTTCCACCGCCGCGTTTACGTTCACGTTCACGTCCCCGTCCCCGTCCCCGTCCGCGCAAACCCCATCCTGCACCGCCTCTCCCTCCCGCCGCCGTTTCCGCCACCGCTCCTTCCTCCCGACCGTGTTTGCATCCAGCCCGTCCGCAGCCGCGGCGGATTCTTGCGCCAGCGCCGCGAGCTCCGCGGTCAGCGGATTGCCGGCTTTCCCGCCAGTCGAATGTGGGGCGGGGTCGTGGGATGGCTCGGCGTCGGGCGGGAGGTGCGCCGCGGCGCGGTCGCGTGCACGGGCGGGGGCGTCGTACTCGGCGACGCAGAGGTGGTTCCACGGCTGGAGGCGCGCCTTGAGAGGGGAGTCATCGACGAGGAGCGTGGAGTGGGGGCCGTGGGCGTAGGTCAGGGGTGGAGGTGCGGAGTCAGAGGGGGGCACGTCCAAGGATTGGGATGCAGGCGCAGAAGATTTTGCTGGCGGCGAGGGGAAGCGCGAAACTGCTGTGGGGGCTGAGGAGGAAGGGGGAGGAGAAGAGGAACGAGCGGGCGAAGAGGAGGGGAGATGCGGTTGCGTGTAGACCGCATTCCGGCGAGAAGGGGAGGGTGAACGACGGAATGGAGATGTTGCGGGGTTTGTGAAAAAGGCCCACGGTTTGGCAAGATCCTTTGTCGTTTGGGTTTTTTGATCTAAGGTGGATTGTTAGCTTGGAAATCCCTCGAAAATGATTGGATCGGTCTGGAGATGAAAGGAGCCGAGAAAGAAATGGAGATGATAGAACGCAGGAGTTTTGGTACTCTCCATCGCCAGGGCTAGCGTACTAGCGGGGAGCTAACGAGTCCCGCACGGGTGTGCGTAAGGGCAGTTCTTCCAGAGTAGCTTCATTGGGACTTTGTCCCCAACGCAGCCTGCGTCGAGAGCTGATTAGATCAGTCTGCTCGGCACGCTCCACCAAAAAAAAAGAAAGAAAGAAAGAAAGAAAGCAAAAGAGATGATAGAACGCAGTATAACGCGACTCACGAAAAGCCTCGCGCCCGAGCCCCAGAGTATCTCTAGCCCACACGGCGCGCAGAATGGGCCCGTTGCCCGCGCCTTCTCCAGCTCCAAACACACGCTCGACCATCTCGCGCACGTTATGCGCCTGTGCACTGCTCCAGACCATGCAGTCGAGCCACGTGCGGACGGCGGGGTGGGCGATATATGCAACAAGGGCGCGCGCATACGGTCTCAGGTAAATCTTGCGCGTTCCATAATTGCGCGGTGAGCGCAGAAGAAGTGTTCCGTTCAGGTCGAATATTAGAAGTTTACGCTGTCCGGGAGGTAGACTAGCTGGCTGGGCAGCCAGAGAGGCGGCGAGGTACTCTGGTGAAGGTTCTGCAGGGGGAGGAGGAGGGGTAGGTGTTCTCTGTGGTGGAGGCACAGACTGAGCAATGTAATCTCCATAGTTGTAGCCATAACTGCCATAGTCGCGAACATAGTAACCATCGGCGTAACCCTCAGACGAGCTCAACTGATAGTAGTCATATTCCGGAGTATAAAAGCCCTGGTTCCCGCCGTAAGAGTAGTATGGCCCGGCCATGCAGATGCGTTGTTGCAGAAGGAGCAGTGATCCCATCACAAAGCTCAATGGCCTCTCTCACAGATTCTGCACACCTCTCACGATCCAACCGGTTCGTTCAGACCATAATCGACCCGTCCTGCGAACCGGGACACAGGAGACTCTGGGAATTTTCGTGTTTCCTAATTAATTATTTAATTATATGCGAGATACGTGGAGGAATGTCAAAAAACCGGTCGAAATGAAAAGAAATAATTCTGTACCATCCAAGCGAGTCTGGGCCATTTGGCATTCTTGGGCTAATTTAATCGAACTTTACACGGTCTCGTTTGTGCAGTCTGGGCGCGAGACGTCCAAATGATCGGAAATCTCAAATGGTTCGATGAGATTGAAAAAAAGTGGTAACATAAATGAGCCGCGTTGTTCGTTCTCACTGAACCACCATGTCGTACGCTGCCCTCAACTCTTCAAATCCCCTCTCCGATGTCTGGTCCGGATATCTCGCCCAGGCACAGCAGGTCCCTAGCTCCCGGTGGCTCATTCTTGCCCTTATAAATACCCCCATTCTCGCTGTCCTATTCAACGCGCTGTGGCAAAAAATCGCACCCCGGAAAGCTTCAGACCCCCCTGTCGTCTTCCACTGGCTCCCTATCATTGGCTCAGCCATCTGGTACGGAAATGACCCAATCAATTTCTTCCAGACTTGCCAAGAAAGAGTTGCGCCAGTTATTTTGCTCGTATGAACGCTTTCTAACCTTGCGTAGTACGGCAATGTCTTTACCTTCATCCTGCTCGGTCGGAAAGT
Source organism: Mycena maculata (assembly GCA_029448575.1). Taxonomy (NCBI): domain Eukaryota; kingdom Fungi; phylum Basidiomycota; class Agaricomycetes; order Agaricales; family Mycenaceae; genus Mycena; species Mycena maculata. Next base: position 402,738 of record JARJLG010000044.1, on the reverse strand, counting down.
CACCGTCGCTCTGAGTGCAAAGGGAAGCAACTTTGTGTTGGGTGGGAAGTCGACGGCGTTCAATGCGGAGGGAGCATATAAAGTGCGTTTTCGATTTCACTTCCTTGCTGGGTAAGCTAACGAGAAATAGCATCTGACCACCCCTGTGTTTGGCAAGGACGTCGTTTACGATGTTCCCAACGAGGTCTTCATGCAGCAGAAAAAGTTTGTCAAGTTTGGCCTCTCGACTGAAAACTTCCGCGCCTATGTGGGCATGGTCGAAGACGAGGTCGAGGAGTTTTTGAAGACCGACGTGCGCTTCCGCACGTACCAGCAGAACGACATCAACGAGTGGGGCAGCTTCGACGCCATCGCTGCAATGGCGGAGATTACTATCTTAACGGCGTCGCGTACCCTGCAAGGCAAAGAGGTCCGGGACAACATCGACAAATCCTTCTCGCAGCTCTACACGGACCTCGACGGCGGCTTCACGCCTCTTAACTTCCTGTTCGCGAACCTCCCGATCGAGAGCTATCGCAAGCGCGACAAAGCGCAGAAGAAGATGAGCGACTTCTACGTCGACATCATCACGAAGCGCAAGCAGAACCCGGACGGTGACCACCAGCACGACATGATCGCTTCTCTACTCGACCAAACATACCGCGGCGGCGACAAGCTCAGGGACCACGAAGTCGCGCACATCATGATCGCACTCCTCATGGCCGGCCAACACACCAGCTCGGCGACGCTTGCCTGGACTATGCTGCACCTTGCATCCCGGCAGGACGTCGCGTCAGTGCAGTTTCTATGTCGTGAGCCACTTACTCATCTCGCATTCCTAGTGACGCGCTCTACGAAGAGCAGGTCAAGTACTTTGGCAACCCCGACGGATCGCTGCGCCCGATGAGCTACGAGGACCTGCGCCACCTGCCGGTCCTCGACTCATGCGTGCGCGAGACCCTGCGCGTGCACCCGCCCATCCACAGCATCATGCGCCAGGTGCGCGAGGACGTCGTCGTCCCCGCGTCGCTCGCCGCGCCGTCGAAGGACGGCGTGTACGTCGTCCCCAAGGACACGTACGTCCTCGCCTCGCCGCTCATCTCGCAGGTCGACCCGCGCATCTGGAAGGACGGCGATAAATGGGAGCCGGCGCGGTGGAGCGACGAGGATGGGATCGCCGCGCAGGCGCTCAAGTCGTACGTGGACGAGAACGGCGAGAAAATCGACTATGGGTTCGGCGCGGTGAGCAAGGGCACGGACAGCCCGTACCAGCCTTTCGGCGCGGGGAAGCACCGGTGCATCGGCGAGCAGGTGCGTGTCGTTTGTTTGCCTTTTTTCCTGCAGTCCGACCTGACCCGTGCACGCCTAGTTCGCCTACCTGCAAATCGGCACGATTATCGCGACGCTCATTCGGCGGATAGAACTGCGACTGCCCAACCCCGTCCCCGACCACAACTACCACGTTCGTACTTCGCCTTCGTTCTTGAAAGAGTGCTCATGTTTATGATATACTACAGACGCTGATCATGATGCCGAAAGACCCGAAGAGCATCCACTATCGCCGGAGGAAGTTCGATTAAAGCTTGGATTAAATACGTGCGCGGTAGGCTCGGTCTATTTTATACCAGTAATTTTGGAAAAATGGCCTTTATATGCGTACTTGTGTGTTAGGCGCAGTCCAGGCATCAGGGGTACTGGCGCTGCCTTTGCGCTTATCAATTGGCTTTGGAACGTCCATATCCGAATCGCAATGCTCATTGAGCCCATAGGATCAGCTGGTACTTGTCATGCTATTGCAGGGATAGAGACTGTCTGCCACTATTATGATGGTTGGCTCTCCGTACACAAGTCGTCGACCGCGTCTGGGAAGAATTCTAGGCCGCCGCCTACAATCCTTTAAACAGTTCGCGTTTTTGGCAATTTGCTTCTGCGTGTGTGCAAGCTGCAGTTCAGTCTCCAGATTTTTTTATAGACTCCCTCGGCCTTTCCTTGGCTTGAAAGTAATATTCCCGACAAACGGACCATCCCCGGAAGTATATCCATATTACAAGTCTAAACCGGTCGCCAGACCACCAGACCGCAGGCCAGTCTTTTGCCATTTTGCTGATGCAGTGCCTGTTTCGGGCGAGGAATTGAGCACTGGCACCAACTTCGACTGGTTGAAGGTCTGCAGCCGTTGGTGTCGCACCGCGCTCAGATGCCCTGATTTGTGGAGCACACACGTCTTCTCGCGTTCGAATTAGACCACGCCGGCGGTTTTGCTCGCCAGATTGGAGATGATGTCTCTTGTCTCGAGCTAAGCGATCGCCCCACGCAATTCCCAGCAATACTGTACTATTTCGGCCATAAGTTCAGGCTGAGGTGACGGGTGACGGAGGGTGAACTGAACTCAAAAATGCGGATATTTCCGCCCGACCATTTATGGGAATTTTCTCATGATTGCCGAGGTTTGAACATCTAGGAAAATGAACATGTTAAGTGTTGACATGGCGTGAACTTATTATGATCGTAACCCTCATCGAAAACGGTTCGTGATTAGGGGCCTTGGATATCCGATCCTCACGATTACTGCTCCACCCCAATTGGCCACGACAACAGAAATGTCATCGGGTCCGGGGCGGCCATTACATCCTGTTTCTCGACACTGTCGTGCCCGAATGAAACATTCTCAGCGCAGACTGATAAGCGGTGGTATGTACTCCCGTTCAGGTCGTGTATGTATTAAATTTTTGGTGACGAGGCCAGTTACGGAACATTCAAACAGCAGTATGTACTCAGATCCAGATTGTTAAGATTTTGAAAATCATACAATCTCTATCTCGGCGTCCTTCACCTCAGGATTCGATGACCCATCCAACATGGACGCGGGGGGTGCGGCAATGTGGAAGCTGGTCCCGCCGGCCACCGTCGACACGTGTGGGAGATTCGGCATCGTTTTGAAACGAATGGACTCAGTCATGGGATTTGTGAGTGTGTCCTTCTGCCACGCGCTCCCCTCTGCAAGGCGGTAGATAATCAGGAGGCTGGCAATTTGCTTTGAACACGATCAGAATTTGGCGAGATTGAAAAATGCAGCACAACACACCTGAGAGTCGGAAGCCGCGCCGAGCCAGGTCTGATTCGTCGGATTGTTGATAGCGTATGTGATGAGGAATAATAGAGAGAAGACGCTGTAGAGCGCTGCAGATTCTACAATGACGGTGGCAAGAGAAATGTAATGGTGAGCGAGATCGGGGGGGAGGCTCTCGAGGAGGGTGCGCCGATAGGAGACCAGACGACCGATGATAAGGAGAGTGATGATGATGTTGGCGCCGAGGGAGAGAGCATAGTAAGCAGTCCCGAATGACACGGGCTCAGCACTATACATGGAGAGGTTGGGTTGGGAAGATTCGAGCGTCCATAGGGTGCCCATCACTAGTGACCATAAGAAAAAGTGTCCAGTGGACGAAGCCCGAATACTCACCGAAAGAAGCTAGTATAACGAGTCCAGGAAATGCAATGGCTGCCCAGGCAAGGTTCTGTCGGCCAGATGCAGACCATATAACCCAGCATCGCCATAACTTGGAGCAATTACTTAATATGTCTTGAAGAATTGGCTTTTTCACTCACCACAAGGAGATCGGCGAGGAAGGTAAGAAGAAAGAGCGTCGCGTAGAAAATAACGTTGATGGCGGCTGTCTGAGTCGCCAAGAAAAATGCCCATGGTCCCCCTGACAAATCATTAGTGAGTGAAAGCGCACGAGAGAAGCTCTGCTTACCAGGATAATTACGATTATCAATGTAAATGAACTGGACAGTGCGCGCTTGCACGATAACGAACAGGCTCTCAATGAGAAGCATGCAGGTTATATAGGCTAAGAGAAGCTTGGGTTGAAGACCATGTTTTCTCCGCCTCCAGAGAAAGCGCGCGCAGGTGTAGTAGAGGGCCAGCTGTATTCCATAGCCAACACCAGATTGAACATCGCCTGCTACCTAAATTCATGTACATTGTTCAGGAAAAGAATGGTATTTGTTTGAGAGGACTGACGAAGGTGCGTTCGTACTCGATGTTGGTTGCAGTCTCGTTAACGGGGCCGTAGTACGGTGACATATTGTGTCCTAGGCTGTCGTTTCCTGGCGGGGTAATGGTCTTGCCAGCGTCTAATAAGTGTAGCAGTTGGGCTTATAAGCGAGCATCCTTCGGAGATTCTCCCATGTCATTGTCACAGGAGCAAACTTCTTATCTGACAGACTTGACATTGCAACCCTTCGCCAGCCCTTCGTCTGGCACAAGTCTAGCATCCTTCAGAGATTGACTGCCACAGGAAAAAGCTTCTTAATTATGACTGATGATTATCAGTCAGTAGGTCGAATACCAAATTCGATCTGAGCCGACTAGGTCAGTGGAAAGTTCGGACAAGTTGAGGGTATGGACAATGGGCGGACCTCATCTTCCAAGTTCAGACAATGGAACCACTGTAGAGCAAGGTCAGAGCAAAGTTCGGACAAAATTTTGAACAACCACCCACTGGATGCCGAATTCAGGCAAGATCAATCTTCGCCAAGGAGCGAAGATGAACATTCGAACAATTCCTTTTGAAGGGTATTCGGCCTCAGCAATTCTCTGACAGATTTGACATTGGCAACTCTAGGACCCCGGCTAATGGGTGAGGAACCCAGATTTCAAAACTGGAGAAAAGTCAGGTTTTTTTTGGGACTTTTTGGGCATTTTCGTCAGGTTTGGCACCGGGTTACAGCCTGAAATTGGGCCAAAAATGTCAGGATTTTGCATCTGGGTCAAATTTTCGCTCATTTATACCGCCAAGCGGACGTTTCTGTAAAAAAAAATCGGCCACGGCACATTTTCGTCAGGTTTTGGAACAGGCAAAAACCCAATTTTGGCCGTTTTCGTCAGGTTTTGGCACTGGCAAAATAGCCCAAAATGGCCCAAAATCGTCAGGTTTGGGGTCTGGGTTCCTCACCTATTAGCCGGGGTCCTGCAACTCTTCATCACTGTCAACCAAGTCGATAAAGTGAAATGATGCCCGGCGGCGGCGACGCGGCGTACGTGGAATCTGGAGTTCAATTCGGTGCTTACGCCCATACGTTTGGAAGTCAGGAGTGGAGAGATAGGCCCCGGGAAGCTCCACCAAAGGATGGTCCCCAAATTTCCTCAAATCCAGCCTCAAAAAGCCACTCGTCGAGGTCGTTTGGGGCCTCAAAAAGCCACTTTCGGACAAGGGTAGTCACGTGAAATTCAAATTTTCGCCCAAATAATCGGGAAAAAATCTCCGGTGCACCTGGCGACACAGAAATGTGGGTGGTACACCGGCGCAATAGATTTAGTACTCGTAGTCTGGCCAAGTGGTTAATTATATTTCTGCTCTTTCGTCAGGTCACTACCGCTGCAGTGCTGAGTTCGGTTACTTCCTGTCCCATTTTTTCGTCAAGTCAGACCTCAAAAAGCCACTTCTCGGACAAGACCACTCAGATTTCAGTCTCAAAAAGCCACATTTTGGACAGAAAATTTGGGATTCTGAAATAACGAAATAACGGGATCGTGGCCGAGCTCGGCCACGATCCGGCACCTGCGGCATCAATCATTGTTCATGCCAAACAAACCATTGTGTCTCCTCTCGCGTCCTTCCACCAACCCCCATACCCTCCGCATCCCCCCACTGCGAGCCCTTTCCACGATGACCCGCCGTCGTAACTGCGACATATCCGGCAGCAACCTCACCTCGCAAATCGCCCGGGACGGGAAATTATAAGGCTCGGAATTTGTACGAGTGCGTGGTACACCTTTACTTACCCCTCATTGTCGCTAAACATCCATCTCGCCCAGTGTGGAAATCATAATCCTACGTTTTTCTACCACTTCCCGGACTCCATCGTACCGGGGATTCTGCCGATGAACCCTTGACGATTGACTCCCCGCCGCCCTCTGCACTCTCGCTCCTCTCCGCTGCGCCCTCCTCCGCATCCTCCGCTGCCCCCTCGTCCCCGCGCTCCTCTCCGTCGCCACCTCGCCTTCCGCACATGCAAGGAACGTGACCGTCGTTGGCCATACGGCATGTACGTCGTCGACATGGCCGACGGGTTCAAGGACATCAATGACATGAGGACGCTCCGCATTCCCTGCTCCGAGCGCTTCAAACGAGCCTTCAAAGTGCCGTACGTCTCATCCACGTATGACAACCAGCGGCAGTGGTGGGAACGGGCGGGCAAATTCCCTGCGCTCACCGCTGACACGATCAAGGCCGGGCACACCCAGGCGGGGTTATGGTCGCTGTTCCGCCAGAATGTGGCCGCGCTTGAGAAGGGTTCGTCGGTTCAACGGTTGTGGAGTAATGGTGCTTGCCTTCTCATACCTATAGTCATAAGGTAGCGGACATACACTTACAGTTATGCCACGTGATTACCCAAAAGGGGCGATTCTCTGCGATTGCGAATTTCCAAACCGAGAACAGGAAATCTGCCACAACAGTCCTGTTTGAATGTGCTTTAAGACATCTCCTAAATATTTCGAGGAGTTTTAGTTGAGAAATGGGGGACTAGTTTCCAAAATCATTGAATGTCATCAATTTGGGAACTAGTCCTTCAGTTTTGAACCAAAACTCTTCAAAATATTCAGGGATACTCACAGACCAGATTCAAAAAAGACTGTTGTGCCATATTTTTGATTTATGTCTGCAGAAGGGAGGATTCAAGGCCAGACTTCAAAATTTCCCAAATAAGGGACGTCACGTGGGGTAACCGTAAGTGTATGTCCGCTACCTTACCTACTATTCTTTCTATTAGTATTTTTCCTATAATCGCGCCTATATCATAACTAGATTTGTACATTCATTGTATTTGTATTGTACCTCGCGCTCATGGTCCCCGGGGACGCGTTGACGAGGGACATAGCTTTGCTGAGGCTGACGATAGCCGTTGTTTGTCTCAAATTGTCCTCAGCCGAGCAGCCATCATCACCCGATCAGCCATCAAAAATAACGGCCGAGCTCGGCCACGATCTCGTTATCTCGTTATTTCAGATTCCCAAACGGACTCATTTTGGACAGCAAAATTGCAAATTTTCGGCCTCAAAAAGCCACTTTTGCGGACCATCCTTTGGTGGAGCTTCCCGGGGCCTGGAGAGATCTGGATCAGCTCCTACGACCTCGTGGGATGATCGGCAAGTCTCGGCTCCAGTCGTGCAGCCGCTTGTCAACCGCTCGTAGTCTCGGACCATCATACAGTAAGAATCCGGACCTCTTCCTCAAACTTCCAGGGTGGCAGTTTCGAATTCGCCGGTGATTTGAAACGATATTCTTGGCTGTTTTTGAGGCCCATACGGCACACAGCGGCATCATGCCAACTTGAAGAAGATTCTGAAATCCCCCCAAAAAGAAAACATTGATTTTTAGGGGCTGCAAATACTGGCAAGTTGGCAGTTGCCTCTGAGGATAGACCAGTCGCGTAGACCGGTAACCGATCTGTCTACGGGGAAAGTGTCGGTACTATTTTGCCCAACGGGTCTGGATTTCATTTTTCTCCCCTGTTCCTCGGGCTTTTTGGCTCCGGTTTTTTGCGGGATCCTTTGGTGTACTGGTAGGCTACACCTGTGTAAAAAATCTAAGGGATATGGGAAAAGGAAGCTTTTCCGATTTGGTTGCCGGTCCATCAAACTCAGAGGGATTTTTGAAAGTGTCCATGTTCTGCCATCCCACCTCAACCTAGACCTCTGGGAAATTTTGAGGGGTCATATGTAGTAAATATAACACCTTCTGTCCCCTCAGATTTTTTTGCTGGGGCGGGGCCATCACGTTCTGGAGGGAAGTAATCAAAAGCGTAACAAATTGATTCACTGTGACTCTTCGTGACAGTTCACCACTTTCCTCCAGAGTGCGATGGCCCCGCCCTGGCAAAAAAATCTGAGGGGACAGAAGGTGTATATTTACTGCATACAACCCCTCAAATTTTCCCGGAGGTCTAGGTTGAGGTGGGATGGCAGAACATGGACACTTTCAAAAGTCCCTCTGAGTTTGATGGACCGGCAACCACTCGGAAAAGCTTCCTCTTCCTATATCCCTTAAATTTTTTACATAGGTATAGCCTACCAGTATACCAAAGGATCCCGCAAAAAACCGGAGCCAAAAAGCCCGAGGAACAGGGGAGAAAAAAGAAATCCAGACCTGTAGACAGGCCGGTTACCGGTCTACCAGTTGCGAGGAGTTGCCTTTGGCCCTTTCCCTTGGTGCAAGCTCAGGCAAGGTGAGCTTGCGAGCCTGCCTGAGTGGAACCCAAGGTAGAGAGCAGCGTAGATACGATCTGCGCCCGCCCGTCCGTCTGTGTAGATTAGATGTGATCAAATCTACACAGCCACTTTGGCTTGTCTCTCTGCGCCACGCGTCGCGTCCTCGAGAAACTCTTTCAGTCGTCTTCCTCGTCCTTCAGGCTCCTTCTCTTTGGACCCACCCTTCCACTGTCCCCTTTTCATTGTTGCTCACGCTTGGGTGGCTTCGGGTCTCCTTCATCGGACCCGTTGTTGCCCTTGTGTACGGGATCGGCCGTGCCCACGCGTCCCGTCTTCGATCTGCCCTTCTCCGCTGCCTCTTTGCAGCCCAGGAAGTCCCGATCGGCTGGGACGGCCTTTCCCCCTTTCCCCCCACAAACACCACACAGCCTCCTCCTTCGTCCCGTCCTCGTATATCACACGCGCCTGCGGCGCGATTACCTCGTCTGTCAGGATCGAGAACACCGAAGGTGCTCCTCCCCCGAGCGCAGATCACGTACATGCGAGCCTCTACCTATGATCCGGATCGCCCATGGAAGCAATTTCGGTGATAGGCGTTAATTTCTCCGATGACGTGTCGGTGGCGGTGAAGATCATCCATCATATAAGTTTGATATAAGTGTCGCCTAGTGTCGCTAAACTTTGGATTTTCATCTTGTCCTCTACTCCCACCAGCGCCACCCCATATTTATCTCGCCTAGTTTCATATGGCAGAAAAACGGGCTAATATCAACGACACGATCGACCAGGTTGTCTATGACCTTGTACGGTCATCAGAATACACTCTGAACCTTCAAGTTGCGGACCTCTCGTCACTGGTAGTTCAAGCGTCGCTGTGGCCTTGTTGTACTATTATGGAAGCGGATCACGCTGGGATCCTCATCTCTACTCCCGCATGAGGAAGGCGTGCCTAGAACAAATCTTGTTTATTCTGGCGACTCCGTACATCTGGGCGGGCGACAAGCCGGTTAACTCGCGATGGCAGGGGTGCCTCCTGTAAAACGCCGAAGATAATTGACGCAACCATGTCATGACTCGCTTGTTGGTAACGCGATCAATCGCGAGGTCGTACTGAGGGTGATTACAGAAAAGATCGAACCAGCACTCGTCAAGGGGGTCGCGCGGGTCGACGGAGGATTTCAGACCTATCTAGGATTACAATGGATACAGGCGGCTTGTCGAGTCGTTTTGGTCACCTCTTCGAACCGCTGATAGAGATGGTGGGGGAGGCTTGCTTGTCCTTGTCCGTTCCCCTGCAGCTCGAATCAATTGGTGAGACACTAATAGAACACTGTAGCGCGACAAAGGCGAAGACCACCAACACCACGGCTGAGTCCATTCCCCATCAGAGAAATACGCCGGCTGGTGCGTCTTCCGATATGCCACAGCACGATATCCCCACACAGATGAGCAATTTTTAATGAATCTCAGGACACTCTTGAAGTCCCCACCAGCCCACCTGCTCTGTCTCTCTTCCCCATCCTGTTTCAGTCCCACGACACCCGCGAACCTGACCCGGCCGTTCGAGTCCCAGGCGACGGTTCCCTCTCGGTATGCTTGACCCTTCACATACTCCAGAACGTCAGGGAGGAGGAACGAGCGAGGGCGGCGCGAATCTTGATTCGTCTTTTATAAATACAGCCATCGTCCAAGTTCCTCGACAATTTGGTACGCCCTCTTTCTGCGTTTCGCGCGCCAAAACCTGACCATGTAGCTGGCGGTAGAATCTCCGCTGTCCTTTAGTACCAATCCGTCTCCCAAGGACGACACGATCTGGGGATCCGAGTACAATGATGGAGTGAGTTTATCACGCTCATTGACGCTTGAGCACTAACATATTTCTTAGCCCTACGACCCGGCGATATGGCGAGACCTGGCAGCGATGCTCGCGGAGGTAGTAGTCTCGATTGACTTGTGGACAATGACTCATACTCGATATCCAGGCGCCCCTCTCCACCGGTGACGCCCTTAGCGTACGGATTTCGTCCTCTCCCGGTATCGCCTTTGTTGACGGCCCAGCAGCCTCCGACAACCCCCGGACCATTATTACGCCGACATTCTAACGACGGTCTTGCAGAGCGGCGCTCTCAGCGCCCCGGGGAGTCTGTCACCGCCTCTCTTTGTTCAAGGTTCCTCTCCCGTCGCTCTTGCCCACAGGAGTTGGAATTGATTTTGCTTTTCAGAAGGACTCCCTCAAAGCAGTCAATGCTTCGACAAAGACGAAGTCGCAGGACCCGGGTCGCTCCCCCCTCAGCCCATAACGGATCGAGGAGGCGCTTTTATCCGGACGCGTGTTGGAATTTGCTACGAAAGAGTAGTTGGTGCACCACCTCCGGTTTTCTTTATTTTTCTGTCTTCTGTGTTTTCTTCAATAATTGCCATTGTACACCGCACGTAACAATTTATTTTGTATTACTCTGATGATTCTGCCAGTTATATTTCAAACAGAATTGGCTTTTCGACCGACTTGCCTCGAATGACCCGGCCTTCCGACTCGCTTTTCAACGTGCTTGTGATCTCATAAAATTGTCGAGTATGGTGACGAAAGAGCAATTCGATACGGCTTTGCACGAGATTGTCGCAAGTTTCCCTCCATGTGGAGATATAACAGATGGTGCTATTCTTGGCTCGGCGTAACGACGCCATCTCTGCGAACGTCCTCGTAGAGATGTAACTAAATACATAGACCTCAGCTGCATCGACCCGACAATCACAGCGCCGTACATTACATATTCAACGACCCAAAGCCCAAATCCGCCCGCTCATCCACCTCAAACGGATCTCGGTGGCTCCCCGTCTTCGCGCGCCACAGCTGCGTATATATCTGCTTAATCCGCTGCAGCTGCGCGTCCACGGCGGCCGTCTTGGCCGCGAGCGCGAGAAACGTCGTGTGCTGCGCCTGCAGCGTCGCGTGGATCCCTTATCTCCGTGTTAAGTCCGCGCGACAAAGCACGCCGAAAGAAGGAGACGCACCGTGCGGCGTGTACTGCGCCTGGCCTGCTGACGACGAGAGCTTGCGCTCGATTTGCTACCGAAGTGAGTCAGATATCAGTGCGAGAACGCGCTGATAGAGGACGAAGCTCGCGAACCTCGATAGTGGATTTATACCATGCTAGCCGCTCGCGCATCTGGACGACGACACGCGTGAAGAACCTAAACGGATGGACATCACGATCACGGGGGAGGATGGCCGCGGTAAGGATGGGACACACTCGAGAGGGAAGCCGGCGTGGTCTTTCAGATAGGCTGCATTGGCGTGCGGGTTGCGGAATCCGTCGACGATTCGCGTGGCCACTATGGTATCCTGGACGGTCAAATCCGTCTTTGCTTTCAGGTCACGCGTAAAATGGAGGTCGTTCCGGATTGCCGTAGTCGTGGTTATGAGGTCCTGGAAGGAGACAGTTCGTCAAAAGGTCTGAAAGGGTCCTTTCTATCTAAGTCTGGACCTTGTGGACGCCTCGAATCATCTCTTGTCCTTTCGTTGCCTCATCACCCAGCTTGCGCTGGTGCAAATCTTTGCTGATTTGAATGCGCCCTTGTATATGAGAGCTGGCGCATGAATGAGTGAGACACAGAGAGGGAAGAGAACGGGGTATCGCACTCGATCTCTTCGAGCGTCTTCTTCACGTTGTCTGGTAAATCATTGAACTTTGTGGATTTCGTAAACGGAGGAGGGCCCTGAGAGGCCTGAAGCCTGGTTACAAGGTACAATCAGTAGCGCCCCACAGCGTGGTGCACGGAGAACGAACCCAAGTCTACAATCGCAATCCTGCCCTCAGTTTTTCCATGTAAGACATTGTGGAAAATCACTCACTGCTGTTGAGGCTTCGCGCCAAACATAGAGCTCCCTGCATTATTGCTGTTCCCGAATAATGGATTCGTGTTCGTTGAGTTACCGAATAAGTTCGACTGGGGCTGCTGCTGCTGCTGCTGCTGCTGCTGGTTGTTGTTCCCGAAGATACTGAGGGCTGGTTGGGCAGGCTTTGAGGCGCCGAAAAGGGGGGCAGAACCAAATATACCGCTTCCAGATGCTGCTGGCTGCTGGTTTTGCTGAGACGCGCCAAACAAACCCCCGCCAGTTTGTTGACTAGTCTGCCCAAATAAGCCGCCAGACGGTGCCGCCGCCTGTTGATTCTGCGGCTGTCCGAACAAGCCTCCACCCGCCGCTGGCTGCTGGGGCTGACCGAATAGACCGCCTCCAGTGGCGAGCTGTTGATTCTGAGGCTGGCCGAAGAGCCCTCCACCAGTTGCAGCTTGTTGTTGCGGTTGCCCAAAGATGCTTCCTCCGGCGGCCGGTTGCTGATTCTGCTGAGGCTGACCGAAAAGGCCACCCGCTGGTTGTGATTGGGATTGGCCAAACGAATTTTGACCGAACGCGCTGCCAGCCTGGTTCTGCTGTTGCCCTTGACCAAAGGCGCCCCCTGGCTGACCGAATGCATTTGTTTGCGGCTGGGAGCTGCCAAAGAGACCCGTTCCGGCCGGCTTCTGGCCACCGATGCCAAAGGCAGCAGAGCTGAGAGAAAGACACGGTCGTGAGTGGGGGAGTCGGGAGAGAGTGGCAATCGCACCTTGTAGCGAAAGCCATGCGCGTTTGAGGGCACGTGGCGGTGCTAGATTCGGACTTCCATATGCGTCCGAGTGGATTATGTTCTCTGCACTACAATAATACAGATGGGTCCGTATGGCACACCGGCTTGGCACTTGCGTCCACTGCATGCTTTCCCCCCAACTCTCTGAACTCCCCCGAACATGGATTCTGCCCATCGCATTCAGCGCATTGCTCAGACGCTGGACTCGATGGACCCAACCATTCCCCCGTCCTACAACAGTCCGGCGCGCTCTGGGGAGCTTCCCGTTTACACTCAACGCGCTTCGGGCGTTCAACCACGACGTGTCTTGACTGAACATCACTACCATCTCACATCGAGAGGATCCAAGCCCCCATGGGCAACTCTAACGGTCTTTAGTCGTTCCCCAACTCCTAGTCAACTCCCGACATTTCTGGAGGGCGACAAAATAACTGGGACCTTTACTGTCGACCTTGAAAGCGCCGAGAATATCACATGCGTTCGTGCCGTAGTGAGTACCGCTCTGTTGCCCTTCTCCCGGTCCGGATCCCGCCACTGCGGCGTACATATTTTGTTTCCCTCGTTTATTTCTGTTAACGAGTTCGAGCTTTGATTTTATTTTGAATAAGTCCAGGGCTTAATAATATAGATGCCGCTCGGGGTGTGTTCACTGCCGACTCCTCTGTGTGTACACGGTGTACGCCATTATGTTGCCGCCGGCCGCCAATGTTTGGTGTTCTGGCTGTCATGAGTCTCCTGCCTTTCCGCGTGGCGCTCTCTTTCGTTTCTCGATGTGCTTACGGGCCGCTTTATAGGCCAAAGGCCAAATTATCCCCGGACCCGCCGACAAGGAGGCCTTCACGTTCGTGGAAGTCGCGTCGACCTTGTGGTCCAAGGAGAATGATCCTCGGAATGCCCGGCTCTCCGGGCACTACCAGTGGCCATTCAGCCTCGAAATGCCAATCACGGTAACGATCCCGGCGACAAAGTATTTTCCTTCCGAGACTTTCCGCCTTCCGCAAACGTTCCTGGAGCGCCGCGTCTCCACAAGCATCCAGTATGTCTTCGTGGTTCACATCGACCGAGGTAGATTCCGGGTCAACTCGAGGCGAGTCCTTCTCCTTGTCCCTCCATTTTATCACGCTAATTTCGTGTTCTAAGGCTACAGACACAATTCGCTTATGTTCCCGCCACCCAGCCGCCCTCCCCACCCTCCCCGTTGCGGCAATTAGCTTATCAGCAAAATAGTCCGCTTCCTGGTCCAGAGCTTGATCCAGATGGATGGGCGCAGTCACCGCCTTTTGTAGTCAGAGGGACCGTGTTTAGCACCCGGCAAGTAGAAGCCGTCTGCACTGTGTGTTTTCTCCCTCTTCACTCTTCGAACCGTAAATAACATCCTGACGTCTAGCTTTCCCTGGCTAAACCAGTACGTCCACCTGCAATATCTCAATTCAACCCCAAACCGTCCGCTAGCTGTCTTACACACGCGGATCGCCAATACCGTGCGCACTGACGCTCTCGTCCACCGACGAGCAAGCGCTCGACCTCCTCTCCTCCCCTCGCGCCATTTCCGTCCACCTGCGCCGGCGGCTCAAGCCCATCGTTCCCGCCTCGAAGCGGAACGGCATCTTCGACGCGAACGCGGACCTGTCCGCCGATCCCGCGGAAAACCTTGCCGCTGCGTCGTGGTGGCCGTCGCTCGGTGGCGACGAAGACGCACCCGGAAGCGGGCCCCTGCGGAACATCAGTACGCGCCGGCTGGACGGCGAGATCCAGCTCGCGCCGACGCTCAAGCCCAGCTCCCGGATAGCGCACTTTGCGGTGGAGGTCGGTCCCCACTGGCGTCTATCCTGAGAGTACTCTGACCGGATTCCAGTATAGCGTCGAGGTCCTGCCGTTCAAGGCGATCGCATTCACCCCGGCGCACGGCGAGCCGCTGCTGAAGCAGAGCGTCGAGGTCGTCACGATGTTCGCGAGCAACTCCCCACGGCCGCGCACGTACGCGCCCCCGCAATATAACGTGGTGCAAGAGGAGGCGCGGGACACGTACTTTAATGCGGACGGGCTGCATCATGTTTGGAGGACTTAGGCTACATTTTGGACATTTGGCATTTTCTTGGCGTGCCACCGGATAGACTCAAACCAGTCCCGTCATGCGTAGGACCAGCTACTGGTGATAGAATACATAGGGTGTGGCTATTAAATTACAGTAGATCCGTAGCAGTTAATACAGATGGCCTCCACTAAATTGAGTCTCGAGTCCGTGCTGAAAAGATAAAAATAGCATAGCGAATAAGTTAGATGGCCTGGCATGGTCAGATGAAGCCTCGGGCAGGCGGGATGAACATGTTGTCGCCGATTTCGTATTCGTAGCTCGGGGGGCTGTACACGCGCGGTTTGGGGCCCTGCAGACGCGTGAGACAACGTGCATTGAGCAGATATCGGCCGCGTACCTTGGGGAACATCGTCGCGATCTGCACCGCCTGCTTCGATACGGGCGTCGTCTCCTCGGGCACGAAACCCGCAACTTTGAACGGGAGTAGAACGACGGCGTACTGTTTTCAAAATTAGGAGACGAGGAATGACAGGAAGGGGACCGTGCGCACGCTAAGGTTGAAATGCGAGACGGTTGTGGACGGCTTTAGACTTTTCGGGAGGTGGATCTCCCCGTCGAACCGGCGGCCCCGGCCCTCGTCTACCGGCCACCAGACCGCGCGACTGATCTCGAGGACGGCGTCGGTGGTAATGTACCGCGATGCCAGCTGATATGCGGCGTGCGCGTGGTCGGATGTGGCGGGCGCCTGGGCGTATGTGATCTGGCGGTGCAGAGACACATTGGTCGAGGCCGGCGTGCAGAGGAGTCCCATTGCTTGGGAGTCACTACACGAGTAAGTAAGGGAGCATGGGATAACGCTTCCCCGCGTATAAGATAGCTGTGTAAATCAGTTAGTCGAGCAGCGCGCAGTAGAAGGGAGAGGCGTACTGGTTTAGCAAGCGAAAGCTGTATCTGTATGTTAGAAAAGATATGGCAAGATTAAAAAGGACTAACAGTAGCTCGGATTGTAACACGCCGAGTATCAAAAACTGTGCCTTTTATTAAGCCAGTTGGTAGTGTATGCCACCCCTCTGGGTCCACGTCTGGGCAGGGAATGGGGCCATTTTGTCGGTACGCCAGTTGCCGAAGGCGCGAGGGGGGTTGCGGTCTCAGTGCGGGGACATATACGAACATAGTCTGAAGTCTAGGCAGACGGTGATCAGTCCGCTGCGGGAGTTTTACGGGAGTAACGTACTTGTTGTCTACCCGAAACGTGCTTCGCGCAATGTGGACGAAGAGTTCATAATAGAGGCTTGCACGTGTCGTCCGCTCAAGGAACGTCTGCGGGAGATGGTATGTCTGGAGCTGACCGTGCTTTCCCGTCGGATCGGGCAGGGTGACTTCTTTTGGGAGGGTAATCGAAAAAGGCCAGTGATAGTCACCGGAGAGTTTCCCATTCCATGCCGCTGGATTCGACTCTCGGGGATTAGGCATGCCCTTTAGCCATAGCGGGGTGGTGGTGTCGAGGAAACAGAGCCGGTCTTGTTCTTGTGGGCCGGTAATAATTTGGCCGCGAATCTACGCCATGTAAAATCTGCATTGAACTCTAAAACACCACACCCACCAGAATGCTGACGCCCAGTATCTTTTCACTGCTGGAAAGATCCAAAGTGACCGATCCAGTGATTTTGTCACCCTCCAGAAATGTAGGCAAACTGCTCGATGAGCGCGCGCTACTGGCGAGCTTGAGTGTCGCCCACGCCTTCTTTTTCTTGTCCTTGATCTCGAAGACGTGCTCTGTCAACTCCCTGACTGCGCCAGCTGTCGAGGGGCGCGCTTGCGCTGTGTAAGCCGGCAACGAAGTCACAGACGGGGCCACAGAAAATGTACCCCCGTAGACGGGAGGGAAGGACATGGCACCCAAAGAAAGGTCAAAGGACAAGAGGTTTGTGTTGGTACATGAGAGATATCTTTAACCTTGTCTTTAACAATCCCTTCAGAAGCCGAAAAAGATCGGCGCGTCCAGAAACTGCACCCGAGATCATTGATGTGCAATAATAGCTCATCCAGACCCGTTTCTCTTCCCGTTCCACCATGACTTCCCTGGGAGCAGCTGGATAATACCAGGAGAATACTCAGGCTGACTATGTCCCTGGAGGTTATATCTTGTTAAAAAATTGGATGCCTCGGGAGCTGCATGGCACACGCCTCGGATCCTTGCCGAATCCTTACCACGGTCTCTTCACCGGTCCCGTCGACTGTGCGCCTGATAAAGGGATTGCCTGAAAGGAGGTTCTCAAACTTGGAAAGGGAGTCATATCCCCATTTATCCCCTCCTCTATTTCTCCTGTGCACCAAAGCTCCGAGGCTTCTATATGTTGCAACCCCACGATCATCGAAAGTTGGTACAACGCGATCATCTGCACACAACCCATTGAAGCCCATTCACTTAAAAATCCGAACCGAACGGACGGTCGAAGCAAGCACCATAATCTGGGGCTGCGTAGCTTTTTCTCGCTGGATGGGCACTATGGCGCTTATCCCGGTGTCTTGTCTGTTTCTGGTTACCCGGGTCGTTCTCCCGGTAGGTAGGTAGGCATGTATATTCCGGCGCGGTCCCGTTAAGAAATAGCCGAGCTGGGTGTAAAGCTGCCTAAACCCGGTCCTCACCATGCGCTCTCCCGCTCTTACATTTTTAGAATCTGAAACTACTTGAGCAAAATGGGAACTCCCGTCGGTACATGCCATGTCCCATTAATCGATGTCCGGCGGCCGAGTTTTTGACAGCGACAATTGTTCTGGCGAAGAGGAAAGACGGTCCTTCAACAGTCAATCCATTCACTTGACATCTACCCTGAACACGTTTAGGGGCGAGGGGCATCTTCCGTCCCTGGAAATGGTCAGTCCCAAGTGTGCGTTTAAAAAGACGCGCATTTAGGTCTGGCCTTCTGGCCAGCATTGACGGACAAGGCGAGGCAGCGAAGCAGAAGGAAGCACCGGGTAACAAAGAAGCTGTGTTTTTCAAGGCTCGCCCAGCAGCACGGCGTTGACGGCGGTCTCTTCTTCTTTTCTTCGGTTCTTCTCTGCAACCGCTTTTTGCGCTGTACAGGGTGGCTACCCTGTCCATCGGGTCTACATGAAAATCTAGCTCGCTGTTTCGATCCAATTCGTCGCCAATCCAGACGGGATATGAATGGGACCCCTGTTTATTCCGAGGTGTTGTACAGGCAAAATGGATCGTCCGTCGTATCATCATGCCATCATCCGGATTGATAATTATCTCAAAGAAGTTTGAGGCGGACATTTGGATCTTGACTGGATCTGACACCTGAGAATGCTGCTTCCCCGCGAACAAAAACAAAATTCAATTCTTGCGACACCTTTCAATTTGTTCGACTACGCAAACCTGTTGCTCTAAAAATCCGGTCTGCGAGCTGAATTTCCTTTTCTTGACAATGGACGTATTTGGCCTTATTTATTTCGGAACTCGTCGGGCCACGTTCCAAACTACCCGTAACCGTCACACTCACCGCATCCACCGACGGTCTTTCCACATTTCCTTTCTCCTTCCTTGGCTTCTATGTCTGGGCAACTGCTCCGCGCTTTTGACAGCCTAAAAGACCAGGCAAAAGATGCCATCTGGGCACTTTCGTCGTGTCTCTGCCAGCAGTCTGCGAAAGTGAAGATTAATGGCCGAACTTGTACGTAGCTGAAGCGCAGCAGCGCATTTCGACCCACTGAGGCGTGCACCAGTCAAAATCAACAAGGTCCTCGGCGAGGGCGGTTTCTCATTCGTTTATCTGGCGCAGGACGAACACAGCGGAGTGCGTTCCCCCGGACTGCGGATGTACCCCGTCGGTGTTGACATTTTTGTAGCGACACTTCGCGCTGAAGAAAATTCGATGTCCGACCGGGGCGGAGGGCGTGAAGGAGGCCATGCGGGAGGTGGAGGCGTACCGGAGGTTCAAGTACGTTCTAATGGTTGTGTTAATTCGCCAATATATGCTGAGTATTGTTAGACACCCTAATATTATCCGGATTTTGGTACATTTCTTGATACAATCTAGACTGTGTCTGACTGTCGGAAAACTCAGGACTCTGCGGTCGTCCAAGACCCGGACGGTGACGGTAAAATCGTCTACCTTTTCCTACCATTGTACAAGGTCCGTGGTGTTGCGTGCAGTATGCCTCCCGCGTACTCACATGCCGGTCTAGCGCGGTAACATCCAGGACGCCATCAACGCCAATGTCGTGAACGGAACGCATTTCCCTGAGCAGGAGATGATGCGCTTGTTCAAGGGCACATGCGAAGCTATACGCGCGATGCACACGTATCGCGCACCTGTCGGTGCGGCTGTTCCCAACCGCAACGCGGGGACGGCCGCTGCTACTGCCGCGGCTCGAAAACAACAGCAGCAGCATGACGAGGACGAGGATGAGGATGAGCGCTTTCCGCAGCCGGAGGGTGACGGCGAGGACGGGTACTCGTACGGGAGCGCTTCCGTGCCACTCGTGACGCGACGCCGGGTCGAAGAGCAGGGGGATACGGTGTTTGACGGGGACGAGGAGCTGAGCCGGATACAAAACCAAGCGCAGCAAAACGGCGCCGGTGCGACCGAGCTGGTCCCGTACGCGCACCGGGATTTGAAGCCGGGGTGTGTGCTACTTGTCTTCCGTTCCGGTGGCATTCTAATGGCATGACAGGAATATAATGATTTCCGACGAGGGGGCGCCAATTGTGATGGACTTTGGCAGCACGGTCAAGGCAAGGGTGGAGATTTCCAACCGGTCACAGGCGTTGGTGCAGCAGGTGCGTTAATTTCCCCTTCGTGCTTGGTAAAAAGGCTAAACACATGGGTAGGACATTGCAGCAGAACAGAGCACAATGGCGTACCGCGCCCCCGAGCTGTACGACGTCAAGACAGACACCACCCTTGACGAGAAAGTCGATATTTGGGCAAGAACCTTGAGGAGTCTCGTTCTTTCCGTCGCTGACATCCGTCCAGTCGCTCGGTTGCACGTTGTTCGCTATGGCATACTCCCATTCTCCTTTCGAGAACACCCAGATAACGGAACAGGGCGGGAGTATTGCCATGGCCGTCTTGAATGCCCAATATAAGCACCCTGCAGGGTCCGCATATTCACAGGGATTCAAGGAGCTGGTGGACAGTATGCTTAAAGTTGATCCAAGAGACAGACCAGATATCCACAAGGTGTGTCGCTCCTTTCTTTTTCCTGGTTTGCTGAGCGACTGACTCGGGGACGGACAGGTGCTAGAAATGACAGATCGAGTATTACAGTCCCTTGCCTGAAAGGCCCGGACGTTGCGTAGGGACGTGGTAATGTTATATCTTATGCTCGCAGTGGCGCTATTTATTGGACAGTGGGATCATTAATGCCGTGGAATTATGGCCAGATTTAAGGGACGTGGGCTGTCGAAACTGCACGGTATGATACCAAGTCCCTCCGGCCGCGCATGCACCGAAGGAACTTATTATTAATGTCCTTCGCTTTGGTTCGATCCGCTCGATTTCTTTGAATCGGGCCAAACCTCGCATTCGAAGTACAATGTGAAGCTCGGAACTCGAGTATTTCTTTGTCTGAAATATACCACTACATACCAGGAACATGCTGCAAAACGGGCTCGTGAAAAATGCAATTCTGCTCTTCATCTTCAGCACATATGAATATTTCCATCCCACCCGCACAGAGCTCTCGGAATGCAGAACACACCTCCGCAGTGGGCGGAAACGGCCCTCGCATAGTGAAGTCGGTGAAATGGGTGCGGCGGACGGAGAGCGCGCGGTGCAGGACCTCCCACATAGGGCGAGGAATATGAATCCTGCCGGAGACGACGTGGAGGCTTTGTAGCATCGGAATTAATCGACACGGAGATTGTGATAAAGCGGTGGATAAATCCTGTATAAAACCTGCATTTCTTTGTACAATCCGAGATAGGTGAGATTCGGAACAAGGCGAAGAATTTGCTCCAGGTCAGAGAAGATAGAGTACGCGTCGGGCCTAGCGTCAACTGTTGGAGCGGCGGCGAAGACCGCTCAAAAAAAGAAAGATCGTTGGGGGTGACATCCCACATGGAAGTAGAGAGGGTCTGCAGCCCAGGTAAGGAGAGATGTCGCAGGATTGTATCGGGGCCGTTAATTGTCTCAGGCTCTAAGGATCTTCCAAATCTGAGATGACGCATATTCGGAAGAACCAGAGGTCTAGAAGATATTCGCCCAGGTAAGGCATGGTGCAGTCCTTATGCATATCGAATCTGCATTCGACAATATTCGGAGCAAGACGAAACATTTCCAGAGTAGAGTGGAGACTGAAGCTGATATCAGTCACGCGTGAAGCGCCAATCGTGAGGGTTTTCGAGCGAGGAGAATCGCCCCATACCCAGGAAAGGGTCAACGTCGTCAACTTGATTCGGGTCGTCATGATATACCTCGAGATTTTTTAATTGCTGGGTGTGCTGGCGGACGACGGTGGCAACTTCATCATCAAAGCATCCACCAAAAGAGAGCGACAGAGGGCGATGACGTGCGCGCTGCAGCCAGATTTGCAACCCTTTTCTAAGGCCTGTAGCGCGCGGAGATTCAACACGAATCGCGACCCAAAGTGCGGGAGTGGAGATGGCGATGCGACTCCATGAATTGCAGATATTTAGTAGGAGCATGGGGATATCGACGGCCCCAGCTTCGGGGAGGGAAGGAAGACATCGGACAAAGATCTCGGACGAGATTTCGAGGGGTAGACGAGCCACTGGATCAAGGATGCTGTTTAGCTGGCGCTGGAGGAGGCTTTTACTGCTTTCCAGGTTTCTCAGGGACTCCTTCTGCCGTTCGATATCGACGGAAATCTCCTCGATGCGGGCCTGCAGTTCTTCGGCGGACATGGCGGGGAACGATTCGAAAATCGAGCAAATTCAAGTAACTATGAACCAGGATTGTTATGGGCCAAGGTCGACAAGCCGTCGTCTTACCTAGTCGTGGTACGGTAGTGGTATGTACAGGGACTCGGGAGATACAAGCGCGTTCTTTCTGGCACCGGCAAAGAACTTACTGCAACTTTGCAAGTCGTTTGTCAGGAGATTCATACCGCAATTAAATAGAATGGGCCTCACACTAGTCAAAGAAAGGGTAATGGTCTTTCTTGGAACAGGACGCCAATTGACGCGCGATATGGACGCGCGATATCGATGGTTGGAAGAAAGAGCGGACCGCGCAAATGCCGCTAACGAAATTCCACAGAAAACACGCACAAAACAATACGACGCGTACACGGAGCCCCTTAATACTAGCTAACTACAGTATCCAAAGGCCTGTTATCATCGCCATTTGTAGTAAATTGTTGCTCGCGCACAGTACTTTCGTTTAAGGAGCCGGACGAATCTTCGTTTCCAAGACCACACCTGGACAAAGCTCACCATTAGGACTGCTCCCATCTTCCACGCGAAAATGCAACGGCTGCATTTCCGTGTGGAATATTCTACAGGCTTCGTTTCGATCAGTCGAATATCTGCAGAGGTTTGGACTTTTCGTTAGATTTGCCGTCCTTCTTCGACCGCTTCCCTCGCTCATCTTGGAACTTCCCTGAACCCTTCTTCTTCCCGTTCCCCTTTCCCCGCCCGCCCGGTGGTGCGTGGGGCGCGAGCTTCGCGAGAAGCTTTCCTTGTCTCTCCAGGCGATCCCTGCGAGGCGAACGCGACGCCTTCGGGAGTTTTCCGCTCGGTTCTGTCGTAACAGTCGAATCGGGGACGCTGCCTTGGACGGCAGGCGCCTCGTCGACTTTGCGCTTTTTCTTCGAGGGTGCAGACGGTGATGAATCTTCCTCTCCACCCTTGACCCCGGAGGCAGCAGCCTTCTTGGCTTTCGCCTTGAGTTTTGCCTCCCATTTTTTGGCGCGTCTTGCGGCGATTTTCGCCTTTTGCTAGACGTTCGGTGGAATCAAATACCTATATGGGAACGCGAAGCAGAAAAATACCTGTTCGCGTTTCGCGTTGCGTTTAGAAACAGTCGAAGGCGTCAGAGAAAGTTTTGGCTGTTCCTCAGCCCTGAGCTTTAACACGTCCCATGCATTGGCGCTTGGTTCAGCATCGGAAGACTTGGCGAACGCGATAAATTGCCGCCACCGGCGTTCGTGCGCCTGGCTCCGCATAAGAATATCAAAATTGGTCGAACAGAAACGACATGCCTTGGATGCACGATGCAGGACGAGGACCTCGGCACTTTTGAGTAGCTTCCCAGGACATACAATGCACGCCTTGACGTCCGGTTGAAGCGAAACAATGTATACAGGATCGCGGATGGCCTCTTCGACAGATATTGGTGGTTCCTCTGCAGAATCGCTTTCCTCTGAGCTGTCTTCGTCATCCTCGTCTCCCTCCCCTTCAGCCTCTTCCTCAGCGTTAGCCTCCTTGCCCTCGGTTTCCGACTCGGAATCGTCTGAATCTGAATCCGATTCCTCAGAGTCGGTATCGTTCATGCCGAGGACGTCCTTCATTTCCCCGTCAAGCCCAAGTTCCTCCTCTTCCTCTTGTTTTCTGCGTCGTTTCTCCACTCGCTTGAACATTTTTCTGGGATGGACGAAAGTGGTTACCTTTGTTATTCCTGGAGGCCAACGCCTTTGGCTATAAGTAGCGCGTCCTTTTCTCCGACTTTTTGTATGCACTCTCGAGCTGTTCTTGCTCGTGCCGCGAAGCCAAAATGCGCGCGTTATTTTTCAGCGTCGTGCGCCCGCTACATTCGGTCCATGTCCTCCTCAGAATTGGCCGCCATGACCGAGGTCACTGAACAAATTGCGGAGTTGGCTGCAAGGCAAAACAACCCTCCAGAGGGTTGGAACCATACTCCAGAGTTACGGGGCACCGAAAAGCGTTTCGCCAATATGATAAGCACCATCAAGCACGATGTCCGTGCTCCGTCGATGGATAAATTCTCCTTCGAAGCCGCGGAGGAGAGGGCGAGTCCAGGAGGCGACTGGGGGGAAGAGGATGTGTCTGGAGAGGGATTCATACCCGGTACATTCATAGAACTCCGAAGGTTTGCTTTTCTCTTTGCTTTGTTTGCTTTTGGACTGACCGGGGCTTCAGAAACGAGCTCTCGACCCATGGTGTAGTCCTTGGGGAATTATTCAGAGACTCGCGATGGCATGTTATGACGCTTGTCTCTACAGGAGAGGTGTGGGACCCTCTCCGAGACGACGTCATGTTCTCCGTCCCGGCGCTGGTCCCTCTCGAACTTGCACAGAGGTGTTCGATGTTGGACATTGCGATGGAAGAGAGTCAGCTAAACGCGCGCATTCAAGTCCTCCAACGTATACGCCAGATTGAGCGTGCAGTAGAGGGTGCCGTGGGCGATCTCATGAGGACCGGCACAGATATATATAACATTGTCAGGTCCAAGGACCCCGACAAGTGGACATCCACGACCGTGACGGAAGTAGCTCGTCTTTTCTCCAAAAGACCGGCGACACTGGTAACCCTATTCGCGGCACACAAGTATCTGATGGAGCGGCCGGAGTGCTTTGTGGCCCACCACGCATACCGACGTTCGCAAACCTTCGACGTTCGTCCAGCCTCTCACCTACAGATCTTGAAAACGATCACGGATTGGTGCCGCCAGCGAGATGGGCCACTCCAGGATTTTGCACGACGCGCTCTCCCTGTTATAGCAGCGAACAGGAAACTACAGGCCGAAACTCGGCACGATCCTCCATCTCAGCGCTCTGCGAAACACGAATGGACTCCCGAGGATATTACCATCCTCACATTTCTGCATCACGCCCTCCAGCCATACCGTAGCGTCCAACCGGATCCCTACTCCATCGGGCAAAGTTCGATAATGCGCCAGTTGGACCCGGACCCAAAGGTCGACGACCACAAAGTTCACATGGCACTCATCGACCTGGGCGTTTATGCACCGTGGCAGGACATTTTCTCTCTTCGGCGTATCCTCAATCTGGACCAAGGAGATCCCGAAACATCTCCCGAGATCCAGGCCACTGACGCCCTCGTAAAACGCTCCCTTTCTACGCCGGCGAAAAGCGGCCCTCTAGGTCCAGAGGACTTCTACGCCTCGGATCCCCTGGATCATCTCCGTCACGATTTCGGCGACATGCCGATCTATGTAATCGACGACGTAGGGGCTCACGAGCTGGATGATGGGATGTCGTATGAAGCGATCCCAGGAGAACCAGATTCCTACTGGCTTCATGCGCACGTCGCCGACCCAGCATCTACGATCCCGCCGACACATATTCTAGCCCAACGTGCGGCTAAACAGAGTCAGACAGTATATTTCGTACACCGCACGTGGCCTCTATTCCCCAAGAGTTTGATGTTCTCGGGGCAGCCGGGATTCTCGCTTGCTCGGAAAACGGAGAACCGCGTGTTGACATTTAGCTCCAAAATCAACGCGGCCGGAGAACTGGTGGACTGGGTCGTGCGGCCCGGAATCGCACGCAACTTCATACAATTATCGTATGATGAGGTCGATCTCACCCTCACGGGAAACATCATACGGCGTTTTTATCCATTCAGCCCTCCAAGGGCGTCGCCACCGGACCCACAATTACCTGACTGGCAGGTAAACGACTTGCGCACGTTATCCATGCTCCGGGACCGCGTCGTAAAAAACCGCTTCGACCAGGGCATCGTCGAGTCGGATAACGAGGCGGTTTCGTTCGATAAATTCGTGGTGCCATCGAATATTGAAAGCCCCACCATGCGCGCGAGCGAGTTCAGGGGGTTCCCGGAATTCACTTACTACGTCTCCTACATGAAGGACCACACCGCCAGTGCGCGGGGCATGGTAGCGGAGGGCATGAAGCTTGCCTGCCGCACCGCGTCCCGGTGGTGTGCTGAGCGCGGGGTCGACATTTTACGCCGGACTGCGACGCCCCTGGAGGCGGCCCCGGAGGCGATGGAGAAGCTGCGCGCGATGCGCGACCGCGGCGGCCTGGTGAACAGCGGGAAAATCATGGCGCTGGCGACGAGCATGCCAATCGCAGACTACAGCCTGAGTCCCGTTGCACATTGGGCGCTCGGCGTCCCCGAAGGCTATGGCTACTCGCGCGTGACGTCGCCGCTCCGCCGGTTCTCGGATCTCATGGGGCATTACCAGATCCACAGCAGCTTGCTGGGCCAGAAGCCGCACTTCTCCACCCAATACATGCAGGAGTACATGGAGTGGCTCAAGGCCGACGACCGGCTGAAGAAGCGCTCGGAGAATCTCCACACACGATCCTGGGTGCTTATTGCGTTAAAACGGTGGATGGAGTCGCCGCGCACCGATATCCCCGATCCGTTGGCAGACTTGCAGGCTGTTCTGCGCCATCCACCCCGGACCAACATTGTGACGGGCGACGCCCAGTCGGAGGTCAATATCCCCGTGTTGGGCATCTCTGCAACTTTGGCGCTCAGTCAGGACCAATTTGCCAAGATGAAGTGGCAGATATCTGATTCCATGCGAGTAAATATCAAGGCTCTCAACCTGGGGGTACGACCTGCGTTGATGGTCACTCCGCACTAAAAGTAAAGAACATTGCTATAAGACGGATAATAACAAACCCCCAATCATAAACTGAAGACAAGAGCGCGCCCCGGCACTTCGCCTGGGTTGTCGCGGCACTACGTGGCCCATGTCCTCGGGCGCGCTAAATCGCTGATTACCTGTCGGAGTTTAAAGGTTTCGGACAGGCAAACGTTATTTTGTAAAGAGGAGAATTGCAAATGATCTTTCTATATCTTTCACGCGGTCGCGTTTAGTATTTGTTTCATCTCTTGTGGAAGACAGTGGACTGAAAAAAAGTCAAGGCCTAGGCCGATTCTCAAAGATACCTCGACAAAAAGACAATTTCCTTCCTCGTTTCCAAGATATCTCCATCCCGTCCGTAACGAGCTGTCGGAATGCTGCATGAGTCTCCGCATCGGGCCCCAAGGATGGCCCGCCCAATCTCATGGTGCAGGTGAAGTAGATCGATGCAACACCACCCACGAAGACTGATCGATCATGCCCCAGTAGTAGGGAAAGCGTAGACTTTGGGAGCAGGAAGATGCGGAGTCCGCCAAAGCGCCAAATAATCCTTACACAAGACTTGGGTTTGGTTTGTATAACTCGAGATGAGTGAGAGCGGGAACAAGGCGAAGGCGCTGCTCCAGTGAAGGGAGGTTCATGAACAGGCCACCATCACGGCTGTTACCTATCGTAAGGTTTCGGAAGATCGCTCCAGGAAAGCAATTCAATCATTGCCGGAGGACTCGGTCATGGGATGGGAAAGAGTTCGGAGGCCTGGTAACGTGAGATATTGTAGGACTGCGCCGCTGCCGCTAGGATCTTCGGAGGGTATTCCAAATCTGAGCTGACGCAGTGCCAGAAGGACCAGTGATTCTGGAATCACACCGTTGAGCGCGACGAAAACCCTGTCAAACATGCATTCGACAAGATTGGGAGCGAGACGGAGAAGAACATCGAGAGTTGCATGGGGGACGAAAGTGGGATAACCCCTATCCGGGTCGTTGTTGCACCAATTGTCAGCGATTTAAGGAGGGGGAATGGGCCCGAGCCGACATCTCAGGCTCATCTACCCATGCCCGCTGACGGACTCTGAAATGATACATCTCGAGATTTTTCACCTGTTGCGCGTGTTCGTGTACGACGGCGGCGACGGCGTCATTAAAGCTTCGCCGAAGCGAAACAGACAGAGCCCCATTCCGCACGCGTTGAAACAGGTTCCCAAGACTTTCTCGAAGCCTGCCGGGCGCGGAAATTGGACATGGATTGTAGCCCAAAGCGCGGGAGTCGAGAGGGCAATATAACTCCACGAATTGCAGATATTGAGGAAGAGCATGGGGATGTGACTAGCTCCGGGTACAGGGAGTTCGGGGAGGCATTGGATAGACGAGATTTCAAGGATCGCGGTGCTGTCCCTCTCTATTGGATTCAAGTTTTTTCGGGAATGCTTTCTGTCCTTCGGTATTTTCGCTAGCGGTGTGCAGCTCTTCTGAGGACATGGCTGGGTTGGGAATTCAGACAGAAGCGCCAAGAAGCGCACGTTGGTCACCTCCAGCAAGTCTGCAAGCGATAATTTCAGGACGTTCAGATCAACTTGAAGGATCAGGCCTGCTCTGTCCGAGATTTGAGAACTGAGTACTGTACTGAGTGAGAAGGCTCAAATTAAAAAGTAGAAAGAGCCGTCCCTTTTCAAAGGTGTTAGAGAATCGAGATTCCCACTGTCAGAAAACAACGAAATAGGATTGGACGGGATGTTGATAGTAGTGATGGTTACGTAAACCACGTTTCTCTTAACTGTGTTGATCATGAAAGGAAGACGCGTACATTTTTTCGGGACGCCTCTGGACTCGTAGTCCAACCTTTCGGCTGTAATCTCATTCCTCGCTAACTTAATGCCCTCCGAGCTCGTCCAGCCTTTCGCAACGCCGCTATATTTGGTACGCGTTTAACTCGGCACTTTCCTGACCGTACCCCAGCCCGGCGTCTACTTTTATCTCAAGATCTTGTTATAAAATCTCGTCCCCCAAGTTGCCAACATCTCTCTCAGATTTTTCTGTACATGTCTCAACGTTAACTGATTGTGTACGCGAATACTGGACCGGGACATTCACAATCGATAAATGTTACGCTGGATACAGACACAGCGTCCGAGTCCGAGTCTGGCTGCTACTATTCCGACAGACGCGTCTTCACTGCGGCTGATTCTGAGTCTTAAAATCCTTACAACACACGTACTCGTGGCTAACCGAGAACGGGGCCCTTTCGTCGGTCGGCGTATTCGCAATCTCGGGTAATCTGGCACAGACCTCTGAGTGGCTCTGGTAAGAGCCACGAATCAGAAGATCCGACCGCCCTAGCCGGGCTGCCTGCTCGAGCCTGCTCGAGCCTCGTCTTGGACCTACAAACGTCTCTCGATCATCTGGACAGCTCGAGCTCGATTTCGATTGGTCCAGAACTGCGACACAGCGTCTAACCGAATATGGAGTGAATATGGCCATGGCCTCAGCCTCGGGCCGCTTTGTCCCCTGCTTGGTGCCAGCTCCAACGCTGCTACCCGTCGGCGTCGGCGTGTCAGCGCCCGTTGTGTGCGCCATAGTCATACTAACTCGCGCGTCGGAAACCTTACAAGCGGCCTGCCTTCACGGAGCCTACTAATACCTCGGTCGTGCGCGCCGGATACGGTATTATTCCTCAGATTCGGTGACCCGGAGGGACGCTTTCTCAATTTCTACTACTAGGCAGCACAGCAGGCGCTGGCATGGTGAATGATTGTACACTGTTACCAGGTGTTGATTGACGTTCGTCAGATCTAGAACTGCCTAGCCATATTCATTTCAAAGGTTACTAGTCTCGCCCGCCTGGCTCGGTCGTTCCAAACGTCGTTGCCCATAGGCGTCGACATCACTGGTCAGGCATTGTGTCCACGCTGCATAAAACTTTAACCCTCCGGCCTGGACTTCTTCGTGCTTCGCGGAGTCTGATCATCTAAGAATTGGGGTGGGCTCCATTCTCAACGTTCGACTCGACACTCCTGAGACTTGCGGTGGCGTAGCAACTTGAAGCGCCCTTGCTCGTCTTTAATGCGGTGATATAGACCCAGAGATGCTCCAGACTGCGCATGGCGGCCAGCCAAATATATCGCCACCTAGGCCAGGCTACGGTTCGGCCATGTCGGGGTCGTTCAAATGTTGAGATGTCAAAGTTCCCTTCGCAATTGAAAGCATTACTTTGCCGCAGGGCCCTTCCCTGTCGTCTACGAATGGCACACACCGCCTGCTCCAGCCTACACGGGAGTTCCCGTTGGTAAGCTTCGAACTTCACAGACTCGGAGAACTGCTATATTGGGGAGACCTGCGGATGATATGATTGGTCCACTTATGACACTGGCGACGAAGTCTGGATCCGGACTCGACTCTGGCCAATCAATGGCCACCTGGCATTTCGAGAGATGCCGGGCCGGTTCCATTCCAATTCCGTTCCCAAGCACTCCACAGAGCATTTTGGACAGCCTCAAGTTAATGGGTATTTTATTTTGTTCTGGTCAAGTCCTGGTCATGGTTGGCCGGTTGGTCTCCCATCCAAGGCTATGTGGCCTCGAACATACGTCTCCAGCCAATCATCGTACGCGAGATATGATGCCCTTATGTGTTGAGTCAATGGAGATATTCTACCGAGAGCCAATCCCAAGTGAGGTCTAGAACTTGTATATAATTGCAACATACTGGGACAAAATACCTCCTATTGCCCGAGCAGGGCTCCCTGCACGTACGGAAAAAGGCAAGCAGTCCGGACGGGGAGCATGGAGCGTCTGTAATTTTTCTGCGAATTTTGAGTGGAGGGGAAAAGTAGGATTGACTATGAGTCTGTGATTGGCTCACGACATGGGACAACGAATCAGGGAATCTAGAGCGTCCTGGCCTGTGTGTGCTCTCTGGCCTCCAAGGAATAAAAAAGCGGCCTGCATCATGCGGCTGATCCCCCCCCTCTATGCTTCCCCGACTGCTGTCCCCCCCGCCCGCCACTGTGATGTCCGCTAGAGTACGCTCACGGCCGCGTGGCCTATGGAAGGGCCGTGGGACAACACCTAAACACGGTCCAGCCTTTGATTCCGACGACGATTCACGACCACACAAGCGCCAGCGGTATCAACGCTCAGACGATACCAGCGACGCCGACAGCGACGACGACGGTTATTACTTCCTTGAATACTCTCCAGAGCCTTCAGGAAGCTGTTGCGGCGATATGGACGCCAGTGATCCAGCCCCAGAGACGGAGACCAAGGTAGAAGAGTGGGAGGATCTCAAGGAGCTCTTTGGCCGCGCAGCAGATCAATACGAATGTACGTCCAGCATCGTCGGATCGACCGAAAAAGTCTCATTCTACACGCAGGCGACGACGTGAATGAGGCTCTACCACTTTTGCGTGGTGTCATCCACCAGTGCCATCGGTTTCTGTTGTTGTATGAAGACCCCTCGGTGCTGTTCGCGGAGCCCAGGTCGCGCAGCAAATCTCCCGAGCCCGTATCAATCTCGCCGTCCAACAAACCACGAAAAAAATGGTGAGATTGACTACGATAACGGTGGCGAAACACATTCTAACACGACCTGCAGTAAATGCAAGGAGTCTCCGACGGCTTTCCATGCCATCTTGGGAACCTCGCTCCTTCTCTTCGGCAACCTCATCGCGCAGGACCCGTCTCTTGCGCTCCCCGACGAGCCAACCACCGCCGCGACTTATTGGCTCGCCGCGCTCGACGTCTTTGAAACCGGCGAGAATTTGCCCAGTCGAACGAGCGGCCGCGGTTGCGAGGCACCAGAAGACTGGCGCTTGGCCATCGTCTGGGGCCGCACCCTCCTCTGCATTGCCGACGAAGTGCTTACACTCGCCTCCGACCCTTCCGCACCTCCCCCTCCGCCCGAGACCAAGTGGCCGAGTCCCGCCGCGTCCCCCTTTGCCGCAATCGCCATGCGCCGACCGCCGACGAGCCGCCGCATATCCCTCGCGACCGCCGTGCCGCACGACCTCCTATTGCTCGCGATGGACCAGTTCACGCGCGGCATCTTCCACATGCCACACCCCGCGCACGACGATGCCGCCGCCTCCGATCCGCAGGCCCGCCCCTTCAGCCGTGCGAAGGAACTCTTCACGATTGCGCGCGAGGTGCTTGCGCTGGCAGAACGGCTCCCCGTGCCGGCGGAGCGCACGCGCTGGGCCGCGTGGGCGGACAATGTCCTGAATCAAATGGACATGGAGGGCGACACCGCGCGCGCCGAGTGGCGCGGCCCAGTGACCCGTGCGCGCGGCCGTTGCTGGCTCGTCGTTGGCACCGCTGGTGTTGAGGACATTGAGACCATGGCGGAGGAGCAGGGGTGGGACGTTGTGCTCGACGGTGAGGATGCAGAGGACGCGAGGGAGGCGCTAACGCGTGCAGTCGAGTTCTTTGAGCGTGCAGCGGGGAGCGCCAAGGGCGAGTTTGGCCTGGAGGAAGGGGAGGAGATGGGGGAAGAGCTAAAAGCAGAGGAGGAGGAGCTCCGCGCGTTTCTGGCTGAGGCGCTGTTGACGCTCGCCAATCTCACCAAAGAGGAGGAAAGAAGGGAGGAGCTGTATAGACGCGCGCAACTTCTCGGTGGGGACGCGCTCGAGGGGATGGAGATGGATGAGAGCTGAATTCACCTGCATACAACCAATGTACACTACACAATTGTATTTGCAATCCTATACCGGGCTTTTGTACCAATGGGTTCTCGAATCCTACTTGAAGACTGAAGTGTCTCCGTTAATATCGAGATCGGCCGCTGGTGTGCGTGGCAGTGATCCGTAGTAGTGATGTGTTCCTGTTTGGTTCGAGAGTCGATAAGCCCTTCCTCTGACCAACTCTTGAAAAGTCAACCGCAATGGCCAAGAAGAAGAACAAGAATGTGTGGATAATCATCGCAGCTTTTACCATCGTATCTCTGACCCCCCTTTTTTTCCAGGTAATTCGTCCGTGGTGTTGGTACTGCGAGCGAGAATTCGAAGATGAGAAGGGTATGTTTCTTCGTCGTTTAATCTGTTAAACCTGACCATTGCATGTCTGTAGTCCTCATGCAGCATCAGAAAGCAAAACATTTCAAGTGTAATATGTGCCCAAGGCGGCTGAACACTGCGGGTGGATTGGCGGTGCATATTCAACAGGTCCATAAACTCGAACCAGAAAAGTGGGTTGCTTCTTTTTATAATGTTTCATTCCCTCATGCTCACTGCAACCCAGCCTTCCACGCATAGAAAATGCTCTTCCTATGCGGGATGGATACGAAATCGAGATTTTCGGTATGGAGGGAATTCCGGCCCCTGATGTGGCAGATTACAAGCGGCGCAAGGAAATCGAGTTGGGACTGAGTGCAGGAAGCATAAGTGCGCCTCAGGCTAAGAGGCCGAAGGTTGGCCTTGTCCTCTCTCTGGTTTGTTCAGAACACTGACTGGGCGTCGCATAGATCGAGAACAAGCCTATCCCTGAGGAAGAGCTGCGGAACCTTCTAGAGCAACACAAAAAGCTTATGGGAGCATCCGCGGATGCTTCATCCTCCAATTCGCAGAGCGCAAACTCGGCTGTCTACGGTGCTGGCCCTCAGACGTACGCACAGCCGGCTATGCCTCCCCCAGGAATGATGCCTCCGCCAGGTTTCCCCATGATGCCGCCTCCCGGAATGCCACCCTTTCCAGGTTTCCCTGGGTAAGCGCTGATTCCCTTTTTCTGTTATTTTTGTCCTTAACGTGTGTAGCGCGCCTCCCCCCGGTATGTTCCCGTTCCCACCCCCTCCAGGCGGGATGCCCATGCCACCTCCCGGAATGCTCCCTCCGGGTATGCCCATGCCTCCCCCTGGCGGTATGATGCCCCCCGGGATGATGCCTCCTCCCGGATTCTCGCCTCCGCCTGGAATGATGCCTCCAGGCGGTGGTCTTCCGCCGCCACCTCCGGGTATGGGCCCGCCAGCAGCTCCCGGTGCACCCGCAAGACCTCCACAACCACCGCGGCCCGTACCAAGCTTTGTACCCGCTGCCACTGCTCAAGGCGGGGCTCAACCCCACGAGTCCGCCTCCTCGCTCCCATCAACACCCGGGCAGGGATCTTCTCAGCAGACTCCCCAGCCTGAACAATCTTCGCAGCCAACGCGGCCTACTCTGCCCCACCCATCGAAGATTCAAACAAATCCAGAAGCGAAAAAGAATATGGTGTTGATTGGAAATGAAGATGAGAATGGCGTTGGAGGCGACCCTAACTTCTCAGTCGTACGTCTTTCTCGTCTCGAACATCTTTCTATCTCCTCACTCCTTTTCCAGGAAGAAAAACGTGCCTTCTATCCCAAATACTTTGTGCCTCGCCCGTTGCCACCCCCGGAGAACACACAATCCCGGGGCACGAAACGCGCGCGGGCGGAGGATTTCCTCTAGTATGTGGTCTGGCAATGTAGATGATCATGGTCTTGATCCCTCTCGTCCTTTAGGGCGGGGCCATTGTGGAGAATTTCGCCGAGACTCTTACCAGTCCGTCCCTATCAACTCCTGCCCCCTGTGCGAGATGCGAATACTCATCTGGCCTTTTTTTATATTGCGTCCCAAAATATTTTGTTGAACGTCGATAAGTGTTTGCTTCTCTTGCCTTTCTTCCCTTCTCTTCGGCTTGCCGACCTTTTGTATGATACAAACCTCGTGTACTACGGTTGGTCGTTTTTCTTATGTCATGATAAAAGAGCTGCACTATGCAATGAATGTGCAAGGTTAGTCGTATTTTGAGGTGAACACACTCAAATTGCAAGCAGGAATGCAGAGTGCCGCTCGACGACTTTTCGCCCGTTTATGACCAGTCCGTCCACCCGCGCCTTGCATGTACGTGTGCATTGATGAATAATAAAAAGCTTGTAGTTCAGCCGACACCGGCCGCGGCAAACGGCATAACGATGCAGAACGCAGTGCTACTAATATACAGTGGCACATACACCCCCGTTAGTTTTGCTTTTGTCTCTTCGGCCGCTTTCCATGATTTCAGTATTTTAGAAGTTCACGACACGGCAACGACGCGGCTTCACTACTCCAGCTTAACCAGCAGGCTTCTTTTAGGCCCAAGACCTGAGGCCTGGACACTGGCATCTTAATTCAAGACTCTACTTGCCTTGATTTTCTCCATTGCAACTCCTATCGAGCTTCAGTTTTCCGGCGATCACAGCTGCAGCGGCCGTCCGTCTTCATCTTCAGAACGCTCTTCCTGCCGAGGAATTTTCCACCGACGCAATTCACGTCCTGCTCATGGAACTCTGTGGACGGTCTTCACTCTTCAAAACGCTCCTTCCATCGTCGTCCGATCAAAAATGAAAATCCGGCTCAGCATGCTCTCACCTCGACGACCGACAACTTCCACTGTACTACATACTACTAGCGCGACCGGATTCGGACCAACTTCATGGATGCTCCAAATAAATATCCAAACTTACCCAAGTTTCGTCGTGAGCGAAAAATTCAATAGGAGACGAAAGAAAGAGACGACGTAGTATACTGTAGGAACGGTATAGGATCTTATAGGATCTACAAGTCACCCTCGGCTGCGACTTGCGTCTGAGTCGA
Source organism: Mycena maculata (assembly GCA_029448575.1). Classification (NCBI taxonomy): domain Eukaryota; kingdom Fungi; phylum Basidiomycota; class Agaricomycetes; order Agaricales; family Mycenaceae; genus Mycena; species Mycena maculata. The sequence goes on along the minus strand of JARJLG010000044.1, from coordinate 367,785 downwards.
AGCACGCTTGAGTTTGTACATATTGAAAGCAAAGGTTCTCGGCAGAGTTTCCAAATCCCTTGCTTTTGTTTCTCCACCTCTTCCAATCGTTGGATTGTGGTGAGGGATTGTTGCAGGATACATTGACTGTCATCAAATCCCAGCGGATCTCTCGATCGCCGTTTTCACGATATCTTACTCCCCATAATCGTTTCTTCGTCTCCCTCTTCACGACTCTTCCGTTCGTTTTAAACGATGGAGAAAGACGCCGATGGTTTCTACACACCCGGTTTCGTCGTTAACACGTCTCGCGTCGCGTGAAAATCTCACAATCTTTCAGTTGCGTCCGGCGCTGCACCACCTAAGCCAGACGGAAAGCCGCAGCCAGGTACTGGCTTTGTACTCTCGGGAACCACTCGCTAACCCTTTAAAGGCCCCAATAGCGATCTCATAAAGTCTACCTTTGATGTCACTGTACGTATCGGGCACCCCGATTTGAATGATTCTCATTGCATCGGAAACAGGTAACACTTGCGGACCAACAAGGAGACCCAAATTCCCCTTTGTATAGCGCAAAAACTTTCGAAGAACTGGGCCTGTGCGTCTATTTATTGAAAGAGTTGCTCGTTCTGACGGTTTTTTAGCCATCAGGACTTGCTGAAAGGAATTTATGACATGGGTTTCTCGAAACCGTCGAAAATCCAAGAACGCGCCCTTCCTCTGCTACTCGCCAATCCGTGCGTTTATTTAACGCTTTTTCCCATGCAAACCTAAGCAGTCAATAGACCTACGAATATGATCGGGCAGTCGCAGTCAGGGACTGGCAAGACGGCAGCATTTGTATTGACCATGCTCAGTCGCATTGACTTCACGAAAAAGACTACACAGGTGCGTTTCCTCGCCACAATGCTAACATACACCCATCTGAATGACTTGTAAGGCCCTTTGCCTCGCACCTTCTCGTGAACTTGCCCGTCAAATCATGTCCGTTGTTGTATCTATGGGCAAATTCACGGCAGTCCAAACCGAATACGCGATTAAAGACAACCTTTCTCGCGATTCGGGCCGAATCACAGCACACGTTGTCGTAGGGACGCCGGGGACGATGTTTGACTTGATAAGAAAGAGGATCTTGGACGTGACGGATATGAAGGTTTTCGTCCTTGATGAGGCGGACAACATGCTCGACCAGGACGGTCTAGGCGACCAGACTCTGCGTGTCAAGAAGTACGATGGTGTCATTCTGTGCTTTGTTTCAATGTCACTGACACTCTCGTAGCATGCTTCCTCGAGAGCACGTCCAAATCCTTCTCTTTTCTGCCACATTCCCCGACCATGTCCGCTCTTTTGCGTCCAAATTCGCCCCCGCCGCCAACAAGATCGAGCTGCAAAAGGAGGAGCTCAGTGTTGCTGGTATCCGGCAATTCTACATGGATTGCCGGGACGCGGACCACAAATATGATATTCTTGTCCGTCTGTACGCGCTGCTGACGGTTGGGCAGAGTATCATCTTCTGCCAGGTGTGGCCTCTCCTGTTATCGCAGCTCCCTCCTCTTACTTGGCCATTTGCAGCACAAGCACACTGCCGACCGAATCTCGGAACGGATGACTGCAGAGGGACACAAGGTCGCCTCCTTGCATGGCGCGAAGGACCCGGCAGAGCGTGATGCAATCATCGACAACTTCCGCGATGGCCGCGAAAAGGTATTATCGCTCGCTGTTCCCGTTCGCGCATCGCTCATGACGCTCAGGTTCTAATTACGACGAACGTGATTGCCCGCGGAATTGATATCCTCCAAGTCAACATGGTGGTGAATTACGACTTGCCTCTCCTGTACGAACGCGGCAACGACCATGGAGGTGGAGGCCACCTCGATAACCCAGATATCGAGACGTATATCCACCGCATTGGTGCGCGTCATCTTTTTTCCTGCTGCAAGTCGCTTACCGAGCGCAGGGCGAACGGGTCGTTTTGGACGCCGTGGTATCTCGATTAACTTTGTACATGACAAGAAGACTTGGTTGCAGATGGAGCAGATCGAGAAGGAGACGAAGCAGAAGATTATGAGAATTGAGACTAACGACGTTGACGAGATGGAAGAGGTCCGTTTTCGCACAACACACTCATCCACCGACTATTCTGACATCTCCGTTAGAAAATGAAAGAAGCGCTGAAATAATTGCTTTGTTCCAATAGCTGTAATATCTTGTGCTTCATTTTTTGACAGAACCACATGCATAACGAAGCAATGGCTTTGAAACTGAGCATGAAAGTGAAAATTCTATTGAAGTCTATCGATTATATGTATACAGGAAAGCGTCTTGATGTATTTCAAAATGATGTAGTAGAGAGAGAGCAGCCCCGAGCACTAAGAAAAGTTCAGGAAGATGTCGCCTGGGCGAACGCAATTGCCACCGTCTAAGCAGATATTAAACATGGCTCTGAAAAGATATGAAGAAAGCTCACCTCTGAATGGCTCAGAGAGATCAAGACTTTTGACACGCCCTTCGAGTCAGCAGCCGACTTGGCATCCCCGTGCAGCGTCACCGCAGGCGCCCCGGTCTCGTCGTCGTTGAGGATTTCGATATCCAGCATCACAGCTGCAGCTCCCTTGGACTTGACGCCGAGGGATTTGAACACAGCCTCTTTGCCTGCCCAGCGCACAGCGAAGGACGAGGGCGGAGACGGCTGCGCACGGCAGTACGCGATTTCAAGTGGCGTAAAGTTGCGGGACACGAACGTCGGGTTCGAGGAAGGCACAGCGGAGATGAGCTCTGTTGAACTCGAATCAGGTTCTGGACTCTCGACAGCGCAAGTGGGATTTACCTTGATCAACGCCGACTCCAATGACTCCCACTGGTGTCGAAGAAAAGCTATCGGCGATGGCTGAGACGTTGGTGGTATCGACGGGGAGCTTCGACGCCAGGCCAGCCTTGAATGTATAGGACCCAGTCTTGGCGTCGAGGCTGGCCCTGGCCAGCGAGTTCAGGAGAACCGGCGCTTCTAGCTCAAGGCTGTAAGGAGGAGCCTCCTTAATCTTGACGAGCTCGTTCTTGATCATCATCTCGCTCATCGACTTGTACGACTGTAGGGCGCGGACTGCGTGACGCTGCTTGTATGCATCATAGTAAGATTGCTCAAGGGTGGCAAAGAGGTATCGGGGGTTGACGATGGCGGCTGTGCCGCCGACTTGGCCGAATCCGAACGAGGACTGGGGGTGCATCAGAACGCGTAGTCGTCGATTTCAAGCAAGAGGCACGAACCATAACTCCAGCACGAATACCGTCGGTGTGAATGGACTTAGACGGGAACATGAGGAATCGTCGGTCCTTGAAGTGCGAATCGATATTGCTGAAAAGATATCAGGATGAACAGCAGCGCCCACGAAGCAAACAACTCACTCGCTGTTCCGGTTACCGGGAACGATGCCAGTTGTGACTGTCTGGATCAGTCCTACCATCTGCCACGCAGCCGATCCTCCCTTCGAATGACCAAGGAGACTCTTCTGTGCCATGATCGGCACGGCGTTACCTGGCGTGCGGTGGATCGAAGTGAAGATATCATTCCAAATGCGGGTCTCGTTCTCCTCCTATTTTGTCCTAGTGAGCTAGCTTAACAGGATAGAAGAAACGGAACTAACGTTGGCCTTCGTGCTCGTACCATGAATAGACAGAACACCGACATCGTCAGCGGTCAAGCCCCAGACGGCAAGAGCGCGACGGAGAGGGGAAACCCGAGGGTCAGTGCCCTGGAGCATTCCGTACATCGACAGAGCATGTTTGTCCTGCTGGACGGCCTCCTTCTCGATGTCCGCAACTCGGGATGAGAAATACTCGTCATCAACAGGTTCCCCTTGCGTCTTGCGGAGTTGAAGCTCTTCCTGAAGCTGGGAGTGTTCGTGGCTGAGCCACTGTGAGATCTGTGTGCGACGGAATGCAAGTTGGCGAGATCGGTACGCCAGATCAAGGATAGGAAGAGGATGCTTGGACGACACTTCTCTGGCGACCGTAAGAGGACCAAGGCCAGGGGCCGGAATAGATCGCCCAGCCTTGTCGCTAGTATAATATGTCAGTGTATGTAAAAGAAGAAAAAGAAAGTACGCACGTTGAGGTCGAAGTGAAGGCGAGGATACCGCGAATAGGAGCCCCAAGTTCCAACGCTGTCTTCGCACTCATCACAATGTGCACACCGGTACCTTGAGATTCCATGAACTGGAAGCATAACGGTCAGGTCGACTGGGATCACAATAAAGATGCCACACACCCCGGCACGCGTTGTCGTAGCGGGACGAGACATCTCCGTCGGTTCACGGCCCATCGCGAACTCGGATTCGGCGTTACTGGTGGCCTTCATATTGGCGAATTCGTACGAGCCTTCCTCGCTGAGATCGTCGAAACCTCCCGCAATCATGACCTTTGCTTTGCCGGACAAGATTGTGTCGGAGGCAATTTCGAGTGACTGCAGAGCGGTAGCGCTGAATTTTTTTTTAGTTAAACCCAATAAATAAGAATAAAGGGAAGGTACTAACCATGCTCCGACGGGGATCTTCACAGGGCCGCTCGAGGACATGAGAAGCAAGTTTATCCAGCCAGCAGTAGTGTTGATGAAACTGGACCAAAATACTGTAAGTTCACTGTCTAGGAGGTAAGGATCCAACGCACGTCTCTTGAAGAATGTCGTTCTGCACGTCCTTCTCGTCCCGACGATCCTTGAACATCTTCCCCATACTAATCGTGCCTCCCATGCCGCTACCGAGGGAGGTGCCGACTTCGGAAGGATGGACATGCTTGTACAGCTCGTACGGATCAGTAATCCCGGACATGTTGAGAGCTTCGGCCGTGGCAACAAGAGCCCATAGCGTGGTCCGATCGGCCTGGGCGATGATGTCGTCGGGGATACCATATCGTCCAGCATGCCATCCGCTGGGGATCTGTCCACCGACCGTACGGCTGAATGAGAAACTCTTCGGCACGAACACCAGCGCCCCCTTCTTGAGCTTGAAGAACCATTGTCCGCCCTCCCCGGCCCAGATATCACACTTGTCTCCGTGTTGAAGCTTGAACTTGTGCGCCTCGGATTCGGCGACTTCGAGGGGCTCAAGATCGTGGATGAGCTCAATCTCCTGGTTGACGACCTTCTTCTTCGGGTCGTACCCACGGAAGAGCTCGGGTTCTGTCGAGCTGTGAGTCGAGTATGAGTGAAATATATGAACGAACATACCTATCAAACGAACACCCGCGTGCTCCAGGATATCCTTCTGATAGCGACCCTTGACATCCTTGTCATCGACTGGTTCGCCAGACTTGCTATCAACCCAGCCGACATAGAGAGCTCCGTCCTTGAGACGGCCGTCGAAGTGCTTGATATAGCCCATAAGCCACGCCATTTCGATGCACCCTTCGATGGTGAATTCGCCCCGGGCCTCCATCTCCCACCGAGTACGCGAGCTGCCCCAGGGGCCCACCTCGCCGAATCCAGTAATGACGACCACCTTCTCAAGATCGACCATCCCCTGGAGACTTGACAGATCAGACAGGCTCTCGTACGCCTCGAGAGTCGGGAAGTCGAAGCGGAAGTTGGCGCGAGGCGTCACGTTGACGGTTTGGAGGAGTCTCTCGGCTTCGACGCCGTTGACGATTTTGAAGTCGGCGGAGTTGTCGAGAGCAATGGCGCGGCGGAGATCACTCTTCTTCATCAAGTCGGAACGAATGCGACCCGTGATGTCGGCAAGATCGGGGAGCTTGTCCATCCCGCCGTTCAAGTCAGCCCAGATAGGTTCGACCTGAGTGATGCTGAAGAGTAAGGGGTGCATGAGGCCGAGGATGTTGAAGGCCATTTCCTTGGCCGAGAAGGTGCGGACGCCGTAACTCTCAAGCTCATGCGCGACGATGTTGGTGGGGCCCATGAGGCCAGTGCCACGCGTCCAACTGCACGAAAATTAGACGGAGAATGAAAGAAGAAAGTGGCTACGCACCCAATGACGGCGCCAGCCAAACAGAGGTATTCGCCCCAGCTTTCCGAACTCCAACGCTGGAACAGGGTCTCCAGAGAAATCTTCGACTCCGAGTACAGACCGTCGTTTCCAAAGAGCCCGTGATTCGGGGACAACGGAAGAATGACCTGGGTCGGGCGGGTCACGAATTGGCGGTTCGCCTTCTTGGTTTTGACGGCTCCCAGAATACGGAGAAGGTTCACCAACATGATGCGATGCGCGAGCTCCGACTTGTCGTCCAAACCATCGATTTCACGCCCGTTTTCTGGCACGCCGGCGAAAGGAATGATGTAGTCGAGATCCATGCCAAGGTTGGCGTAGATGTAGTCGACAAGAGCCTCGACATCCTGCTTGGATCCCTGGTTAAAGGGAACAACGGTGAGGGCGGAACCACCACTTCCGAACGTCTGGAAAATGGATTGGTAGTACTCGACGTTGGATCGGTTGTAGCGGGAGGTGGTGATGACGACGTGGGCACCACCAGATAGGAGACCTTTGACAATCTCAACGCCGATGGAGCCTTTGCCGACACCTGTGAGAAGAGCGTTCTTGTCCTTGAACGTGGTCCCGGACGTCGCGATCTCGTGCAAAATGTCGAGGTAGACGCCGGTCAAGTTGCTGCTGTACTCCCAAGACGTGCCGACTTTGCGCTTCAAGTGGAGAAGGGGAACTTTGTCGGCGGAGACGGAAGTAGCGCTCGCGAGCTGGGGACGGAGGAATTGCGAAGAAGACCGGCGGGGTCTCGATCCGGTGCGAGGACGCGCTTCCGGTCCCTTGCGAAGAGACCGGACCACACCTTCGTACAGGGCCTTGATGCGGTTCTTCTGCTCCTGGCTGATGCCGGGCTGCGATTTAACGACCGTCCACAACTTGAGAACGTCATCTTGGACTTTGTTGATGTTGACGGCGCCAGAGACCGTGTCCCCACTAGCCATCTCCTCGACGTACGCCTCCAACTTGCGCACATTTTCACGGACGACCTCGGAGTAGACGATCTCGCCCTTCGATGTGACCTCGGTGTGAGGGGCAGTAGGGAAAGTAACTGTAGGGAGAAATTAGACGAGCGTAGACAGAGAAAAGCGCCAAAAAGCGTACCATCTTTGTAGACGGGCGGTTTACCAAGAGCCTCGCGCACGTTGTCAATCAATTGCTGGCCGAACTGCTTGGCGAGCTTGTAATTGTCGCCCTTGTTGGGATCGCAATGGTCGATGTTGTATTGCATATATGCAAGGACCTCCGGGTCAGCACGATTCATCAGCCGGATGCAACGCGCAGTGATATCACGATCGACAGTCGTGAGACGGCCGAAGATGATGTCGTAGAACATCAGGAGGGCATCCTGGCGCACCCAATTCCAGGACGAGTCGAAGTGACGAGCCTTCAAAGGATCGAACATCGGCTGAATTCCCTCAATGTAAACATCACCGTGTTCCTTCGCAATGTTGTCGAGCTTCGTCTGCAGTGCCAGGCTGGTGGCCTTCTCCTGGTCAAGGGCTGTCTCGCCAGCTCGAGAGTCGCGGTTCAAGTAACGCATGTAGAGCTCGATGTGTTGCGCTGCGAACTTCTCCTGGTCAGATTGGAACTTGGTGAATTCCTCGCTGTTGATGACAGCACCGCCGGACGCGCCGCCTCCGCCTCCGCCAGAACTCGCGGACGCCAAAGAAATTCCCGACCGCTGGGCATAAATCACGACGATACCATCGAGCCACGACTTGGCTTCCGCCTCGGAAGCTAAACGCTTCGCGGGTTCCATGGTTGTGGCCAGAAGAAGGACGCCGTCCGCTCGAGTTGGACCAAGCCCCCAGCTCTTCGAGAGGTACGTCTTGATGGCAGACGAGTTGAAGCCTCCCGGCATTTTGCCGCCGACAACGCGAGACACTAGGCCCGTGGTGTACTTTCCGAGAGCTCCACCGAACCCAGAGGAAAGCGAGGAACCAAGCTCCTCGAGGGGAAGCTCCTCGCCCTTCTCCGGGGCCGAGGTAAACTCGAGCTGAAGATCACCCAAGATCTCGTTCTGGAGGGTCGACTTGCCCCCTACCAGCTCCTTGATCGACTTCGACAATGGCACCTCGTCCACCCGCTTCTTCAATTTCTGAGCAACGATGGCGCTCACAATATCGATCGCCTTGATGGGAGCTTCCTCGATGGTGGTGGCCGGTCCTGATTGCGCGGCTGCGACTGCCACTACGGGAGCAGAGGCTGCTGGGGCCGCGGCAGCAGGAGCGGGAGTCGAGGACTCAACGGCGTCAGACTCGGATGCCGCCTCGAGTTCGTCCTCGAACTGGTAATAGATCTCCTTCACATTCTTGGCATGGCAAAGAATCGTGCGAGTGCGGCTGATAGAGTCATCCTCCGCTTCGAATTTGGCCTTCAGCGTGCGAGTAGCCATCCCGGTCAGAGTGGGAGATGGGCCTAGTTCGATCAGACGCTCGAAGGCGTACTCGGTGAAGAGACGGTCCTGGGTCTGGATCCATCGTACGGGCGATGCAAACTGGTAGGCGAGGAGCTCGACAAGAATGACATAGGCGAGTTTCTGGCGTTGCTCGTCGCTGGCCCAGCGTTCCTGGTCCCATCTCTTCAACACCTTGTCGAGCCGCGGGGACGAGGTTTGGTCGTAGATGATCTGGGCGTATTCCTTGGTGATGGCGAAAGGAATGGCGATCAGGTTGGGAATATATTTGCCAATCAGCATGTCCGGGTTCAGATGTGCGACGTTGATCTTCTTCGAGAGATCTGAGGAAAGTAGTTATAAGCGATTTGATTACATAATCAGGAAGATTAAACGCACAAGCACGGAAGGGCATAACTCCGGCCCACAGGTAACGGGAGTGGAAAGGAACATCGATACCGGGCAGCGGGATAGTCGCGAAACCGCGCTCCAGCTTGATGTACCCTTCGGCCTTTTGTTGTTCTGTCGCCCGGGTGTGGCATTCAGTGACGATGTCGCCGAGCATTTCCTTAACCTTTTCGACGGTGAACGTCTCAGTCAACTAATGGGTCGTGAGCATCAGGCATAGAACAAAAAAGGGTGCGTTTACCTTCGCGATATCGATCTTCTGGACCTTGAGATAGTTGAGAACGTTCGTCATCGTCTGAAGGGCGACAAGTTCTCCGGCGCAAACGTATTGTTGGCCCTGCAGAAATGACATTAGAAGATCGCTCTGAATGGTGTAGATGATCTACTCGCCTCGACGTTGTAGTTGACAATCTCAAGAAGGGCGCCAGTTGAAGTGGCGATGCTATCAACGACCTCCCGCAAAGCAGCGTCCGTGAAAGTCTTGGAAATACGGCTGGGGTTGACCGCGCACATGGCGTAGTTGGACCTGTTCTCCGAGTCGCGCTCCACGGCACGCTGCATGGTGATACCGCGATAAAACACGACGTCCACAAGCGCCGAAATGGCCAGGACATCAGCGATGGACGCAAGGGCGGAGTACTCTCCGAGACTGTGTCCAGCGAAAGCACAGTCCTTTTGAACGAAGCCCTTCATCCGCATGTCCTCGAACGCAGCCTTCTCGGTGACGACAAGAGCGATCTGCGCGAACTGCGTGGCGAACAAAAGACCCGTGGGGTGGCTGAACGTGTACTTGGGGGTGCGAACATCGATGTCGGCGAAAAGGGGCAGCGTCTTGACGTTGCCATCCTTGTCCATGGTGTCGTAAGTCATGTCCATGTAACGGCGGCGAATCGCCTGGCCCTTGATTCCACCAAAGTGCACGGTCTTCTCTTTGGGATTATCCTTGACGATCTCGATGATGGAGAAGCCGTATACGGCGAGGAGATGGGTGTCGGCGCCGTCCCATACAGCGCGAGCAGCAGGGGAGGAATTATAAAGATCCATGCCCATGCTGGCTTCTTGTGAACCCTGCCCGGTGAAGACATAGACAGTCGTCGGCTGAGAAACTTCAGCCGAGCCCTCGAGGACCTTCTCTCCGCGGCTGTTGGAGGTGACGATGTTGACGACGATGTTACCGTCGCGCATCCCGACGTGCCGAATCTTCACGCTTAGCTCGTCGCCGGGTATGACCATGCCGACAAAAGAGACATCGTATCTAGATAATTTATCAGTAAAAGAGAAGGGTGCGCAAGAAAAGAAAGACGGACGCAAGGACGCGGTCTGGGTGACCCTTCGCGACGACGTTCTCAACATAACGCCGCGTCGCAGCGCTGGACCACAAGCCATGCGTGATGGTGGCGGGGAGCGACGCGTAATCAGAGAAGTACGGGTTGATGTGGATCGGGTTGAAGTCACCGGAAATCTTGGAGTACGGCTCGTTGGTGAGAGGGGCATTGAAGACGGTTGGCCCGGAAGAGTTGGTGAGCGTGTATCCCTCATTCGGAAGAGCAGTCGAAAGTCCTTGAGGGATGCCGTGCCGATGAATGTAGGCGACGACGGGATTTCCGCGAGAATCGTCTTGCTGGAAATCGACGGTTCCCACCAAAACGAGGGCCTTCAATTGGTTGCGAACGAAGATGTCGCCGGTCACCGAGACGTCACGGTACGAGGTCTTGTCCTTGAAGGACACTTGCGATTTGACGCGGAAAATGAGATTCGTCCCGGCCAACAAAGGCTTGGACTCGTCGATCCACTCGAACCACTCTTTCGATTGAAGAACACCGACGGCCGCCTCGGACTCGAGGGTCACGATATAGTCGGGCTCTTCCGTGGTCTCGAAGGTGTTCTCGTAATCGGTGAAACGTCCGCGGTACAAGAAAGCGGAGACGACCTCGATGACCGGCTTGCCGGCCCGGAAGACGTGTCCCTTCACCTTGACCACTTTCCCGGCATCCGTGTTGGTGACGGAAACGATTTTTGCCTCGGCCTTGCAAACATCACCGACTTGGAGGGGCTTCGCGCCGTCGACCATACGGAATCCATTCGAAAGGTGAACAAGCTTCAGCAGGTCGCCATCAATAGATGATGGGAAGATTGATTTCATAATCGCCTAGGAAAGCGAGCATTATCATCTTTTGGTGAACAAGGGAAAGAAAGGGTCAAGACGAACCTGCCACCCAGTCACGATCGCGAAATCCATGGGCGCGCCGATTTGCTCATTGCGGACGGTCTGGAACGACTCGGCCTGGTTGCCGACGACGGCGCAGAACTGCTCTACCGCGCTGGCCTCGATGGTGACCTCGGGCCCGTGAAACGTCTCCCGGATGTCGATCTCGGGGAGAACAGCGTCGTCGCCGTACCACAGCTTCCAATAAAACTCCTTGATGCGCGTGTTGCGCCCAGTCGAGATCTCGTGAATGGGCGCGAAACCGAGGGAAGGCTTGTACTCGAACTGCAGCGTGAGGGGGACAGAGACGTCCCGGCGGTCTTCGAACAGCGTAACGTCGATGAGCCTGGACGCGGGGGTGAACTTGATTTCGACAGCTTTGAACGCCGGCTTGTGCTGTCCGAAGGAACGGGCGGCACCGTACACGGTGACCGAGACCGGCGAGGCGCCGTCGTAGGCGACGACGACCTTCTGCCCGGAACGGGGAGCAAGAAGGCGGCTGATGGGATTGTCGACGTAGGAGGTGCCTTGGACGACGGTGGTGGAGGTGGTCAAGGCCCGTAGCCAGCCCAGTTCAGGGCCAGCGAGAGTCTCGAGCCAAGCAGAGGACTCGGGGAGAACCGCCCCGAACTCGTACACCACCTCGCCGGTCGCCTCGGTCCGCTTAAGGTTGGGGGCGACGGGAAGAGGGGCGGGCTTGGCGCTGAAGTAGTCGATAGTAGGGACCTTGCTCTCATCGCCGGCGTATCGTGACTCGAGGAGGCGCTGTACCAACGCAGAGTTGATGTTCCCGAGCAGGTCCTTGATGGGCTCGTCCTTGACCTTGGAGTGTTTGACGGCCACCGGCCCCTGGAGGATGCACACGCGCTGGGGATCCTGGTCGAAGACGGCCTCGATATCTTCTGCAGCCCAGAGGGAATCCTGAAGCGAAGGGGATCAACGAAATGAAGACGCACGAGATGAAAAAAACAAACCTTCTTAAACCACACTTCGAACGACGCGTCTAAGACGGGGATGAACGGTACCGGTTTCTGACCGGGGCGCTGAGAAATGGCGAGGAAGAATGCGGAGTCCTCGGAAGCCAGGAGCTGCTGGGTAGCGAGCGGGTACTCCTTGAGGAACGACTCGATGAAGGGAAGGGGATCATCCAGCGAGATGTAGGATTGGAGGAGCGACGGCTTGTTGCCACCCCCGTTGACGCCCGCGAAGCGCTCCTCGGCTCTGCGCAGCCAATCGCCCGTCAAGTTCCTCAGCGAGATATCGACCCAGCGCTTCTCGTGGGACACGAACATCAGACGAACCATCCTCAAGGCGACCTCCTCGTACGTCATGTCGCCCAACTCCTTCGCCACGCTCCCGTCCTTCTTCCATCCGAACCAGGGCTTACTGAAGTCCTTGTTCAGCTTGTCGATGACCTCGTCCCGCCGCTCCACCAGCCACGCCACCCGCTTCTCCTTCGTGAGCTTGAATACCGAATCGTCAAACTCCTTCCACAATTTGACCCCCCGCGTCGCGACCTTGTGGATCGGCTCGCCCAGCTCCGACTTGACGGTCAAGATACCGCCCGTCGGCTTCACGTACGTCCCTTCCCACTGGCCATCCCCCACGCCGGCGGCGGCGACGATGAGGTCCTTGACGGAGGGGCTGGTGTGCGCCTCCTTGGCCACCATCACTCTGCTGGCGAAGAGGAAACCATCGAACGGCATGGGCTGCATCTCAAATTGAACCGACCACTCGCCGCTCAGGTACGGCCAGACATCCTCCGCGGCACCGAAGCCACTTCCACCGACAAGGGAGATGTTGCTCTGCTGCCGAATCGAGCGGTACGTCTGCAGGACGGGCTGGTGGAAGTCTTCGTACGAGTGGTGGCCGCCCGCGCGCCCACCAGTCCACTGGAGGATGACGGGGAAGTCGGGGTTGGCCGCCGCAATGTTGACGACCTGGCGGATTCCCTCCACTGAACCCGGCTTGAACGCGACGTGGCGGATCCCCGCGCTCCTCAGTCCTTCGATGATCTCCGCCGCCTTCTCTGTACTGGGAATACCAGCCGCCACACAGAACCCTTCGATCGGGAGGCCCTCCTTGCGCATCTCCTGCCAGAGCGGGAGCTGGAACCCAAACTGGCGCGGGTTGATGTAGAGCGCGTTCAGGGTGATGCCGACGCCAGCAGGGATCTTGGACTGAATTTCGGCAACTTTGGAGCGAAGCGCGGCAGGGTTATAGTGTCCACCGCCCGCGAGCTCGACGTGGTAGCCGGCGTTGAGGACGGCGCTGACGAAGCCGCCCTTGACGGTAGACGGCGTCATGCCAGCAACCATGATCGGCGGCTTCCCCAAAAGCCGCGAGAAGGGAGTGTCGATGTACATGGTACCATCGCTGGAGAAAATATATTAGATCGAGCAGTGAAAAACCAAAATAAAAAATAAAAATACCTCGTCTTAACCAACCCTGGAGCGAACTTCTTGCCCCACCATTCCTCGTACTTGACATTCTGCGAATCGTACAGCTCCGCGTCTCCCTTTGCCCTGTCACCGACGACGATGACCCGGACTCCCCTGCCGTCGAGGTTCTTCGCGGTGAGCGGCCCAATTCCGCTCAATCCGCCGGGACCAAAGTCGACCGCATGGGTCGCGCTCTCCGGGAAGTTGGTCGCAGTCGACCAGTGGATCGCCTTCGTGAAGATTTGCTCGCACAGCGAGTGCGTGATTGAGGTCGACAGTTGACGCAGATCAGACCCTGAAAAGGAAATTAGCCATCGATTTCAGGTGCATTTTGACACGTGAAAAACTTGCCATCCTCGGTATTAAACACGGGTATCGCGAGCTCCTCTACCTTCCACAATTCCTCTCCCCCAAGATCCTCTTCGATGAGCTTCTCCGTTGCGCCAGCAAGATAGGCGCTGTGGTACGGAACGCCGACCACCAGGAAGCGGACGGAGAAGACGGGTTTGCGCTGCGAGAAGGGCGTCTTGCTCTGGTCCGTACCGCTGGGGGCACGAACTTTGCGCAGGCTGGTGACGAGACCGTAGAGGGACCGCGCGGGACCGGTCACGACGAACGCTCGCGGGCCGTTATGGAGCGAGACGCTGAGCTGCGAGTTCTCCGCGAGGTGAGTGTTAGTCTTGTTGATGTGAACCTCAAGCTCGGCGAGCTTCAGCCCGGTGACTGACAACATGGGGCTGGGCGCGCCCTCGCCTCCTTGGATAGAATCATCTACGATGCTGGGTTCAAGCGCGAGGACGGGGAAGGCTTGCTGGCCGCGAAGGCCGGAGAAGAAAAGCCACTTGACGGCTTTGAGAGCGTTGGCTGTGAAAGACTCGTACGTGGAGGACGTGGCGATCGCGACGGCGGAGACGATGCCTTGTGAGTGGCCCGTAGCCCCCGAGAGTGTTTCGCAGAACTGACCCGGCGTCATCCCAGCAACATTGCAGGCGATGAGGTACTGGATGAGCTGCGTGAGCCCGATGAGGGGGAACGAGATGGGAACGGAGGCGAGATATGCCGTCGAGGGACGGGGGACGGCTCCAGACAGCCAAGACGCGACGTCGAGGCCGAACGTGTAGTGCGTGGTGGACTCCTGAGCTGCTGCCAGGGGTATCAGCGCGTCATTCGTGATGGTCGCGAGGAAAGACGCGACGAAGGGTTTGTAAATGTCGTAGAGCGACTGGAGCTCGTCAAAGTACACCTCGTTGGTGCCTTGTCCACCAAACAAGGCGAAGACGGACGCCTTTTTGGCGGCAACTGCGGTGAGGAGGGCGGGGTGAGGGCCGCTAGGGAGGTCGGCAACTTTGCTCTCTCGCAGAGTAGCTAGGGCCAAGAAATATGAGGTAAGGACGGCCTTGCGGACCTCGGTGTCGTACGAGGCTGCGAGGGAATGAATATCCTTAGTCAAGAGGTACGTAGACGTAAAGTGCTTGAACACATTGAGCAGCAGCGCCGTGCGAGCTGTAGTGGACTCGGGGACTTGGTGAACCTTCTGGGCGACGTAGCCCAAGAAACGAGCCGCAAGCTCGACTGTTGCCTCTGCTTGATTTTCGAGTTGCGCGGTCGCATCTACAGCGTCTACAAGTGACTGCTCGTGGGCAAACTCGTCTCTCAGGACCTCTGCAGAGATCCACTCGTCTGGGTTGGTAGAAACAGGGATAGAAACCTGTAGTTTGTTAGAAAATGTGCACTGTACGCGCGGAATACATACTCTAATTTGACCTAAGGAGAGAATGATGGGTCTCATGGTGATTTTTGGTTGCCCAGAGGCAGGGACAGTGAGGGCTGCCATTCTGCGTGTGCAGAGGGAGAGGAGAAGAGACGTCTATTTGATTCCCCAATTGGGCAACGCGTGCAAACCACAAAAAATTGGGGATGGCACCGCCACACGCGGCTTTCGCCGGGTCACTTACGGCGTTGCCGCTTTTGGTAATGTATCGCCCGTTTTGTACACATCGAGCATCTCACAAGTTTGTGAAAAAAATTACAACAGAACTTATTAGCAGCTTTTACCCGAGACCCGTTGGCTGGAAGGTGTGGAACAGCTAATCAGAACTGGTACAAAACCGTTTTATACCACTTGCTAATAAGCTCTAATCTTGAATACGCCGAATTATAATTATTGTACACCCAACCACGAGCGACCCAGAGAGATATTTATCGGTACCACGTTACAAATCTTTGTTTGTTTCCGGGTTCTTCTGGGATGTCAAGCGAAAGCTGATGGTCTACATCATGTAGACAATCACCGGCGTCAATATTAATGATGGCGCGCAGGTCCTTTGGTGCCGATCCAGCGATTTTACCCCTTCAGGCTCCAGTTTTGCACCCCAATCCCCAGAGATAGAAAAACTGGGGCAAGGAGATGACTATGGGCAGCGGTGTTGGTTCGGTCGGTGAATGCAAGACCCCAAGGGATTCAGAGACACGTTTGGGATGCAAGACAGACAGATGAGAAGGTTGTCCGAGCTTTAAGTCTGTGCCTTGATCCCGAAGCACGTTACGACAAGGAAATCCAGCTCCAAGACGACTTGTCGGTTGATGCGCCAGACAAGCACATATGGTTATCTTGTCTATCTTCCTTCTTTCGATACCGCGAAAATGAAAGATGGATGATCAAAGCGATGCAGGAAAGACGGAAAGACGGAAACGCGGAATATAGACAACCGGCGTCAGAAGTGCTTTGAGGTGCGTCGATCGACGACTGGGGCCGACGCCGACGAAACACAATACCTTGGCGGAAACATTGGTATTGATCCACGTTCGACGGAAGTCGCAATATTCACGAGCCCAGCGCTGAATTTTCGAATGGCCCAAAGAAGCGAGAGATTAACGAGCAAGGGGGGGCCAGAGAGCACCACGGGCCCGGGGCGATGGGTCGTCGATGCAAAAGAACCAAGTTCTCGATCGGACTCGACCAAGTTCTTGCCTGACTGCTGAGTTTAGGGTTGTGGTTCTCTAGCCAGTCCAATCAGTAACAGGATAGTTGGTTGGCCGACGTTGAAACGATGGTCGAAGACAGAATTGACTGTCGACGTAGAGCTCGTTTTCCGACTGCGAGGTGGTATGTAGTGGTTCAATTCCAAGTTTGGTTCAAGTGCGGTTTCGGCCGATGGGCCAACGGCACGATTCGGACCATTTCGGGCCGATGTCCGATTCGTTTACTTGAACCATGACCAGCACCTACGGCGCGACCTCGTCGGCGTCGAAGCGCACGGTGAACAGCAGGAACTCCGTCAATGGAGTAGCACGCACGAAAATCCTTCTCCTCGGGCAACGCCGCAGCGGCAAGACCTCCATCAACGAGGTCCTCTTCAAATCGCTCCCGCCGAAACAGACGTTCTACCTCGAAACCACCATGCGCATCTCCAAGCATGCCTACGAGTGCGTCCCGTCTCCCGCCTGGTGCGCCCCTCCCGAACTTTTTCGTTGACGCCCGGTCTTCATTCACAGCACAGTCATTCCGCTGGAGATATGGGATTGTCCGGGGAATATCACCGTTGACACGCTTGGCGCGCCGCTGTCGCAGTTCAGCGCCCTTATATTCGTCATCGATATTCGCGTGCGTCCGGCCCTTTCATTTTTGTTTGGGCAAAACTAAAGCTCCAGAGCAGGATTTGTACAAACAGCCTATCAGCAAACTGGTCGAGTTTATCATCGCCGCGTACAACGATAACCCCCAGCTACACGTAGAGGTGTTCGTCCACAAGGCTGAGAAGCTGCAAGAGGACGACAAGATTGGTCTGCAGCACCGTTTCGCTCTCTGAATGTTTTCTAATCGATCACAGAGAATTTCCGGCAGATTCAAGAACGGGTCCAGGACCACTTACTGGAGCGCGAGTGCGAGCAGATGCCGTACAACTTCCACCTGACCTCAGTGTACGACCATTCGCTGCACGAGGCGTTTTCGAAGGTCTTACACAAGCTCATCCATTCGCTGCCGTTCCTGGAGGATCTTCTCAACGTCTTTTGCGCGGTAAGCCCGCCCACTTTCCGTTGCCCGAGGAATAATTTATCGTTTTCTGCAGAACTCCTCGTCGCCAAAAGCATTCCTCTTCGACGCCGCATCGCGCTTGTACGTCGCGACCGACGCGTCCCCAGTCGACTCCGCAACGCACAACCTGTGCTGCGACTATCTGTCGATGCTGAACGCCTTCGGGCCTCTATACCAGTGCGTATCGTGAACCCCATCCCGTTTTCATTTGACTCACCTGCATCAGATCACCAACCTCCACCCCCGCCCGCCTACGAATACCCGCCGCCGAGCCGTCGCCCGACGACCCGGCGCCGACGGAGACGAAGGACCGATTTTATCCGAGTGCCGCCGCGTCACTGCATCCTTCCGCGCCGGGGACGACGCTCACGTACCACCTCATTACCCCGCAGCTCGCGCTGCTGGCACTGGTGCCGACCGGCGTGTGGGACGGCCGGCGGGGGCTGGTGGAGTATAATGTCGTCTTTTTCCGGGAGGGTGTTCAGGAGATCTGTGATGTTGAGCGCGAGGCGAGAGGAGGGGGGTGATCATCTCGATAGTTATTCTATTCTTCTTGCTCTTATACGATAACTATTGAACTAATAAATAATCAGAACCGCTGGAGGACTTGGATAATTCTAATCAGCAACCCCCCGTGCTGTTGTACGGGGGTTGCTGAATAACAATCTTCTATTCAGCAACCCCTCTGATTAGATTGGATTACCAGATCTCTGATCTAATCTCGGCTGACCCCAAAAAAGATGTTCCAGGTCTTCACGGCTTTGAATCAATGAGCGCACTTGATACAGCAATCCGGCGCAGATTTAATTCGTTCGGAGAGGTACAGCTTTTACTTGTTAGTATTTTAATTTGTACAACTGTTTATCTGATTTTCTACTTATTAGTCCTCTCGAAAAGAGCATCCCGGACAGGTCGAGTCCATGCTCACCCTCATTCTTGTCCATTTGTGTGAGCACGTGGGCTGGCATTCGCTCTCAACGTATTGTTCCAATAAATGTAATTGTCTGTATTTTACGACGTAGATGTTAATTATGCCTCTGTGTCTGAATTGATCCAGACAAGGTTCTTCAAGGTCTTTTCTACTAGTACAATTGTGTGCCCTGAGAAAGTGCTCTCAATGACGGGAGTCTTTGGTTGGGTCGGCACAAGATCACCGAACCGGCCGAGATCTTATCTAATTACATAAGGGAGGGTTGCTGAATAGTGGCAACCCCGTACATGGAGTACGGGGGGTTGCTGATTAGAATTATCCGGAGGACTTGTCTCACTCTTTAGTGAATCATCGCAATGAAATGGCGACGTACAGGGATTATTCTATTTAGCAACCCCCCTTGTTGAGAACAACCCGGGTTGTTGGGGGTTGTTGGAAAAGATATTCTATTTAAAACCTTGGTGATTTTTAAGCCAAGATCTGATGATCGCTGATGGCGGGCGTGGCGGGAAGGGGCGGGAAGGGTTCGGGGAATTGCTCAGGTACAAATAATGCTCTAAAAGAGCCGAAAAAATTCTTGCACGTTGGAGATCATATGAGCTGACTCCCTAAATTTTACTGGCCATTCTAATGTCCAGGGGAGATGGAATTCGAGGCATTTTACCGTTTGTACATGACAAACTCCTCAGAAACTCCTAAATCAAGATGGAAAATTGAGGGAAAATTGGGGAAGTAGTGTGAAGGTGCTCCGATAGATATGGGCTGGTAGACGCACGTGTATACTCTTCTTGGGACTCCAAAATTTCCAAATATTGCGAGAACCGCGGTCAAAGCGTTGATTTTCCTGATCTTATCAATTTTTGTTGGCATCCAAAAATAAAACATATTTCCCAGCAACCCCCGAATAACCTCAACAACCCATGTTGTTCTTAACAAGGGGGGTTGTTGAATAGAATTATCCATCTGCTGCGATGCCTTTGCCGATGACCACTATTCCCCGGGGACGATCACGAAAAGATAGTGGAAACGATAAGTAAATCAATTACTGATCCATGGGTTCGGCTACGGCGACCAATTATGGACCATAATCTTCAAAGCCACTTGCCGTTGGTCACGCCCGGCGTCATGGCCACCAGCATGCCCATGGAGGGAGCTTGATCCTCCGGCCTGGCCTTGAGCCCACTCGGCAGCGTCGGGGTAGCCAGGCAGGATAATCTTGGAATTGAATGAGCGGCAACGTTGGCGCACGCCTTCTTGTGGCTGGCCTTGTAATGCGCGACTTGGCAGTCCCGCGCGCAGTATCTACCCAGAAACGCAGATAATTATAAGTCATCCATAGACACGCTGTTCGAATTGGGATTTTAAAACGTACCTCACGGACCTGCGAATGCTACGATGAGCTGCGGGAATTTATAATCCATAAAGCGGAAATGTCGGTGCTCACCGACATCGACTGCACGATTGCAGCGGAGAACCCGACGTTTCCTGCTTCTTGCAGTGGTCGCACGACAGCTTGGTCTCTTTCGTGACGGCGCGCTATTCGTCGAACCCAGCACGGATCACCGCTTACCATATGTCCGAGGTGGCTCCGAGGTGGCTATGAGGACGTCAACCTTTGGGACGTAGACGAATCCTCGATGCATACTTAGTGCGTCGCGAGTTCTGAGAGAAATTGTTACGTAAGTACGCATTGCATTTGACGAAGGAGAGAAATTCGTGGAAGGAAGAGACAGAGGAAATCATTCGCATTTGGAATCCCAACGATACAAAGTTACGATTAAGCAAGAAATAAATGGAAATAAGAATAAAGACCAAATCCCGAGACCTGAGGAAAAAAGGGATAAGCACGGGAAGAAAAAGAAAAAGATAAGAGAAAACGCACCACCACCGATGCCAACAAACCAAAAGGAAGAACCAAAAGACAAAACCAAAAACGGGAGAAAACCGAGCAAGGCACCTCCCCGATCGTGGCGCGTCCGTCCTCGGGGTCCGTATCTTGCTGGGCTGTTGGCGATCGCGTGCCGTGGTGTGCGAGTGTCCAGGCGTCCCGGGGCAGTCGCACCTTGCCGCACGCCGCGATCCTCCCGATGAAAACAAAGTGAAAAACGGCGCGCCAGGCGGATCGAAAGAAGGAACGACGTGATGAGGAGGTGGAAGAGCAGCGGGCCATGTCGAGGATGTGGGGGCGCCAGGGCATCGGGAGAGAGTGGGACGAGGGCAGGAGAAGCTGCTCACTGCCGTCGTCCGGTCTCCGGACCGCAAGACTATCCATCCGAGACGAGGGACACCACTTGTCCACTGAGCCTATCGAACCGAAAAGAAGAAAGGGCGAGAGAGGACGAGCGGGAGCGGAAGAGGCCGGTGTCGATGTCGAGGATGCCGGGGCGCCAGGGCATCGGGAGAGGGTGGGTCTAGGGCAGGAGAAACTGCTCACTGCCGTCGTCCGGTCTCCGGACCGCAAGACTATCCATCCGAGACGAAGTACGCCAGCTGTCGTCCGTCGCGCTCGACGAATCCCGGGTCGAATAGAAGGAGGACCTGGTGGTGGTGGTGATGGGGGTGGAGGTCCTCAGGTCTTGCGCTTCGCTCGGCGTTTATAGCGTGTTTTGGCTCGCCGAATGGAAGGAGCAGGGGGTGGGGAGGGGGGGCGAAGGAGAACGGATGAAACCTAGGAAACAGTTAACAGTTAACAACGGTGGCTAGCGAGAAAAAAAAATCGACTCACCATAACCAAAACGGAAACTAGTGTTCCGTCCAGGGCGACGGCGTAGAGGAGGTGTAGCAGCGGGACGTCAAAGGGTATCACCTGGAAACGGTGCTTAGACGCGAAGGGTCAGAAGAGAAAAGGAACGTACGCCTGGTATTGACAAGACTTGACCAAGAGCACCCAAACCTAAACGCAGAGCGCGGTGCAGCTGTCCGAGGATCAGAAAGATATTCGACGAAAAAGAAAAGAAGGAACGCACTCTGACTATAATAGACGCCGGCAACGGGGGTTTGCCCTTGGACCGCCGCCGGTCGTGCTTGTAGCGCCTCTTCTTGGCGCGCGGAGCGGGAGGCCTCGGTGCAGAGAAAATAAAACGTAGCCAATGGGGGAAGGGCAGCTGGAAGCAATGAGCAATGATTATCGTGGTGAAAGAATAAACGTACCTTGGATGCAAGAATCGAAACCAGAGTCCCATCGACCAGAAGGATAGAGATGAAGTGGGGAAGGGGGACGTCAAAAGGGAATGGGACGAGCTGTAGACGATGGTTAGACGAGAAGGGTGGGAGAAGGAATGGGACGTACGCCCGGTATCATCGACGCATGCTGAAGCACGCCGACACAGAAGGAGAGGGCACGCCGCATCTGGATAACGATGAGAACGATAGTCGAGCAAGAGATAGAAGGAACATACTTTGATGACAGAGAACACCGCCAGCAAACTGAGGAGTGCGTTGGCGCCAGCACGCGCGATGAAGAGGAGTAGTCCTAATGTTGCCCCGGCCTCGCCTAGACCCAATCCCTCCGAAACCGCCATCTCGCCGAGAACAAATAAGCACAAGAAAACCTTCCACCACACCAGACCCGTCTTTGCCCGAATTGTGCGCGCCGCGGTGAGCGTGGCTCCGAAGACCAGCTCGAGCTTCTCGAGGTCGAGGTCGGTGAGCGCGATGGCGAATGGCGGCGAGAAGCCGTTAGCGAGACCCATGGAAGGGAGAAGGTCGTCGGGAGGCTCGACTTTGGCGATTGCGAGGCTCGACAGCACGATGTGATCGCTGTAGTGGACGGTAAAGTTGGCGGGGCTGAAGCCCAAGGGCGGCTCGTAGTATTCGCCCATAGCGCAGGTGGGAAGGCGAAAGGGCGGGTCGGTGAGGATGGAGGCGGGGTGAATGACCTTAGGTGTTTCCACCGAGGCCATATAAGCGAAGGCAAAGACGGAAGCCGCGAGGAAGGAGAGCTTGCGCAGGAACATGTAGGTTTTGTTAAAGTGAGGAAAAACACTGGGCGTTGCCGAGTATTTATACCCCAGAGTGTTGGCTGTGTTGGATTATGCCAGTCACGTCGAAATATCGCGTTGTTTTGTAAACGATCGACCAAAACAACGCGATCGACATTTGTCGCTTGGACCGGCTATCCCCGGTTGGGTTTACCTTCGTCCACAGGCCGCTGCGACGTCTCTTGCGTACTTTGCTTGACAATATTGCCCATAGGTTTGTGCAGAGGAATTACCCCACGCAACTGGAGGTAGCCCTAGCCCAAGGAATCGTTCTGGTATGAGATAGTCATGTTCCCAACTCGCCCAATGTGATAGTTCGTCAGGACCGTCGTACTGGCTCAGAGAGAATTCTCTCTTGATAGACACTCTTTTCGCTTGATGTACAGGACATTTGGCGAACTCGCTTAGTGCCTACAGGTCGACGGGGACGTCGTTTGCTGATGTCTTGACAGGCGCTTTCTAGCTTGATAAAGCTTATGCTCGAGGATTTTCTTGCTGGCCGCCTGTCGTAGCCGGCGCCGGATACGCAACTCGGCCTCAGCACATCCTGCACTACACGGTTGCCTGTCAGCAGTAGTACCCGGCGCCACCAAAGAAGGCCATGCACGCGATGCGCCTGGACGGGTAGTGCCTCGCCCGAGAACGCCTAAGAACCTTGCTCATACACAGAAACCCGTGACGCGCAAACCAGAACCGCACTCGACGACAAATTACCCAAATCGCCAGTTTCGCACAAGAACAGCCTGAGATGAATGTAGCAATATGGTCAGGAAGCCGCCTCTACAAGCTCCTAGTGCTGATGCAGGCTGCAGCCTCAGACAACTTCTTTCCGACGGTGCCTAGAATCCATTTGGTCCGGCGCAGTTGCATCCGAAGCAGAATTCGTTCACCATACTAGCCGCCAGCTACCGAGCTTTGGTCCTCGTCAAGGCTGTTCAAAGTGCCATTTCGGAGAGTTCTTGTTGAACTTCACGCCAAAAAGGAATCCAGGCGTCTGTAACATGGCCCGATCTTGGTGATTTTTCCAGACATCAAGGCTTCCTTTGCCGGCAGAGACAATATGAGAGCACTTGTTCATATGCAGTAGTATGCCGGTTCAAGCCTGCGAGCCAGTAGCGGTGCCCTGGAAAGAGAGAAGGCAGGCAGCGCTCGGACCAAATCCGAGGACTCGGAATTTCGCCAATTCAACACACATAAAATCGGAGAGTGACTCTATTAGGCTCGTTGTCCAGCTTCTATAGCAATCTGAGGTGATCTTCTCAAGACAGTCGTTCATGGATCACCGTGGTATAGCCTTGGGAGTGGTGAGCAGTTGTCGGCCTTTGATCGTAACAGAGGTCAATAAGCTGGAAGCGAGCACGTGTGGACCACTAAACAAAGACTCTTGGCAAGTTGGAGTTGTGCTACTAGACTAAGTAAACGACATAGCGCGATGGAAAGGCCCGCAACTCAATCCCGCATCCTAGATGCTCTCCTTGCATCGTCGTCGACGCCAGATGCGTCTCTCGGCACCCCAGCCCAACGCTTACCTCTCCAAAACTTGAATACACCCAATGCCGAGGCAGGAGGCTCAAACCTCAAGAAGCGCGCCCGCACGCTCGATATCGCGCGTCAACTTCAGGCAAAGTCGCTGGGACACTCCGGCGCCATTGCAGACGCGAGTTTCCTCTCCAGCTCGTTTTCGTCGTCTCCCCATGTCGCGGGTGGCTTCCAACTCAATTACGACCAGGAGACCCCGATACGCTCCATAGATATCGGTGGACCTGACCAGCAGGAAAGGTTCGTATTGCGATGCGTCTTTCGTTCAAATGCAAACCGAATTTCAGAATGGCGGACTTTGTCACACGCTCCATTGAGGACTTGAGCGAGGGACTGACGGTCAAGGAGGCGATGTCTGATCTTGGATTGGAGAAGTACGCGTCGCTTGGCTCCCAATTGGCTCCGACTGACATGGATTTTCAGCCAAAGGGACCTTTTACCAGGACTTGAAGTGCGCCTGTTACCTCATCAGGCTATTGGAGTGGCATGGCGAGTCGCTTTTCGTTCATTGTACTCTTCTGAATGTCGGGCATAGGATGCTCAAGCGCGAACGCAGCCCAGACAAGGGTGGTATCCTTGCGGACGACATGGGGGTCCGTAGCGTCGTCGTCTTTGCCATTACCTCTTTTTCATGTGTTCCGCAGCTCGGGAAGACTGTCCAGATGATCGCCACGATGGCAATGAACCTTCCCTCAGAAGACGAAGAGGCCCGCACCACGCTTATCGTTGTTCCTGCCGCCCTTCTCCAACAGGTGCATCCGTCGTCTTAAGTGTTTCGTACATTCCTGATCCTCTGCAGTGGAAAGACGAGATCGAGGACAAGACAAACGACATGTTTAGCGTCCATCTCCACCACGGCAAGGACAAGCTGAAGGCAAGTCGCATCACGAAAGGTTCTCCTGTGGTATTAACGACTCCACAGAAAACGTCACAAGTCAACGACTACGACGTGGGTAGCCCCTCGTTTGATCTGGCCCTAGCTGACATCCTCGTAGGTTATTATCACGACGTACCAGACCCTCAGCACGGACTTCCAAATCCCTAAAGACGTGGATCCCTCCGAGGAGTCACAATGGCTCTCGAGATACGGGTAGGTCTTTTGAAGCGCCCCGCACCCGCCAGAGCTGCTCACGGACTGCGACGATAGCGGGGTGCTCGCGAAGGCCCGGTTCTACCGCGCCATCGCAGATGAGGCCCAGTACATCCGGACGCGGTCCACCAAGGCGAGCATGAGTTTGGCGCACGTCCGCGCTAAGTACCGTTGGATGCTGACGGGCACGCCCGTCACTAACACCCTGTGCGCGCCATCCAACCGTCTGCCGTACACGTTGCTTACGGCCCCGCAGCGCCGACATTTACGGCCTATTGCGATTCGGCCGCTTCTCGCCGTTCAATGACTGGATCGCCTTCCATGAACACGTCGTGAGTGTCATGAGGCCGCGTGATGCGGGAACGGCCCGCTGAGAATTTTATTTCTTGCAGGCGAAGGTGCAGTTGGAGGACGCGCCGCTCGCAGGCAGGCGCGCCCAGGTCATCCTGAAACCATTGTTACTCCGGCGGACAAAAACTTCAAAGCTCGAGGGGAAACCGATCCTCACGCTTCCGCCCAAGGACATCGAGATCGTCAAGCTCAAGTTCACAGATGAGGAGCGGGAGGTGAGTCTTCTCCGCTTCGCTCGCGCGGGCATGGGCACTCACCTTTGGTTCAGCTGTACGACTCGTTCGAGAAGCGGACGAAGATCCGGCTGAATCGGTTCATTCGGGACGGGACGCTTGTGAAGAAGTGTGTCTTATTCCCTTCTCTCTTCTCTGTTGTGTAGGTTTTGACCGGATCGTGCAGCCACGCCGCAGTCTTGGTATGTCTCCACTGCCCCCTCGAATGCGTGGGCTAAGTAAAGTCAAGGTCATGATCCTTCGGTTGAGACAATTGTGCTGCCACCCGCATCTCATCCTGGTTTGTCTCTACTTCCCCGATTTCATTGCGGCCACGCTGACCCAAAACAGTCGATATCGGAGGGGCAGGGCTACGAAGACCCCACGCTGATCCTGGGCAGCGACACCGAGAAGGAGCGTGGGCGTGCTCTCAAGCTCATGGGCAGGCCGTGGGTGGAGTCGGTAAGCCACCGCCCCTTTGATCATTCCCTGCAAGAGCTAACATTATGTAGGTCAAACGGAGGTGAAAAATCATACATAGGCGCGAGGGATTTGTACTGATGTCGCTCCTTAGATTTCTTATCCGCGCCAGCGCAGCGGAGCTCCTGGACGACGAGGACGATGCGAAGGCGGAATCGTCGAATTGTCCGGTGTGCAAAGACTGCGAGTCATTCCCATCCTCCTCTACTGTTGTGACTGAGCCTTCTTGCAGTCCTCGGCGACAACGGTCGTGTACTCCCATGCGGGCACGAGATTTGCTTTGGTCAGTACACGCCGTGGCGTTTGCGTTTTTGATTCTGACGCCGCGGTTGCATCGTAGACTGCTCCCTTGACCTGAGCAACTCGGCGATCGCGCACGATGGTGTATTGTCCGTCTTCTCTGCTTTTCACTCGATCATAAATTTGCTCACCATATTTGTTACAGCGGCGAGGGGAACGAGAAGCAGAATCTCGAGATGGAGAAGGAGTACGAGAACGCGGCGGTGAAAGGGCTCCGGCCTTGTCCAAAGTGTCGAAAGATGACGGACCTGCAGTCGACGAAGGTCTTCAGGTCAGTCGCGTTCGAGCCAAGCGAGGATGAACTCGAGGCGTATGCGCGGTCCAAGCGCCAGCCGAAGCGCGCGCGCTACAACTGGGGCGACGATGTTAAGGTGCGCGCGGTGCCTGAGAAGGCGTTTGACGACCGCCGGCTCGACTCGGACTCGGACGAAGAATTCGAGGACGTTCCGCTGCTCAGCTCATTCCTGAAGAAGGGGGACGAGGTGCGTGCGCGTGCGCGTGCTGTTTGGCCGAGCGCAACTGACTTGGGTTGGTACATAGGAGAACTCAATCTCCGCGGGGAAGAAAGGGAAAGGCAAGGGGTCGCCACGCCGTGCGCCGGCGAAGAAGGCGGGCGACGAGGACGTGGAGATGCCCTCCGCCGCGGTGATCTCCAACTGGGGCCGTGGCGACGACGACCTCGAACCCAGCACCAAGATGCTTGCGATGCTCGACATGCTGAAGGAGTGGGAGTCTACCGGTGACAAAACGATTTGTTACTCGCAGTGTATGCAGCCTTCTTGTCAATGTTTGGGACCTCGACTCATTATTCGCGCAGGGACGTCGATGCTCGACCTGATTGAGATCCTGTTCTCGCGGCACGGAATCGCCAGTCTCCGGTTTGACGGGAAGATGGACCGCGCGCAGCGCGACGCTGTGCTGGCGACGTTCAAGAGATCGGGCGGGCCGAAAGTCATCCTCATCAGGTCCGTATACATTGTTGGCCGCGCCCCCTACCACTGACTTGTAGTTTGCGTGATCAGCACCAAATGCGGCAGCGTCGGGTGAATATAGACTTCGAGTTATTTAGCTCCTCTGACCCACTGTCTCCTAGACTTAATCTAGTCTCTGCAAATCGCATCATAAAGTATGTATGCTCGTCATGCGTGTGCGGACGTTACTAACATGAAGTCTTCAGCATGGATTTAAGGTGTGACAATATGGCTCCATCTTCTGCTCGGCGCTGACCTTGATTGGTTTCCTAGCTGGAACGCCGCGGCTGAAACCCAGGCATACGACGTCAGTTTTCCGCTGTAATCTCTCTGTCGTCTGCTTACGCTGCGTTTCAGAGAGCCCACCGTATCGGGCAGGATAAAAACGTGTGGGTGAAGCGTCTCGTCGTCGAGAATACCATAGAAGAGCGGTACGTGTGCCTCTGTTGACTATTTATGATTACTGACTGGTGCACCAACAGCATGCTCCAGCTCCAGGACGTCAAGGTCGGGCTGGCTGATGCCGCGCTCGGCGAAGGCACCGGAGGTACCCTGCATAAGATGAGCGTGAAGGATATTAAACAGGTAGGTTCTTCGCGCCGCGTGCTGTTATTGCGTTTGACGGTATTGCCTAGCTCTTCGGGATGGCGCCGGCGCCTGACGCTCCAGCGACGAACTAAGAATGACCACTTCAAATTGATTCGGAAGGGACTTAATACTGTATTATGGCTTATGCTTATTGTGGTTCTCGTTTATAATGTTAGCTTCTGCACTACTCGAAAGTGGTTTATGACCTGAAGAGGTGTTCGCGACTGCAGCAAATCCGGATCGGACTTTTAGATCAGCGTTTGACGTATGTCCAGGATTTGCGACTTTCCAGCAGGTTCCTACAGGCAAGTGGCATAACCCTCGTAAGTTCCGATGCGGACGGAATTGGCCCGAAAAACGGCCAAATGTGTCATCCGTATGCGGACGAAATGGCCGGAAAAAGCACCGAGGTCTCATCAAAGGTGAGGACGGAAACTGCGTGTGGAGGTCGATGTCTCATCCCTGGTGCGGACAGATTCACCCCACTTCCAAAAATTTCACGCATATCTGAGGACCAGTGAGCATCAAATGAACGGGAAGAGAAAAATTCATTACCAACTGTGTAAAATGGCCGAAAACATACCTTTTCGCGCGCCAATGTTTGATACCGTGACGTTATGCGGACGACAATAAATCGACATGGGCCTAAAAAAGGGCTGACCTCCACCCAAGTGCAGACGGAATTGGCACAAAAACAGACGTACTCCAAAATCGGGATTTTAGGATCGGACCTTATAAGGGCTATGCCACTTGCCTGTTCCTACTTCATTGGACAGCACAGCATTGTAGGTTCTCGCCGGACCTACGGGCCCTGAAGTAGGCTCCCTATTTTGGCCAAATATTATGCGCCGTAGTTGGAACAAGAGAACTTGGTGATCGCAGTGTCAGTATTACATTGAGCCAAATAAACTTAGTGACTTACAGTACGAGCATCCCGATAAATGCGGGTAAGTATAATGGAGAGCATTATCCAGTAGACTAAGTAACCCACTTCCATTCCCTAATGAAGAAGTGTCAACCGTGGGAGTTTTGCCAGTGGTTGAAAAGGTCCCTACGCTCGCTTTTGGGTGTCGGATCCGGTGTTGTTGTGAGCAACGCGGGCAGCTTGTATTTTTTTTCTCCTCGGGAGAAAGCCAAAAAAAACGACGACTGACAGAACGACACATTGAGATGGTTTACGGTGTCGGTTGGTTTTGTGGGTGAACCTACCACCCCAGACGAACATGCAGATGGACAGACTTTTCCCAACAGAGAACCTCTGCATAATCCAGTTTCCAGGCTGCAGTTGATGAACGCGTTTAGAAAGTAGAAGCCTTGATTATTTTCAGAACGCACGAATTCGCCAAGGAGATACTGTGTACCCAAAGTTAGCCAAGGTTATTTTGAACATAATTGTGAGACTAACGGATAGGTAGAAAATCGTGGTTAACCCACGCTAGGTCATTCCCTAAAAACACACAGATATGTTGTAGCGTCCGTGAGAGACCAGGCATTCCTGCCATGCGGGTGTCAGTACGGAGACCGAAGGTGGCTTCAGCCGAAAGCATAGTCTTGTCGATGGTTTGGATCCCGTATGCAAACCACTACTCAAGACAAATGAACGTCGAGCTTAACTGGATATCGTTGGAAAAAGAACCATTAGAGGCATTATGTAATATCCTGTCCTGGCAGTGCCTGCTTTCTCAGGACGCGGTTGAAGTCCTCCATGTACGCTAAGCGCTTCTGTTCTATAGGTCCGACACAGTTAGAAATATGTCGTGAGTTCTCAGCGGGACGCACGCGTTGACTGTCTCGACAGCCAACTCCTTTGACTTCCGAGTCAGCCACTAGGCTCGTTTTCCAGCCTCTATAGCAAACTGAGGTGATCTTCTGAAGACAGTCGTAGTCAGCCGCCACATCGGAGTCAACCACCGCAACCTGTTCCTTGCCCACTGAATTGATGCTGGACCCCATTGTACAAGTTGGGGGTGGAGTTGGAAGCGGCCAGAAGAATCAACTCTCAGAGGACCCCTATCAAAGTCTAGACTAAATCAACATCTCCTCTCCTCCTCCTCCTGCTCTTTCTCGTTTGAACTCACGTCGACAAAAAGCTGAACTCCCCGCCGCCTCCGATCCATGACAGGCCCCGTCCCTGCGGCCCCGGCCGCGAGCGAAATCCTTCCTTCCACTCCTCCCTCCCCGTCGCCAACAGCCGCCCAAAGTGTCCCCACGCCCCCATGGACAGATATTCCCCGAGGTTCGAAGCGTGGGAGAGAAACACGAGGCAATACCCCAAGACCGTCGGAACCGACGAGCGAGACCGACTTTCATAACCGGCTCTTGAGGGAAGCCAGGGAAATCCTAGCGGATACAAATCCACATGTCCTCCAAGTTCCGTTCCAGGACTTCATGGCTACACGCATGCCGTACGTCGACCCCGCCGTCCTCACCAAGATCATGGGCGGCCTAGTTGGTTTGAACAACGGAGGGACGACGACGACGGGGATGATCCACGGCTACATCACGACGACACCGGGCAAGCACCCTGGGCACGAAACTGCCGCGTTCGGTGCTCTCTGCCGTTTCATCTCTGCAGTCGTTGACTTGGCGATGAAACACGATGAGGCGGAACCATGGGTCGCCCATTATTTCAAGCAGACCCCCGTGGACACCGAGCGAATAAACACTTCCTGCCCTGCTTCTTATCTTCATCTAATTGAAGCTACGGCCGATAAAATCGGCTGGCACCAGATCATTTTCACCAGCGAGTTCAAAAAAAATAAGAAAGATGCACTCGAGGTACGAATATGAGGTTCATGGGAAGCAGAAAGCTCACTACTGTGATCAGAACTGGGTCCAGCTCCTCTGGGGCTGTAATCATGTTCTACGGAATGATCCCCGACGGAGATTCACCTTCGGGCTGACCGCCGAGGATGACGAGGCGCGATTTTGGTTTTTCTCCCGATCCTGCGTGGTCGTTTCTGAGCCGATACATTATTGATCCGTAAGTCTTGCCAGTTGATGACATTCACATTTATTTACTGTGTTTAGGACCCTGAATCCCTTGTGCACACTATTCTCTCCCTCGTCCTGCACCCAGCCCCCCGCCCCCAACTTCTTGCCGCTTCGGACCCGCCGCATAACGACGACAAAGTGATATCCACCCAAATCGGCCATAGTGGTGTCCCATCCAACGACGACAACAACGGAGTGGAAGAGATCATGGACGCGCATGCGGCCCAACCTGAAGTCGCTATTCCGAAGGGCTGCCCAACACTGGAGCACCTTGGTTTCGATAAAGCAATGATGCGGGTGCTCATCGGCGGTACCGTACAATATCGAATATCCATGGAGGAAACAGTCTACGAGCTGGAGAAGGTTCTGTGCGACTTCAAGGTTGACGAACTCATTGGTCGTGCGACTCGGGTCTGGCTTGTCCACAAGCAAGGCTTGCCAGACAAGAAATTCGTGATGAAGGATGTCTGGCTGGAAAAGGGGTCACCCTCTGAATCTAGCATCCTCCAGGATATTCACAACAAAGTCAAGGCTTTAGATCGTCCAGATCTGATGACGACGTTCGGTGTCCACTTTCTGCGACCGATAGCCAATGCAATCATTGGCCAGACAGTTCAAGGAGTCAGCTGCCACCAAGATTACAGGCATCTACCTCTGCTCGAGACTGGCTCGTCAGAAGGGACTCCTCTCCCAACCACTTCAGGATCGATAATTGTCCTCCCTCCAGATATCCCCCTTCCGCGCCGATTTGTTGACCGGGACCAATATCGTCTAATTTTCCCTGGGGTCCTTGTCCCCTTGCATCAAATTCGGGACGTGAACTTGCAGATTCAGGTCCTTCGCGATCTTCCGCTGGGTTCGTCAAATGCCATTTGCTTTCCTGGATTTATGGCTAACTGAAGCAAATAGCGTTGGGACTCCTGCACAGCGTAGGGTTTGTGCACCGTGATCTCAGCAACACAAATGCGA
This sequence comes from Mycena maculata, assembly GCA_029448575.1. Taxonomy (NCBI): domain Eukaryota; kingdom Fungi; phylum Basidiomycota; class Agaricomycetes; order Agaricales; family Mycenaceae; genus Mycena; species Mycena maculata. Next base: position 335,928 of record JARJLG010000044.1, on the reverse strand, counting down.
TGTATGACCCGGTGGCCAAGCGCGGGGTCGTTACTGATCTGGAATACGCTGTTGCATATGGACAGCGAAATGAGGGGGATGTTAAAACCGTAAGCCTACCGATTCTCTTATTTGAACTAGTTCGTGATATTTTTAACTTATAGGGCACCCCCTTTTTCTGGTCCGTGGAAGTCGAACAAAACGGCTCCTACCTTTACTTACAAGATCCCATCGAGACCGAACTGGAACACCACCTCGAACCACTGAACCCAATCACGGCTGTGCCAGAGCCCTCTCTAGAAGAAAATGGAAACTCTTACCCTGAATTTGTTTTCTTTCATTCAATCTTACACGACCTGGAGTCGGTGTGGTGGATTGCTCTGTGGTCATTCTTCTTCTTCGTCCCTCTTGTCGAAGCTCCTTCGACTCCGGCCATCACTTCAGGCCGCCAAGCACTGTTTCAAGCCGCATTCCCTACGGAAGAGAGGGTGGGAACTCGAAGGGCATTTTTCGACTTGGCTCGGGAGCGATACAAGGCAATTAACCAATGCATATCTTTGCCTCGGTCCTTGAAAGCGGCCATCACCCGTTCGCTTTTGGAGCGGATGCCGCGGATTATACGCAGTCACCATCGCGACGCTCAAAGGGTTTTGAAGCAGGCGGAAGATAAGATCCCGAAAGATCATCCCGCCTTCTCGGCCGCGCTAACTGCCGTACAAACCTCAATGGACAAATTTGCGTCCGACCTGGCAGATGTTTTCTCCATTGCCGGCTCCGAGGTGGTGAGAGCCATCGCTTGGGTCCCGCAGGATGTCATCGCATTGTCCCATGGTCCGGACGAGATCAAGGACGAAAAACCTCGCCGAGAGGTTATTGGGGAAGAAGAAGAAAGAGAGATGAAAAAACAGAAAACGTAATCGGGATCCCTGTTCACTGCTCACTCTCTGCTCTACGTAAAATTTGTTATATTTTTTGGCCGATTGCCAGTGGGATTGTGTCAGCTGTGTCGTGTGTGCCTGAACTTGTAAGTGCCGGCGACGTTATAAAGATTAATATTTCAGATGCCCGGGACACAAAGCAATGTGCAGGACGGACTGAGGCAGCGCAAAAGAACACGACAGAAAATGCCGAAGGCCGACAGGTGAAAAGACGGTAGAGATACCGAAGTGGGGGGTGTCTGCACAGCAGGGAAATTGCCTCAGGGGAAGGCCTGGACTGAAAAGGGTGCTGGGGTTGGGCTACATACAGTCAATAGCCCGAGGCCGGGCCCTATCCGGCGGAGATCCGCCATCATGTCCGCATCACTTTGATCCCAGTCTGGAATTTGCCAGAGCGGCCTTCCCCAGATGTTCATGTGGCATTGGGCCTTCCAGATGTTCCGTCTGCCACCTTCGACTCCAACTACTTACGAAAAAAAAAGATCGATCGTACCTCATATTTATTCTCACCCAGACATCGTCTTGAAAGTTCTCCGACTCTGAAGTTCTGTCAAATTGCTTATCGGCTTATCGCAAATTTTATTTTATTTATGCGTCCGCTGATGCTCTGAGCGCTACGACCACCATGACCAGTCTTCCGACGAGCTTTATGGTTGGCTCTGCCTCCAGTACTAGCGGACAGAGTGTCCGGGATGCCATTGCGTCCTGTGTGTAACCATCTTCCAGGCTCCTGTTTTTTTTGCTGAACTTGCAATAGACCGTCGTGCACAATATCTTGTTGCTGGGTCTACTGTCGCCTCAGTATCCGATGACTCGGACCCATTCTCCGACGAAGAGGCCGCAACTGGCTTTGTTGACGAGATAGAGGAGGAAGACGTTGAGTGGCCCGCAAACGCCACTGGCTCGTCGCAAGAGTCGGATGGCATTATCGGCGAATTTGACTGGGACGACTTGCCCTCAGAAGGGACGTCGGAGGACCCCACCACGCCTCGGCCTACCCTGCCTTTTTCACGAAGAGTTGCCCCTCCGCAGGGCACACGACCAACGGAACGACCTGAACGAAATGAACGCACTCCGCTCCTGCGCAAGACCATCTCATTCACAGATGTTCCCCACCCGAGGCGGACGTCGACCGCCGCCAATGATACCCTCACAGTGCCTGTCGTTGGTACTGCTCTTCGGCGTCGTTCGTCGGCTGCCTCGGCGCGGAGCATGAAACACAACTATGGAGGTCAGAGCACCTTTGGTCAAACAGTGGGGTGGATCATCCTGTGGCAACATTCGTGCTGATCCTCGAGTTTCAGCTCTTCAACTCGATCGCAATTTTGCTGGGGATCGGGATGCTTTCTGAGCCGCTTGCTTTTGCCTATGCCGGGTGGGGGATGGGCTTTGTCTTGATCATCTTCTACGGCTTCATCAGCTGCTACACGTATGTTCCGCTGCCTTAGACGCGTTTCTTCCCAGCTCATGCGCGTCGCAGCGCCAAAATACTGGCGGGGATCATTCTGTCGGATCCGCGTCTCCGCTCCTACGCTGACATTGGACGGAAAGCCTTTGGGCCACGGTCTACCCTCGTCATCAGCATACTCTTTTGCTTGGAACTCTTCGCTGTCAGGTACGCCTTGCATCTAGAATCGAATTTGTATTATTTTAAAATGACCCTTGCCAGCGTTATTCTCGTCACGTTGTATGCCGATTCTCTGCATTCTCTCATCCCGCAATATTCATCCGATACATATAAGCTATGGGGTATTTTCATGTGCGTTTTTATTGACTTTCCCTGCACACGAGCTCAAAGTATCTCAGCCTAATTCCCACCGTATTTTTACCGCTATCTTTATTATCTATCACTTCTGTCCTGGGCATAATCTCGACAGTTCTCGTCGTTATCGTCATCCTCGTTGACGGAATCTCAAAAACGGAAAGACCAGGAAGCCTCTGGAGCCCTGCCGAAACGTCCCTCGGCATCGACAACTGGAACCATCTTGGGATTGCATTTGGGCTTTTCATGGCTGGAGTGCGTCTGTCGCGATGCTTTCCGTTCCCGATTCTCACCCAGTGCTCTAGTTCTCTGGCCATGCGGTCATCCCCTCTCTCGCCAGAGACATGGTCGATCCAAGCCAGTTCAATAAAATGATAAATTGGGCATTTGTACGTGTACCATTATATGGTCCTGGGTCTCCCGCGATGACAATGGCTCCCCAGATCGTCGCCACGTCCATATATACCCTCATCGCATGCGCCGGCTATATGATGTTCGGCAATTCTGTCAGCGCAGAGGTGCGTCGGTTTCATTAACCTCCAGCCTCCTCTGATGGTTTCGCGCAGATCAGTATAGACCTACTCGCGACTGAGGGTTACAATGCGGCTATAAATGAGGCTGCGCTGTGGATGCTCGTTATTAGTCCACTGTAAGCCTTCTGTTCCAACGCCAAAATCCGCCTCGTCGTATTAATTTGCTGCACAGGTCCAAATTCGCCCTGACCACCCAGCCACTTAATACCGCCATCCAGATCCTTCTAGGCATCGACCGGCCGTTGGGCTCACCCGAAGAGGTTGCCGCGAAGATGTCCGCGCCGCACGAGGGCTCGCGCATCTCCGTCAAAGGAATGCTAGGCGTCCTGCAGCGCATCAGTGTAACGCTCTTGTCCGTCGGCGTCTCCATCCTCGTCCCAGAGTTCAGCGCAGCCAGTAAGACCCTCTTCTTTCTCCCTTCGGCTTAGTCTCACAACTGTACAGTGGCCTTCCTCGGCTCGTTCTCCGCGTTCGTGCTGTGTGTTATTGGGCCTATCGCAGCGAAGGTCGCCATCAACGGACGGTGCGGGGTCTTTGACGGGTTTGTCATGGCCGTTGCGGTTATTATGGCGGTTTGGGGTACCGGTGCTGCTTTCTTGGAGGCGTAATAGCTTACTGCATGAGACCGTGACCGTATATATCAGTGCTGAGGCGAAAAAAAAACAAGAGCGGCTCCGAAAATCCGATCACGATGGCTCGTGCCTCCATTCCAAACAATCTAGTGGAAAAACTCTCCTGTTTGATGAACTCAACTTGAACCTGAACTTGTATTAAATTCAGACGCACCGTTCCCCGACATCATAGGGACATTCACAAGTCCGCTGCTACCTTTTCCGTGATGTCGGGCATTGGCAGGTGATCAGTTATCAATGCAGCCCGGGCAGCCCATATAAAAGCGGCGAATCGACTCTAGTTACCCCAGAAAATCCTTTTATTCTCAATTCAGATGCCGAAATTCGACCCGCTGCGAGATATACCCTCGCTAGCTGGCAAGGTCGCAATCGTCACCGGTGGGAAGTACGTGTAACTGTTTTATCGAAATTGTCTCGATACAGAATAATATTTTCCTAGTCGCGGGATGGGGTTTCATCTTACTTAACAGCTGGCAAACCACGGTGCCAAGGTTTATCTGGCTGCTCGATCTGGTGATGCCGCCAAGGTAAGGATAGTCTCGCAGGCATCAACTCGACCTGCTTCTCATGAATATTCCAGCAAGCTATTTCCCGAATGGAGACAGACAACCCGAAGCTGCAGGGCCAGAATCGAATTGTATTTCTCCGACTCGATCTTGGTACCCTCAAAGGCGCGCAGCAAGCTGCAGAACAATTCCTAGGTCTCGAATCTCGTATAGATATTTTGAGTGCGTGTTCCCTTCTATTCATCGGGTCCACTGATTTTCTCTGGGACCAGTTCATAATGCGGCTCTGTAAGGGATTGATTTATACATCCATTCTCGTGACTTACTGTTCTGCCTAGCATGAGCCACGAATATGCGCAGACGACAGACGGCATAGAAGATGGATTCGCCGTGAAGTAGCCCTTTTACTTATTTTGCAGAAATTATTGCTGACCGTATTCATCTCTAGCCACTTGGCACCCTTTGTCTTCACACAGCGTCTTCTGCCCCTGCTGGTTTCCACCTCGAAAGAAAATGACTCAGATGTCCGCGTGGTGACGGTGAATTTCAACGGAAGATTTGTTACCCTACCTCATCCGTCGCGCAGATCGCATCCGCAGTTCACTCGATGGCACCGTCTGGAGGAAAATTCAAATCCCTGGAGGAGATCAACGATCGCCTTGGTCCCGTCAGCTCTCCCAACGGCATCAAGTCCAGATACGCGCGATACGGTCACTAATTCATCCGTTGTTCATCTTTGCGGAGACCTGATTTATTCGCGGTTTGACAGCACGCAGTAAATTGGCTAACATCCTCTTTTCCAAGGAGCTTCAAAAGCATTTCGTTGCCGCGTCCTCTCCAGCCCTCTCGATGTTGGTCGACCCCGGAGGCGTAGCAACGGAAACCGTCTTGACTAGCTCGGGTGGCGTCCCATTGGTTGGTTGGCTCCTCGGATTTGCGATCTCCAGACTCGCGCGGAGTCCTTTGGACGGCGCAACCACTGCGCTTTTCGCGGCGACCTCCCTGGATGTCGCGCAGAAGCGTGCCGAATTCAAGGGGGCGTTTGTTGCCGACTTTGGCGTTATTAAGCGAGGGAGCAGGGACGCGGAGAATCCAGAGCTTGCTGAAGCATTGTGGACGGCGACGGAGGGCATCACTGCCGATATTTTATCTCAACATAACTAGTCATGGAGCACATCCCCAAGTTGCCCTAATTATAATGTGTGAATTTAGAAGAGGAATGGATGTCAGCCGGGTTCGCGCGTAATTGTCTTTCCCGTTTTCTTGGTATTCAAATCTAAATTGCCAAAAGGGAAAACGGTCCAGCGTCGCCGCACCTTTGTGCGAACCAAGTGACACTTCAAGTTGCAGTGGCGTTTCACACGCGCTCCGTGCAATCAATTGTGCGTGACCGTGTTCGCTGAGCGCAACTGCTCCCGTCGTCGGCTCGACTGCTCCCGCTATCAAGCACGTTCGGTCAGTTCACCCGTCATTAATTCATTGCCAATTGTGGTCGCCGATCTTCATGAAATAACGTCTCAGGAATAAGTAAGGTACACCACTTCCTTCCTACCATGAAATTTGGACGAAAAATCAGCGTACGTGCCATTGTATCCAGGCCCGGGCTCACCCAGTTGACTGGTCAAGTAGACCGACTTGTACAACGAATGGCGCCCATTCTACTTGGACTACAACCAATTGAAGCGCGAGCTCAAAGTCTGTTTGATTTTCTGGTCCAGAAGGCGCCCACAGAGCTAACGCCGTTTGTCCAGAACCGAACTACCGGACGGGGATGGAGCGTGGCCGACGAGAAAGAGTTTACCGTGCTCCTCGAGAAGGAACTCGATAAAATTCACGACTTCCAGAAAGCCAAAGTGCGTTCCACCGGGTCCGTTCGGGTCCTTGCTAAAACTCCTCTAGACCAAAGAGCTATCTCAGCGCATTCGGGATGCGGAGAAGGACGTCAAGCGTCTTGTGGCAGAGGATGCGGAATATGGCCCGGCCTCCCCTAGGCACCGACACCGGCCCCAGTCGTCTGCGGACCCTGAAACCCAGCTGCGGGATGATAGCTACCTCGACGGCGGCTCTGACGATGATTCTGACACCGATTCCGACGAAGACATTTCTTCCATGGGTGCCGAGTCTTTTGATGCGCTCGAGGCGCGATTCCACGGTCTCGAGGAGGAGGTCGCAAACCTTGTAGCGGACGTCCACGACCTGGCACTGTATACCAAGCTGAATATCACAGGCTTTATGAAAATACTGAAGGTACGCCCGTCGCAGTTCGTTACTGCATGCCCATTGCTGACTGGGTATTTATGCAGAAACATGACGTTAGTTCCTTCCTTGAACAATGTATGAGCATGCATGCTAAAGCAGTTTGAACGCTAGAAACAAACGAACCTTCCTCTCAAGCCGACATTTGTCCAAGACTACCTGGAAAAGCGGCCATTCTACAAATATAATTGGGACGCTCTGATTGTCAAGCTCTCGAAACTGTATGATCTCGTCCGCACGAGAGGTCATCCCGTCCAAGGAGACTCGAGCGCCGGCGGCAGCCAGAGCGCATTCGTTAGGCAGACGACGAAATACTGGGTATATGGGTTAGAAACTTCATTTCCCCTCGGTCCACTAATGGAGCCCTGTAGGTGCATCCAGATAACCTACTCCCCCTCAAGTTGGCGATCCTCCGTAACCTGCCAGTGTTAGGTAATCTGTTTTCTGTGACATAAATATCTCATCTTCTCACCGTTGTTTCAGTGTTCAATCCCGACAAGGAGTTTGATGCCAAGGATGCTGGTCTGTCGTACTTTCTTCTTCCCTGGGCATCCTCTGTCTGACCCCAGTGCGCAGCTATCACATCCATCTACTTTGACAACGAAGATCTTGAATTATATCTCGGCCGCCTGGAAAAGACTGAAGGGGCTGAAGCCATCCGGCTACGCTGGTACGGCGACACCGACGTCAAAACTGTGAGCCTAGTCTCTCAGTAAATCGACCTTTCCATTCTTATTCGTTTCCAGGTCTTTGTTGAACGCAAAACCCACCGCGAGGACTGGACCGGCGAAAAGTCCGTCAAGGCGCGCTTCCCGATCAAGGAGCACCTCGTCAACGCGTTCCTGCGGGGCGAGTACACCGTCGATGCCGAGTTTCAGCAGCTCGTCAAGAAGGGCAAGAAGACGCAGCAGGAGGTCGACTCTATGATCCAGTTGGCGAACGAGGTGCAGTACGCCGTGCTCACCCGGGGATTAAAACCAGGTACGACCGTCCCGGACATCGGCTCCGGGGTCTGACGTGCTCCGTACAGTGATGCGCTCCTTCTATAACCGCACGGCGTTCCAGCTGCCCGGCGACGCGCGTGTCCGCATATCGTTGGATACGGAGCTTACGCTCGTGCGGGAGGACAACTGGGACGGGCGGACGCGCGCGGGGGACAACTGGCGCCGCACCGACATCGGGATCGATTTCCCGTTCGAGCAGCTGCCTGCCGACGACAAGGAGCTGTTCAAGTATGTGCCTGTCCCGGTATCTTAATCGCAGGTTGCTCACTGCGTGCAGGTACGGCGTGCTGGAGGTGAAGCTGCAGACGCAGTTTGGCCAGGAGCCGCCCAAGTGGGTGATGGATCTGGTGCAGTCGCACCTGGTCGAAGCGGTTCCCAAGTTCTCGTATGTAGGCCTCTCATGCACGTTCGCTGGTGCTCACGAAGATGCAGTAAATTCATCCATGGGTGTGCTACGCTCTTACCTAACCGGGTGGATCTGGTCCCATTTTGGCTTCCGCAAAGTACGCTGCTCATCTATTATTACAGACGTGCTAACAATCTGTAGTGGACACGGACATCCTCAAGCCCGACACGGGCTACCTCACGATCATCGAGCGGCCGGCCAATGCCGTGTCCACCGCGGGCTCGTCGACGAAGGCGTCGTCGGAGCACCCGACGTCCCCGACGACGGGCATGCATTCGCCGGCGGACGACGAGGATGCGGCGTACCACGAGCCGGTGTCCGAGGGCGAGGAGGACGACGACCGGGACCTCGCGCCCGCAAAGGACGAGGACAAGTGGACGGGGCTGAGCGGGCAGGAGGTCGCGGAGGCGATCGCGTACCGCGAGCACATGCTCAAGGCGCGGAGCGTCACGGACGGCTCACCAAGCAGCAGCAAGCGCAACGGCGTCCAGGCTGGGCCGCGGCACCAGGCCGAGGACAGCGACGCGGACGACGAGGACGAGGCGGCGGTCGCGGCGGGCATGGCGGCGGGGAAGGGCAAGGGCATCCCGATCATGAAGCCTCGGACGCTCTCGATCGACCCGCTGGCGCCGTCCTCTGCGTTTGACGAGACGTTGCGGGATCGGCTGAAGCGCGAGAAGGAGGTGCGGCGCGGGGTGAAGCACCACGCGGAGGTGGAGGAGGAAGAGGAAGAGGAGACGCGGCCCGCTACCGACCCCGATGAGGATGAGGACGTGGACGACCCGCTGACGTCCCGCCCCGGCGACGAGCGGCATCTGTCGCGCGAGTTCCGCGCGCCTGCTGGCAAACGCATCTCAGTTCCCGTCCGCATCGAGCCCAAGGTCTATTTTGCGGCCGAGCGGACTTTCCTTGTCCGTGTTAAATTTATCCGTCGCGCTTCCATTCCGTTGACTGTTTTTCTTAGAAATGGCTGAACAATGCCGTGTTCATTGGCACCATCGCGACTGCGCTGCTGAACTTTACGGCGCCGGAGGATTCTCGGGGGCTGATGAGCGCGGCGCTGTTCACGCTCGCGGCGCTCCTCGCCATCGCGTACTCTGCCACGATCTTTGTGTACAGAGCGCACCAGCTGCGGGCGCACAGGGCGGACGGATTGTACTACGACAAGTATGGGCCGACGCTGCTGTGCTTTGTGCTTTTCTTGGCCCTCGCGACTAATATTGGTTTGCGGGTGTCGCAAATGCTGGAGGAGGAGTCGGACTAACGAAAAAAACGTGGACTATGCCAGATTATTACTCGCAGTGTGTACGTCGCGTCCTTTGCCAAATCTTGGCACGGGACAAGAGGCATAGACATGAGATGGTATTGATAACGACTTGATAGGCCAACGTCAGATCTGTCACGGAGTCATTTGGGCGCTGTGAGAGCTGCGGGAGAATATCACAACGTTTTGATTATAGAGATGTAGGGCGGCCAGCGAAAAGATGGTTGCGAACGACCGCAACGGGCGAGGTGCTGGACCAGCCCTAGAACGACTCGTGAGGATAGTTCCGTTTCTTTGTTTTCCTCCATGGAAGCAAAGTGGAGAGTAATAAAAATCGGTGAGCAGGCGGCGACGGAGTGCGGCGTTCGGGAGCCGCGACACCCGGGGCCGCCGCGGCAGTGATCCGTTGCATAGTCATAAAATTCTCAGCGCGACCGAGAGTATACAGAGTGAATGAATAGCATAGCTTGCTGCGGTTTACAGCGCGCAGGGGAGCAATGGATAGGAAAGTGGAAAGAATGGGCGGGCATGGACAGTTTCGGCATGGGCGCTGGATGGGCGCGCATTCTACCCCGTGATTTGTGATAGCCGCCCTGATATATACCGGTACTCTCGCGATATCTGTCTCTCGATCCCCATTCTCTCTCCTTGCAGCCAATCCACGACTAGTTCTCCATCACTCATTCGTAAGAAGTATCATGTCAATCCGGTCCTCTCGCTCTTTATCAACACCCTTCTCCGCCAGACCCATCTCTTCACCCTTCGACCACCCGTTACGCCCTTGCTCGCTACCCGCTCCCTCTTGCCTTCCAGCGCCCGCTGTACAGTGCTAACCGCCCATATAAACCGTCTTTTCACGGAAAATCTACCATCCCCCCTGCCTTTGTCGACATTTCCCACATTTCCCGATACTGACGGGATATGTCGCGGTATGTGCAACCTCACTCTGAATTTCGCAATACTACTTAGAATACTTAGTTGTAGCACATAGTCGCTCACCGCGGCAGACGCGGCTCGCTCGGGTGCTGCCCGCTGTGCAGTGGCACCGGTAAACCATGTCCGTGATCGCCCTTCATGGGCGCGCGCGCGGCTACTTATATAAGTCTCGAGTCACCCACAAGTCGTAGAGGTAAGAGCGTTTCCTTTTCATTTCAATAAATTGTACAACACTAATATAATAAACAGGTATGCGTAGAACGGAAGGTATACGTTTATCGAAACTCGAAGAGGGGTAACCATTATACCAACAGTAAGTTCAGCCCCCGCTCGCGCATCGTTTCCCGCCAGTCGACGGTCATCCCGCTGACGTCGCGTTTTTGCCAGACCGCCTCCATGAGCAGGCGGGTCCGCATCAGGTTCCCGAGGCTCTCGTCGAGCGCCTGCAGCCGTCCTTTCAGGAATTCCCGCCAGGAAGAGTCGTCGGTCATGCAGCCGGCGAGACATATTGGGAAGACAAGTGCTCTATCAACTTCCGACAAAGGTAATTGCCCCAAATACTGAACGATGACCCCAACTGAAGTGCTGATCTCAGGCACACCTGTCGCACACGCGTCAATACTCTGATAGAATAATCTCACATTGCGGTGCGTACCAGGATTGGAGTCGCTGAGGACGGTGTGCAAGTAGAGTAGGACGGTCTCGGAGAAGATCTTGGCGACGATCTGGCGAGTTTCGTCGCTGGGGAAGAGTCCCGCGTTGACTGCCTCCGAGTCGGCCTGCATGAGCGTCGGGTGCAGAGGCGTCTTGTCGGCCTCTCCACGGGAGACGGGAGAAGCGGCGCTCTTGCGGAGCCGCTGCTCGATCTCGTCGCCGCGCCGTATAAGGTCGCGGTTGCTGAGCGTCCCCTTGCGCTTCTCCGCCGCCTTCCAATGTGAGAGCGCGGAGACCTCTGCAATGCCGAGCAACGCCTCCTCTGGGCATCCCGTGAGAGAGTCCATCCGGAGGTCGCCGCTTTGCAGGTTCCACCCCGCCAAGTCGCCGAACAGGCGCTTGTAGAGCGCGAGGTATTTTGGCGGGCGCATCACTGTGAGGCTTGAGAAAATATCTAGCCACTGTACAAAGAAAGTCAATATAAAAGGCGCGTTTCGGCAGAAATGCGGCAGGTACGGACCAGAGTGAGCTTCACGATCAGCTGACCTGCAGCGGGGAGGTTCTGCAGCGCGAGCTTCGGGTTGTCGTTGGTGAGGAGGTCCGTCTGCTGCGCGACCCAGTCGCATGCAACAGCGAAGACGGGCTGCCAGTCGGTCGCGCCGCCCGAGAGCTGCGAGAACCAGACGAGGTGCAGCGCGGCGATCGCGTCGCTCTCGCTGTACGACCCGCGCACCTGCTTCGCGTTGTGCAGCTGGAAGTACGCCTCGTCGTGAAAGTACTTTGCGGTCGAGTGCTCCGGATTGGGGTCCGGCGCTTCCAGGCCATGGGCAACGCGCATACGTGTATAATGGAGACTAGCTAAAGCGCACACAGCGTTGGTAACGGCACCTCGGGGCTCCTGCACAATCATCTGTCGGCCGAAAGGGCTCCGTCAGCACTCGTCCGGACGTGGGCAGAGGAGCCACTTACGGAACAAGTAACATTGGTTACTGTGTTGCCTGCGAAAATATATTGCACCTTCCGAACGTGCTCGAAGTAGTATATACAGTGGTTCTCTTGCAGTGACGAATGCGCCGTGAACAGCGGCAGCACCTGCTCGGGCGACGGTCCGCGCACAGCAAAGTCGAACGTGTCGATGCCGAGATCCCCAAAGTCGAACTCGAGTGGCGGGATCTGGGTGGATCCAGGCGTCGAGCATACGGGCGACTCGAACTCGTTGAAGATGCCCGTGTTGAAATCGAGCGCAGGGTTGGTGATACTTGGGTCGCTGAAGTGTCCGGCGGGGAGATGGTAGAAGGCCGAGTTCGAAGCACCTGCGTAACATGAATGTCAGTGAGTCACTCTTAAGCGAGGGCCTCGAGGCGGAGCCCGCCGGCTTACCGGGCATGCCTGGGTAGCCCATGCTGTTGTGCCGGGGCTGTTGGTATTGGTACCCATAATCGACGGTGGCGTCGAAATCAAGTAACGAGGAGGTGGACGAGTCGGCGGAGCGGCGGTGCTGCGGGTATTGCCGTCGCATCGAGCCATCGTGTAGGCGCGAGCTGAGCGACGGGGAGAGCAGCGACGATCGCGGTTGGCCACGGATGAGACCCTTGCGCGTGAGCTGCGCTTTTATATCGGCCTTGTACGCCTCGACGGCCTGTTTGTCCTGAAACATCCATGTTAAGATGCGCCCGGACAGTGAGATCCAAGCATACCCGCATCCATTCGGGGCGTTTGGGACCCCAGCCGAGGCAGGCGATGGTCAGGCGGAGGCAGGTGTGGCAGGAGTCGCCCTCGCGGTTCTCGTCGCATTTCTGCAGGGATCATTTCGCGTTAGTACCTTTTCGACGAGTCTTGAGCCTACTTTTCTGCGCAATCGACACGTCCTGCAGTCCGGATTAACGCGGGCCTAGAAAATATGGGAGCGGAACTTACCAGCATCCGCCTTTACTGGCACTTTGGGTGCGCGTTAAATCGACTGGGTAGCGGTGGGGCGAGGCGCGAAGGGTTTTCTCGCCGATGTCTGGGGTGGGGATCATGGGGACAAGCGGAACGTTTATGGAGGCAGGGGAGACGTTTGAAGATGCTACAGAGGATGGGGAGGGAGACATGCTCCCACTGGAAGAGGTGGGGCTTCTGTAGGCCATAGTTGCGGTAGGGATAACAGGGAGAGTGCAATAATAATAACTTGTGTTGTGGGCAAACTTTAAGTTAACGGAACACAGGGTAGATTTGCCTAGAATTTCGCATAGAATGCCGGCGGTGCGGCTTCAGATGGAAGGGCCTGGGTAAAAGGAATGCCCCGGATAATAACTGATTGGTCGCGAGGTAAAGACCCAGTGAGGCAAAAAGACACAGCATGACCGGAGGTGAATCTCTGAACTGATGGTAAACATATCACCATCAAACTGTTAGCTAAAGACCGCCACGCTAGGACGGTCTTTGATGTGAGCCGTGCTTACCGTGTGCACTCCCGTTCGCCTGCATTTATCCCCCGATGACACCTTTTCCCACATATGGAGATACTAGATCCTATCACGATCAAGATCGTCGTCTGTTTCCGAACAAGATGGCTGTACCTGGAACCTCGCAATTGGCCTCGCTCCAGACCTTGAAAACATACTAATATTTTCAACAAAACATTTTCCGGGTACAGTAGAGATTATTGTGGAATGATGAGATGGGTACACGAGGCGAAGTACATGGAGAAATGCGACGACAGCAAGATAAATGAGTTTCAAAAAAAAAAGATATCCGTCGAGTCACCGTTGTCATGTTCATTGAGACAAAAACCATGCGTTCGTTGTTTAGACAAGAAGCATGTTCGCCTCACACAGGACTTTGCGCCACGGCACAGGCGTATTCCTGTGGATTTTTGACCGCGAGTGCCAGATCCTTTGTAGTAGTAGTTTCCTGATCGGCGAGCTATTGCCCACAGTCGACGTCGAAACGTCCTCATTTGCGAGGCTGAGGTTGCTGTACACCTCGTTCCGCAGCAGCGGGTCGTCCGTGAGCGCGCCACAGATAAAGAACGCGAACACAGTGCTCCGCACGACGGAGCTGTGGACGCCCGGCGACTGTGGCCGGCGCACGAAGCTCATCGTCTCCTCGATGGCCTCCATGATCTCGGGGACGTGCGGGTAGTCGCCCGAGACGATCGTGCGCAGGTACACACGCGTCGCGGAGCGGAAGATGTTCGAGCTGAGCTCGCGCTTGACGTCGGTCGGAGACGGCTGGTACCCCAGCTGCGACGCCGTCTGGTTGAGGTGCGGTTTGTCCAGGTCGTTGGCGCGCTGGACGAGCTCGGGGACGCTAAGGGAGCCCCTACGGATCTGATCCCGCTTCCAGACGGAGAGCTCCGAGGCCTCGGCGAGCACCCAGACGATGCGGTTCTCGCAGCCCATGACGGACATCATGGACAGCTCGGGGGACGGCGGGACGGAGGGGTCCAAGATGCCACTCGCCTCGGGGGAGTATAATTGTCGGATATAATGCAGGAAGCGAGGCGACTGCTGCGTCGTTATTGCGGCAAGAACGTCAAACCAGATGGCGGTCTTGATGATAAACCGCGTCGTCGGTTTGCAATGCTGGAGCGTGTCGCGGGGGTCGTTATCCCGGAAAACGCTCTTGGCATACAAGTACGACAGGTTGAGCCATGCTTGCCACTGGCCGTGGCCGCCGTCGAAAAGTATGGACGAGATCATGCTTATCGCAGCTAGCGCGTCGTCCTCGCTATACTGCGGCTTCTGGAGCACCTGCAGGAGCTCTTCGTATTGATATTTTGTATCCGAATCCTGGAGTGCGATGAAATTGTCGGACCGGCACGAAGCCCGTTGATGGTGGATAGACGCCAGAAGACGGGCAGCATTCTGAGAGGCGCCAGGATTTGTTACAGAGGGGAATATAATGGTGTGGACGTGGTCGCTGTCGGCCAAGAGATATTGAAGGTTCATGACCTGGCTCAGGTAATAATTTACCAGCTGGTCATGACCGCCGCCTGGCTTCAGGCCGCCAGTATAAAAGTTGAATGGGAGGGGCATAATCTCCTCGTCGTCCATGGGAATTTGGTATAGGTCGTCTGGGAAATCGGCAGTATATGTTGCGCCGAATGAACTCGTCAATGCGGGAGAGCGTGGAGTGGTGTTCCCTGCCAAAAGGAGGGCGTTGAGTACATTACTAGATTACGACACTTAATATGGGTACAGAGTCTTACATGGAACTAAGCTAGGGGAATTATACGAGTTTGAATACATGTCGTGGTGAGAGCTATGAGAAGAGCCATCGAAAGGTGAGTTGCCCCGCAGCGGATGCAAGCCTAGTGGACTTGAGCGGGGGCAGTTAAACATGAGAAAATCGTGCATACTGTGAGGGTAGTCGGTTGAAACAAGCCATTGGCGCTGCTCTCGAATGGCTGACTCGTGCTGGAGCGGTCGCGGGGCCTCGCTGGGCGACAGGGACAAGGTCGGCGTTGGAGGACTTTCCGAAGACGAGGGTGTGGTGTCTTCGTCGAGCCGCAGGATAGGCACTGGGTCGGCGCCGCGGGGACCCGTCCCAGAATGGCCCTTGATCATGCCCTGCGCGGCGAGAAAGCCCTTGATTTTGTCGCGCATTTCAGAGACATTGCGGCTCTCCTACAAAGAGCGATAATGAAATCGATGAAAGACGACGCGACACGAGCACCTACACGAAGCCAGTCTGGACGTTTTGCACCGAATCCAAGGCACTGAAGGCGCAGCCGGACACAGGTGTCGCAGTTCCCGTCCTCGTTCTGGCGCTCATCGCATTTCTGTGGTCAACAATAAGCCCGAGCGCGCCTACTCGGGTAGACGAAAGGAACCTTTCTGCGGATCCTGCACGTGTAGCAGCCCGACTTGGCCCGTACGGCGCCTTTTGCCTTTGGCGCCCCGGGCTTCTTGGACACTGGCGACTTTGGTGCCGCTGGCATTTGGGAAAGTATACTCTTCTGTGGCGAGATTGGTGGTATGGAGAGATCAGAGGCAGTTGGGGAAAAAAATAGAGGCCATCCGGCTTGGTATATGTACACACACAAAGCAGCGCAAGAACAATTCGGGAACGTGGAAGTATGAAAAGAATTGCTGTAAAGGGTGACACTGTGCGGGGTCCTACATGCCGTAACTGTCATCGGTATCAGCCAGCCCAGATCTCCCTTGTTCCAAATCCACCATTCTTTCATCACGCACGGCCTCGGCATTGCTTTCACTTTCGCCCGTTTTCATCCCAGCCATCAGCCCTAGCATGCGGCTTCCCGCCTTGCCCTGGATTTGAAACACTGCCGGCACTAACCTATTCAACGGTCACTTGCCTTTTCACCGTCTATCCCCATCTCCCCGCTATAATGAGACCAAATTCGGTGTCTCCGTCGTACGCGGTCGGTTGAGAAAAAAAAATTCATAGTACAGAGACGACAGTGTGGTTCCGGGGGGTCCGTAGTGTACATTGGCAAGACAACATGGGAGAAGCTGGAAGAAACTAAATCTCCCCTTTTTAAACTCAAGAGTCCGGTACAGCAGCTCCAGGGGGCATGCCAGACGCGCTCGGTCGTCGCACTCGCGTAATCAACCCACTCCCGCCGGAGGACATCCCAGAAGCGGTCGGAGAGATGTCGTTACCTCCCGAAGCAGCAGCGATCTTCGTTGAGTCCCCGGGCACGCCCCCGGATCCAGATCGACGCGCAATTAGCGCGCGCACGGCGCCTAACCATTTAATCTCGTCCTCCTCGCTAGGCGCGCACAAAAGCAAAGTCCTCTTGGTCGTGACAATTTTGAACGTGTGCGCGTCGTTGGGGTCGTCGTCCGAGGGTTGCGCGACGGGGGGCGACACGGTCGGCGGCGCCATGAGTGCAGGGTTCTGCCGGTTCGCAGGCAGGTCGTATTCCAGCGCATCCAATATTTCCCCAAACGGGAAGCGCCGGTGCGGCTTTGTATCCTGCACGGAATTGCCTAATTAGATTTGCATATTAAAAGACGCTTTGACCGAGGATCCTTACCATGTGGCTGCCGGAATAGACCAGCTGCTCGCCCGTCAGTACGAACCATCGCTTTCGCCAATTTCGCCGTTTAGACCCGCACTTCATTAGGTATCCGGACAGGATCGTCTTCGCGGGGTCGACGACGTGGGCGTGGCCTTTTGCTGAAGGGGACGTGCCGCCTGCATTTACGGCCGGACGCGTCTGGGACGACATCGAATAGGTTCGCTGCCCGCTCGGGGACGCATCCTCCGAGTCCGAAGAAGTCATGTAGTAGCCATGTGAGGGTGGTGACGGCGTAACGGGAGGAGGTGCGTGTCGAACCCTTCCTCGAGGAATTGGAATGGGATTCGATGCAGAGCCGGAAGACGCGGCGACCAACGCCTGCCTCGCCTCCTCGATTACCTTGACCCAGTCATGCACCTCGCCGGAATTTTTCGCCTGCAGGTAGAACGTTCGGATGGGCGACACGAGCCCGAACGTGTTCTCGTGCCGCTTCAGCGCGACCTTGGTGCACGAATGGACATCCGATAGGTCGAGCAGCCGGAGGAGCTGGTATTCGGCCGCCGTCTTATAATATGCTAAATGCGCCGGACGCAAGACAAACCAACGTTTCTTCCACGTCTGCGCAGGCGGCCTGGGATGAGGAAAGATCAGATAAAATAACGGTGTGGCGTACCTTTCTTCGTTCGCCCTTCTTCCATAGGTAACCGGCTTTAATCACACTCTCGTCAGCGGAACCCCGCGGGTGCGGTGCTACCCCGGCATCCGCCATCTTCCAGCCCCCGTCCTCTTCATCCTCGTCTTCGTCCTCCGAGTCCTCCCCGCTCCCGGACCGTCGTTCGGCAATCGAAGACAAGAGAGGCTGCGCTGATGCCGCGGCATGCATACTACCGCTCACACCACTCATCCCTGCGGTGGCAAGCGGGTCGGACATGAGAATCGAGTCCGAGTCGGACTCTGTCCCAGAGACGGCGGGGGGCTGGTTGTGCCCGGGCTGGATTCACTTGTTAGACATTTCTCGACCCAACAGAAAGCAACGTAGACAGACTCTTGGAGACTTGTTCGGGGCATTAGAGTGCACGGAAAGCTTCCTGTGTATTTCCTGGGGCGATGGTGGAGGTGCAGTGGAGGACATGGCAAGCCGCGAGCTGCCCGGAGGGCGTTAGACAAGGTTGCTCGAGCCCGCCGACAAATACGGTACTACACCGGAATTGTCCGCTTTAGGCAACCCCGCCTGATCACAAATCACTTCCTTTTACTTTTTCGAAAAATTACACCATACGACCTGGTTGCCACTCCCGATATTTTCAAGTTCCCTGGAACTGTTTGAGAAGAAACTACTTGGTGCGGTCCCAGAGCCCAGACTCCCATCCATTGGAAATCTTCTGCGAGTCGTGATTAATTGACCCAGTCCGAGTCGATCCACGCGGAGAAGATGGAATGTGGGCGTACATGCTCCTCTTCGTGATTCAACAGCATAACCTGTAAATAAGTACTGATAAAGCCTCCGTGGTCTAACTGGCTATGATAGATTAATTAAGGATCGCCTGATGTTCTCCCGCACCTCATTCTGAATGACTCGGGGAAATAGGTGTGGGTGCTACGCTGCGAGGCAGTCGATGACCAGCAATGACAATACATCCATGGGCATCGGCGCCTAAAGCATGCGTAATTTTTATTCACGGGACGAGTCATACCAACTTCGACTGCCTCCACTCATTACGCCGCAGTATTTTATTTTACAGCCAAAGTGCGGGGAGCTGCGTATACTGACTCGCTATGACTGCAAGCTATATAGGGGCTATTGTTCCTTTTTGGGGAACCACTATCGGATTGATCGCAGTGATCAGAGCCAAATCGCGCTCGCAACCACTCAGAGTCAGAACCACTTACAGCCAACAACCACCATGTCCATTGAAGCAAAGTTCGACAAGGCCGTCGCGATCGTGCAGGGGCTCCCCAAAGATGGGCCGGTCAAACCCTCGCAGGAGGACCAGCTCTACGTGAGTCGATTCGCCCCCAAAATGAATCAAATCCCCATTTCGTCTGACGTGCCGGATTTTCAAAGTTTTACAAATACTTTAAGCAAGGTAACCTTTTCGTACGCGCCAGATTAGCAGGGAGCTGATACTGCGGCAGCCAAGGTCGGAGATAACACCACGACGCGCCCGGGGATGCTCGAGTTCGTTGGCAAGGCCAAGTGGTGCGATTTTTTCTGGTATTGACTCGCGCGGGGCCCTAATACGCGTGTAGGGATGCGTGGAAGAGTGTCGAGGGCGTTTCCAAAGAGGAGGCTATGAAACTTTACGTAGACAAACTTTTGGAGGTGCGTCGTCCACAAAATCGCGGCTATTGGATCAATTTTGTTGACATTGTTTCATCTCGTCAGGTCCTGAAGAAGACCGACGACGCCGAATCCAAGAAATATATCGAGGAAATCGAATCGGCCTGATTGACCAATACAAGTTTTGTGTACAGTATCCTGTGATCCTAATGTCTGCCGATTTTGGTGCCTCGAGACAATTAAGGATCTCTGTTCTGTGGTTCGCAACAAAGATAGGCATTGGAGGTGGTGGCTGGAA
Organism: Mycena maculata; assembly: GCA_029448575.1. Lineage (NCBI taxonomy): Eukaryota > Fungi > Basidiomycota > Agaricomycetes > Agaricales > Mycenaceae > Mycena > Mycena maculata. Next base: position 316,505 of record JARJLG010000044.1, on the reverse strand, counting down.
CGCGTCTCCCCGCGTGGTGGGACCCCTCCTCTTATCATCGATGCTGCTGTGGAGCTGTTGACGCCTGGGCGCTTACGCTAGTGCGCGTGCCTCACCTGACTTTCACTTGCTTCTCCCGCTTTTTTTGATGGGGCCCTCGGCCACCGCACGACGCGTCAACCAGGGACCTGGAATCAGTTGTTTTTGCCTCACCCGAACCCTACGTTTGTTCCCTGACATTGGCAGTGATCTCCTCAGCGACGGTATCAGCCAAATAATTTTGTGGCTCTTTCAAGTTTCAACCGAGTCAATTTGGTTAAGTTAGCATGTGGCGTGCGGGGAAGGCTTGCCTTCGTGGCTTCCGTTTACCCCGCGATCGCAAGATGGGGTGCATCGCACTGTTGGAGGTGAGGTTCGCAAAGAACGGAAAACGCGGACTCGGAGGCTCCTCTTCTATACAGCATTCCGTCATTTCTATCCCGAAATGGCAAGCAGATCGACCCGTTTGTCACGGAGGTTCGCTCCCGTATCTCAATGCTTATGTCGTTCCAACCGGACCATCGCTGCTAGAAAATTGTGGATAACCTCCCGGCACTTGGCCGCCGTGCAACGTGGGGCTGCGGAGGATATCAGGCGACCTCGGGAGTTGAGCTAGTGTCTAGCCGTCCCTCTCGCGTCCATCTCGTCTGTCGTGATTCCGGGCGTCGGTACTTGCAGAACAATTAAGGTTGGTTAACCGTTAACGGTGAGTCAACCCGATTGGGATATCTGTCAAAACCCGGAGACAAACTTTCGAACCCCGGCCCCGCAAAAATGGCCACAAAGACGCGCATCTGATGCGTCTCCGAGTACAAAACGGTCAACGTGACCGAACTTGACCTTACTCTCTGGGCGTGGAACGTTTGGACACTTGGCCCTCTTTACCCCACTGCTCCCCGGAGATCTCCCTCGCTGGATCTAAAGCCCAACCGACTCTGTGGCCCGACTACAAGATTTGAAATCGGGTATATCGGTCCTCGGATCTATCCATCTTGTGGTCCGCCTCGCTCCCTTGCTTTATATTTATATCAGGAATCCATTCCAGCTCGGCAGTGACATGGGAGCTCCGTTGGCAACGAGCGTACGCTGTCTCGTATGTGCCTTCCAGAAAGTTTCATGACGGAACCAGACGGCGCCCTCATCATTAATATTATCGACAGGAAGACGTGCTCGCCCAGCCAGGCACCACCCGGCATCGAATCGACGCGATGCAGAGTTCATGCCGTATGTCGCCCGGGATTTTCAGGCTAATGCATTCCGTCACATCCTCCGACGATCCTCTTCTTCATGTCATGTTCATCAAGAAGTCATCCTGATACGTGGATGGAATCCACACCTCCCTTGACGGTCGCCAAGAAGCGCCCCCCCAACTCGTTCGGTCGTGTCAAAATAAAAAATGGGAAATTGGCGACCTTGTTCTCCTTTCAGCGGCGAGGTCGAGGTGAGGACCCCGGTTAATACTTAGGTGGGAAGGCCTAATGTGGAATTCCTGACACAGTGAGCAAATTTCCGACAAAAAAACCGAAAATGCTCCCCGCACTTCTGAAAAGACTCGTTTTTGCCTCAGAAAGCATGGGAACATTGAAAATGTCCCAACATTTTGCCCAAAAGAAAATCCGGCCTTCCCACCCTTGTGGCAGAATGGACTTTTCGTGCAATGGAAAGGATGCGCCCACGAGGTAACAGTGTTTCCCTGCTTTGTCCATTATCCGGTGGGGTCCCGGTGAGGTACTATCACCATGTCAATAGTGCCGTTGGTTAGATGTCCGCTTGTTTCTCCATTCTACATCCGTGCTTCAATGATCGCCGTCCTTGATAGGTGGGATTGATGTATACAACGTCGGGCCCCAACATTGAAATAATAATCAGTCGTCTCATCTCACAACATAGGTCGGGGAGTAGACTCCGCGATGTCATCGTCAAAGCAGCAAATTGCGCACCAACTGTCGTCGATAGCAATTGCAAATACTCGTCGCTGTACTAATCATTATGATGAACAGTTCCCGAAAATTATTTCCAGTGCCAGTCTAACGTGATATGAAAGCATCCTTCCACCTGGTGTCGTCCAGACTCGTCCTGTCCTTCAAATAATCGAACGAATACACAGCCTAAAAGGTTTCAAGTTCATTAGTGAAGATTCCAAGGAGTTAGTCTGACTGAAAGGCTGTACACAAAAGAAATCATCGGAAGTACTTACGCACAGCCCGACTCTCGAAAGATTCAGAAAAACCCTTTCGAGCACCCTGTCGACGCTTTTACAGTCCACACTTGTATATGAATGCCGCGTGAACACTATGAAAACATTTTGATCGTATACAATATTTTTTTCCGCCAGCGAGTCCTTTTGAAACAAAAAAGTCCGTATAAAAAACATGAGGGGGTCGTAAAACGATCATAAGGTAGAGAGTAGATAAAGATAGATGGGACCACGCCGAGCACTTGGGCAGGTCAAAAGAAGAGTCGGGATAGTCGGTGAGCGATGCCTCCGATGGCATTGACAGATCCAAAGCCAGGATGGCACCAGGGATCGCGAGGGAATAGTGTAGGTTTGGTATGGCAATGTGTAGGGTGGTATGGGGTATTAGGCGGGAGCAATCATAGCGGGACGATGTAAGAGAAGGAGCAGCGACGTGCAATGCGACAGAACAGACAAGGGACCGAACGTTGATAGCGACCGAACTTGATAGCTGGTTTAATGGCGGCGGTTTCAAGAATCCCCGCTCGACTGCCCTGCGCGGTGATCCGGATTGGCCACGAAAAGACTCGGGCGCGCGACAAGCCCGTAGACGCTGTGTGTCTTTTTTCGCGGCCGTTCCTCGCGCGCCTTGGTGTTGGTCGGAGAAGGAGGGGTCACGTCCTGCGACATGCGCCGCTCGTACGCTCGTATGCGCTCGGCGACAGCGCCGGAGCCTGACGAACCCGACGAGGAAGTAGAAAGTGGTGGCCGCGGCGCGGAGGCTGCAGGAGGAGGTGATGCCTTGCGAGGGGGACTCGTCGGCAAGTCGAAGGCAGAGGCGGGCACCATCTCGACGGGCGACGTAAATACTTGGTCATTGGGGTCGTCCGTCGGGTGCCAGCTAAGCCGCGCAGGCCCCTCGTCAACACTACCACCCTGCGTTGTAACACTCGCTCTGGTGCTCGTGCTGCCGCTCTGCCTATTTCCCCTTAGCACTACATCGACGTTGCCCCCCATCCGCTCGATGGCGGCAGAATCCGCCGTCCGCTGCGTCTGCAATGAAGACATCGACTTGCCGTGCCCAGTGCCCGCCCCGTAGACGAGCCCCGTCGCCCCAACCCGGCTGGAGTCCGAGCCATCCGAGCGCTCGCGCAGAACGCTCGGGGTCTCCTCCTGCACGAAGCCAAGCCGCTGCGGCAGCGGATTGGGATCCCGGATATCCGGCGCGCGCACCCCCGTCGCACTCCCGCGACTCGTCCGCCTATCAAGCAGGCTCTTGCTCGAGAACCGGGCCCACCATGTGTCGCTCCGCCGCATGGGCTGATCAGGCTGCGTGGGTTTCATGTCGAGAATACTGGTCGTGCGAGGTTGGGGCCGTGACGAGATGGTTGATGGCCCAGGCGAGACTGCGGGCGAAGCGCCGAGGGGGAGCGCCGGGGAAGTTTGATGGGAGTTGGACGAGAAACCAACCGACGAGCGTGATATTGAGTCGAAGGGACTGAGCACTTGGTGATCATTCGAAGATCCAGATTGGGAGGCTCCGGAGGAGGATATACGCGAGACTTCGGTGACAGGGCTGAGAGGCCCAGTGCGGGAGTGTATATTTGTGAGGAGAGCACCCGGTCCTGCGATGTCTTGGTCGGATATGGGATCTGCGAATGGGTCGACGTAGTTGCTGGCCATGCTGTTGGTGCTAGCATAGCTGGCTTGTCGATGACCTGTGGGCCGTGTAGAGGTGGCGAGAACGCCAGCCCCTCCAGCAGCAGCATCCCGCAGGAACATCTCATCACGGAATGGATCTTTCTCCGAAGGACCTTCTCCGTGTCCGAGAAGAGAAGCGCCCCTGCTGTTAATTCGACTACCGAAGCTGAAGCCACTCGCGGCGCTCGCCTCTCTCCTTGGCTTGGGCCTGAACACGCTCATCAAACTCCAGGTGCTCCCGCCGCTTCCCTGCCGCAGAGGCCCGAACCTGCTGGAATGGCCATCCTCATCCTCATACCACCCGCCGAAATCACGGGTGTCCTCGTCCGCAAGCATATCTCGGCGCTGCTTCCTGTCCCTCTCCGCCGCGGCCACGCCGCTGCCGACGACACCGAGGCCCAAGGCGGCGGCGACCCATAGGCCCCACGACTTGACACTAGTGCCTATTGATTCCACACCACCGCCGACCAGACCTTTCTCGCCGGGCGCAGAGTCGAACATTCGGGCGGCCGGAGCACCACCCACACCACCTTCCTCGTCCTGGAGGGGAGAGAAAACACCACCGACACCGCCCTCGGCCCAGTGCTTCTGGTGTTGCTTGCGCATGTACCACACGGCACCTGCACCGAGTGCGACAAGAGCCAGTACGCCGATTACAGTCGCAATAGCGATTGTAGTAGTCTTGGTGGTGGCGCCCTCCGGCTTAACATCGCTTCCGCCACCGCCGCTGCCACCACCGCCACTCCCTCCTCCCCCGCCACCGCTGCCACCGCCGGTCGCCGTTGGGTGGACCGAGCCGGTCAGGGTCCCCGAACCCGAGGATCCACCAGTGTTAGTAGCAGTAGCGGAGGCGACTGGGATTGTGGGCGTCACGGAGGACGTGGCGGGTGGCGGCGTAAAGGTTGACTGGCATGTCGAAGCGGCAGAATCGTAGATCACCAATGTCGCGTTGGCGGGCTCATTGTCATCATAACCTGGAGCGGATTAGGTTGAATCCGTAGAAAATTCAGGGAAGCGAACGTACCAAATCCGAAGATGACTTGACCTCCATAGCTCGCCGCGAAATGGTCCCTTCGGGCACCGACTGCCTGGAGGTTTGGAACCTCGGTCCAGGTGGTGGAGTTGACGGTATATATCCAGCCATCGGCGACATTGGCACAGGTCTGTAAAGCGCCGTCGCAGCCACCTTGGATAATAATGTTGTTGTCATCCAACAGAGTGCATGCGAAAGCGCGACGCCCAGAAGGGAAGGAAGTAGAGGACACGGTTTGCGGTGATAACCATGCATTCGTGGAAGTGTCGAAGACGTATATCAAGTCGAACGAGAGTAGACCGCTGGCCGACATTCCACCGAATATCAGGATTTGACCGTTGGGGAGAATAGCAGCGCAATGACCAGTCAACGCCGGAGGGGCATTGTTGTCCGTAGGCAACAGCGCGAAACTGTCGGTGCTGGGATCGAAGACATAATGCTCCGCGAATAACTGGTCAGATTGGTCTGCCGTCTCGCCACCAAAAATGTACACCTCTCCGGTGGTGGTGCTAACGGCGGCATGGTGAATACGGCGCATTGGCTCGCTGTCCCAGTTTGCGTCTTGATCAGTAAACTCGGGTATTGAACGGTCGTAAACGTCCAATAACCATGCCGAGTCGTTGCCAGTCACTATTGGCATTTCCTGTGAGGGCTGGCCGCCGAAGAGCAAGAGATCGGAAGAGTTGAATGCAGAGAGGGTATGCCAGGCTACCGGGGGTCCCGGCGAGGTCGAGGAGTTCGTAGAGGTGCTAATTAACTCCCAGGGAGGCGAATCGACCGAAAAAGACGCCGATAATGGTAGCAATAGCAGATCATCTTCTGGCGGAGCGGAGAAGTATGTCTGGGAGCCGTCGGGGTCCTGTTTTCCGCCTTGAATAAAGAGGGCGGAGTATACGAGGGAAGTTGCTTGGCCCCATCTGGGGACATTGAGGTCTCGGGTAGTAAGCTCGGTTGAGATGCTTACCTTGGGGCCGGTGAGTAGGAATGTACTGCTGAGATGAGCAGGGCAATGTAGAAAAGTGGGGTCATCGTTGGTCGTAAGGCGTATAAGTTTCTCGGATACAAGACAGTCTATTTCATGGAGATATTCGTGACGTATTCGTGAGCGCACTGTGAAGAGGCGCAGGCGAGCGCGAAGCGATACAGCACGTGATGTGGAGTATACTGCACCACAAAATATCAGAGAAAAATGCGTAGATGGTACAGCAGTCGCAGGCAGAAACAAGAATGAGATGGACTGCGGATACCCAACTTGGACGTAAGTGGCAAGTAAACGGCAAGTTGAATGAACCAATGACCTCGAGATAAAACAAAGGTCAACAATCCTCCTGCTTTCGCATCATGTCGACCGTTCTGCCAATAATCTTCATTCTCGCCATAGTCGTGGTTCTCATGACTTGTGCTGCAATATTTACACCCAAAGGCCCCCAACAAGTGTCAGTTTCCCTCTCGAGTGCTACCAGGTCAATGAACATTCGACAGGGTCATCCGAACCGCCATAATGCTTACTCTCGCGACCTGCTATCTCATGTGGATGGTCACGTACCTCGCCCAGTTACACCCTTTGATTGGTATGTTCTTCCTGCTGTATGATATACGTTCGTTCGTAACGCCATACCCGCAGTACCAGAACGGTCGCTCAAGGTCGAGTGATTGCATGGCATGGATGGGGCGCTTTACATTACGGACTATATCAGGTACTGACTCTTTCTATTTCCTCACCGGCCTTAGCTGATTTGTTCATAGAGCAGTTCTTTTACCTTAATGCATATTGATTCAAACTGGACGTGCCACGGAATATTACAGGCTGTCGCGCAGCAGGCCAAAGGTATGCTGAATCATCTGGCGAAGGAATCTGGTCTTCGCCTCAAAACCAACCAGCAATCATCCTCCCATTCTCCCCATCAAACCTTTGAACATCTCCGCCATCGCCTGAACCCCCTCCCCAACCATATTCGCCCTCGCCTCCCCGTAATGGCTCGTGATATACCCTCTCTCGCCCTTGGTTTTGAAATCCGTGTACCATGCATCCACCGCGTCCTGGTCGATGAGCGCCCTAATCTCACACACTTCGCCTTTGTCCGCCGCCCGCGGGAGGAGCTCCGTGTACGACTCCGTAGTCTTCGGGTCGTAGGGGATCGCGGGGACGATGACGTGCGCCAGCAATTCGAGAGCTTGAAAGTCGTGCGTCACGTTGGGTCCCCCCGCGCGGAATTCGATGTTGAACTTAGCATATTCCCCGACATTCAGGAGGACTGCGCACATGCTGGCCTCTTTGACAGCGGGACAGCTGGCTGGGTCTTTGATCTGAGGTTTGAAGTTTGGTGGATAGCCCGGTCCGTTGAAATTTTTACTGACCAACTTTCCATTGAAATGCGTCAGTTCCGCGGATGCTTTCGCTAAACCGAGTACAGGACCGCTGGAGGACTTGTCTCGCTTTCCAGTAAATCATTGAAATGAAATGCTGACGTACAGGTGCGGGTACGTATCCAGCATAATGCTCGGCTCCCCAGGCTCCTTTCCCTGCAAGATAATAGGCGTCCCTCTTGTGGAGGCAACCGCTGCGATGCCTTTGCCGATGACCACTATTCCCCGGGGACGATCACGGAAGGAATACTGGAACGAGAAATTGATAACTGACCCATAGGGTTCGCCTTCGGCGACCGATTCTGGACCATAATCGTCAAAGCCAGATACTTACCGTTGGTCATGCCCGGCGTCATGGCCATCAGCAGGCCCATGGATGGCGTTTGGTCCTCCGGCCTGGCCCTCATCCCGCGCGGCAGAGTTGCGAGCCTGTACAAGTAATTACTCTAATACATACGTCCTCTTTATATACAAATCCGCAAACGCAAACGAACCTGCAATCGATGCTCCCCCCAATGGACACCCACGCGCCCATTCCCTCCGATACGCCGATCCCGAAGATGGGCACCTCGGGGTAGGAACAGCCGGGCAGAATAACCTTGGAATTGAACGAGCGGCAGAGCGGCGGATCGTCAAAGTTCGCGCATGCCTTCTTGTGGATGATTTTGTAATGTGCGACTTGGCAGTCCCGCGAGCAGTATCTGTGTACCGAGAAACGCAGATAAGTAATCCTTCCATTGTAGACATAATTTCGGATAGACACCTTACGGACCTGCGAACGCTACGATAAGCTGCGGGAATCCATAATCCATAAAGTGGAAATGTCGGCGCTCACCGACATCGACTGCACGACTGCAGCGGAGAACCTGACGTTTCCTGCTTCTTGCAGTGGTCGCACGACAGCTTGGCCTCTTTCGCGAACGCGCGCTTTTCCTCGAACCCAGCACGGATCGCCGCTAACCCTAGGTTCGAGGCGGCCATTAGAGCGTCGGTGTCCACCTTTGGAACATATCCTCGATGCATAGTGCGTCGCGAGTGCTGAGAGGAGAAGACAAAGACAAGGCTGTTACGTAAGTACGCGTCGCGTTCGACGCGTCGAATATTCAAGAATCGGTAAATAAAGGGAGAAGAAATCGAGATAGAATACATATCATTCTCATTTGGCAATACAAATTAACATTCAAGAGATAAATGGAAATTAAAATAAAGGTCTACTCCCAAGACCTGAGGAGAGATAAGCGCACGGAGCAAAGGAAAAGAGAATAGAAAATGCACCACCACCGATGCCAAAAAAACCAAAAGGAAGAATCGAAAGACAAAACCAAAAACGGGAGAAAACCGAGCAAGGCACCTCCCCGATCGTGGCGCGTCCGTCCTCGGGGTCCGTATCTTGCTGGGTTGTTAGCGATCGCGTGCCGTGGTGTGCGAGTGTCCAGGCGTCCCGGGGCAGTCGCACCTTGCCGCACGCCGCGATCCTCCCGATGAAAACAAAGTGAAAAACGGCGCGCCAGGCGGATCGAAAGAAGGAACGACGTGATGAGCAGGCGGAAGAGCAGCGGGCCATGTCGAGGATGCGGGGGCGCCAGGGCATCGGGAGAGAGTGGGACTAGGGCAGGAGAAGCTGCTCACTGCCGTCGTCCGGTCTCCGGACCGCAAGGCTATCCATCCGAGACGAGGGACACCACTTGTCCACGGAGCCTATCGAACCGAAAAGAAGAAAGGGCGAGACAGGACGAGCTGGAGCGGAAGAGGCCGGTGTCGATGTCGAGGATGTGGGGGCGCCAGGGCATCGGGAGAGGGTGGGTCTAGGGCAGGAGAAACTGCTCACTGCCGTCGTCCGGTCTCCGGACCGCAAGACTATCCATCCGAGACGAAGTACGCCGGCTGTCGTCCGTCGCGCTCGACGAATCCCGGGTCGAATAGAAGGAGGACCTGGTGGTGGTGGTGATGGGGGTGGAGGTCCTCAGGTCTTGCGCTTCGCTCGGCGTTTATAGCGTGTTTTGGCTCGCCGAACGGAAGGAGCAGGGGGTGGGGAGGGGGGGCGAAGGAGAACGGATGAAACCTAGGAAACAGTTAACAACGGTGGCTAGCGAGAAAAAAAATCGACTCACCATAACCAAAACGGAAACTAGTGTTCCGTCCAGGGCGACGGCGTAGAGGAGGTGTAGCAGCGGGACGTCAAAGGGTATCACCTGGAAACGGTGCTTAGACGCGAAGGGTCAGAAGAGAAAAGGAACGTACGCCTGGTATTGACAAGACTTGACCAAGAGTACCCAAACCTAAACGCAGAGCGCGGTGCAGCTGTCCGAGGATCAGAAAGATATTCGACGAAAAAGAAAAGAAGGAACGCACTTTGACTATAGTAGACGCCGGCAACGGGGGTTTGCCCTTGGACCGCCGCCGGTCGTGCTTGTAGCGCCTCTTCTTGGCGCGCGGAGCGGGAGGCCTCGGTGCAGAGAAAATAAAACGTAGCCAATGGGGGAAGGGCAGCTGGAAGCAATGAGCAATGATTATCGTGGTGAAAGCTGGTGAAAGAATAAATGTACCTTGGATGCAAGAATCGAAACCAGAGTCCCATCGACCAGAAGGATAGAGATGAAGTGGGGAAGGGGGACGTCAAAAGGGAACGGGACGAGCTGTAGACGATGGTTAGACGAGAAGGGTGGGAGAAGGAATGGGACGTACGCCCGGTATCATCGACGCATGCTGAAGCACGCCGACACAGAAGGAGAGGGCACGCCGCATCTGAATAACGATGAGAACGATAGTCGAGCAAGAAATAGAAGGAACATACTTTGATGACGGAGAACACCGCCAGCATACTGAGCAGTGCGTTGACGCCAGCACGCGCGATGAAGAGGAGTAGTCCTAATGTTGCCCCGCCGTCGCCTAGACCCAATCCCTCCGAAACCGCCATCTCGCCGAGAACAAATAAGCACAAGAAAACCTTCCACCACACCAGACCCGTCTTTGCCCGAATTGTGCGCGCCGCGGTGAGCGTGGCTCCGAAGACCAGCTCGAGCTTCTCGAGGTCGAGGTCGGTGAGCGCGATGGCGAATGGCGGCGAGAAGCCGTTAGCGAGACCCATGGAAGGGAGAAGGTCGTCGGGAGGCTCGACTTTGGCGATTGCGAGGCTCGACAGCACGATGTGATCGCTGTAGTGGACAGTAAAGTTGGCGGGGCTGAAGCCCAAGGGCGGCTCGTAGTATTCGCCCATAGCGCAAGTGGGAAGGCGAAAGGGCGGGTCGGTGAGGATGGAGGCGGGGTGAATGACCTTAGGTGTTTCCACCGAGGCCATATAAGCGAAGGCAAAGACGGAAGCCGCGAGGAAGGAGAGCTTGCGCAGGAACATGTGGGTTTTGTTAAAGTGAGGAAAAACACTGGGCGTTGCCGAGTATTTATACCCCAGAGTGGTGGCTGTGTTGGATTATGCCAGTCACGTCGAAATATCGCGTTGTTTTGTAAACGATCGACCAAAACAACGCGATCGACATTTGTCGCTTGGACCGGCTATCCCCGGTTGGGTTTGCCTCCGTCCACAGGCCGCTGCAACGTCTCCTGCGTACTTTGCTTGACAATATTGCCCATAGGTTCGTGCAGAGGAATTACCCCACGCAACTGGAGGTAGCCCTGGTCCAAGGAATCGTATTGGTATGAGATAGTCATGTTCCCAACTCGCCCAATGTGATAGTTCGTCAGGACCGTCGTACTCGTTCAGAGAGCATTCTCTCTTGATAGACGCTCTTTTCGCTTGATGTACAGGACATATGACGAACTCGCTTAGTGCCTACAGGTCGACGGGGACGTCGTTTGCTGATGTCTTGACAGGCGCTTTCTAGCTTGATAAAGCTTATGCTTAGTTTATGCTCGAGGATTTTCTGGCTGGCCGCCTGTCGTAGCCGGCGCCGGATACGCAACTCGGCCTCAGCACATCCTACACTACATGCCTGCCAGCAGCAGTACCCGGCGCCACCAAAGAAGGCCATGCACGCGATGCGCCTGGACGGGTAGTACCTTGCCTGAGAACGTCTGAGAACCTTGCCGGTACACAGAAACCGGCACGCCAGAGGTGTTAACGTGCAAACGTCAACAATCGATTACCCAAATCGCCAGGTTCGCGTGCAAGAAGACAACCTCCTAGCGCTGATGCAGGCCCCATCCACAGGCAACTTCTCCGGCGGTTCCTAGAATCCATCTGGTCCTGCGCAGCTGCATCTGCAGAATTCGTTCGCCATAGACCGTAGCCAGCAGCCACCAAGCTTTCAAGTTGGTCCTCGTCAACGGACTCGTTGCTGTTGACAGTGCCATTTCGGACAAAGTGAGTCAAAGGTCATTTAAATCCACGTGTACCCCAGAGCGCAGATATGCCGGACCAATGAATTGATCTCTTTCTGCTCCTTCTTGTTCATACCGAAAAGGAATGCAGGCGTCTGTGGCACGAACTTCAAGGCCCGATCTTGATGATTTCCCCAGAGATCAAGGCTTCCTTTGCCCACAGAGACAAGATGAGAGGAGCCGCTCCTATGAAATGGTACGCCGATTGCGAGCTAGCCACTGGAAAGACGCAAACAAGAGGAGGTGAAAGCCAGCGCTCGGATCAATTCGGACTCGGAGTTTCGGACCTCCTTGCGCCCTCGGCTTGCGCTTCCACCAGCCTCAAGAAATTTCGTGCAACCTAAGGCACATTCAAGGGCCTCGATTACTCTTGAATAAATTCGGACTGGATCATGGCAATTTTTCCGGACTCAAAAAACTTATATCCAAGCACTAGCAAGCACTATAATAGATCTACAGTCAGTAAGTTCATTCATGCATCACGGGGCGGCAGGCTACTCTTCTGCACAACTGCCCCACTTCTCTGTGGTTTCGCCCGAGTTACCCCAAGCATCATCGTAGTCTTACTTTCTTCAAGTCCCATCATTCTCCTGCTCGTTTTCAATCTCAGGCCCGTTCCAAGAAACGTCGCTGTCAGCTCCTGTAGCAGATACGGATGTCGCTGGACCATCTTCCTCGGCGCTGAGGTCCTCTCGGCCTTCCCAAGAATCTATGGTATGCAAATCGAGTGCTCGTCAATCGCCTTTCCCAATTCAAAAGTGCTCGTCCGTCCACCTTGAAAAGGCAATTCGGAATGTCCAAATCGCAATAAATCGATCTGCAGGGATCGCGAAACATTAGCCAGTGTATGGAAACGTACTAAATGTACTGAAATCGATGGGGTCAACTGTACAAATGCCGATTGTAGCATTGCCGTAACATTTCGTATAGATTTCAGTAAAGATACAGTGTATGTACGTGGCTATTCGGGATAGAGGGTGTCGCGGAGATTAAGCATGTGAATGAAATGGAAGCACATCGATGCGGGGAAGATACGAGAGATGAATATATGCAAGTATATGCAGTCAAAAAACGAGTGAAAATGAGACCCATCTAAGCAGCAAGATTCAGCTTCATCGGCTGCGTAGCTTTTTCTTCTGGCTCTTCGTCACTTTTCACAGGCGCCTGGTTCGCAGCGCTTGCGCTGGTCGCATTCCGACGGCCCTGCCGTCCTCGACCGGTTGCTTCGACACCACGGCGGCCCTTGCTCTTCGTCCCACTCTTCTTTGGCGCCGAGGTCTTACGCGCAACTCCGAACAACAGCTTGCGTACGCCACGTTCCTCTGGCTCAAAGTCAGGGTGCTCAGGCGGCAATTGCGAGTTGGGGTTTGGATCGGTGGAAGAGGACCCGTTGTAGTACGGATTCGGGAAGCTACGGCGTACGCCCCGGCTGGAGATATACACGTCAGGACGACATCCAAGGGAGAATCAGTTGGAAGACGTACAATACAAAGGCCATGGTAGGCTTTTCGTCCTGCAAGCTCGGTACGCATTCCGACTCGTTGACCACGACCTCATCCTGTGAGCCCAGCGGGGACGCGAGGAAAGGGTTATCGGGAGAGTCGCGAGGGAGTGGAACGGCGCCGTTGCGCCGTGTCGGAGGTGGTGTGGAGGGAGGCGAGACGGTGCTTGACTGCGGGGTGGGTGTACGAGGAACGACGGCGGCCTTGGCCGGGAGTTTGCGATGCGACGGAGGGGGTGAAACCGGTGGCACGCCATGTGCTTGGGTCTGGCTTTGGGCCTGCAGGCGACGATAGAGTAGCGGGGGAGGCGCGTTGGTGCTTGTCGACGCGGGATTCGCGTTCAACCAAAACGATTCCTCGTCCTCAGCTTCCTTGATAAGCTTTTTATCATCGTCGTCTTCGGTTGCGGTCAGGTCCTCGTCGCTGGCATGACTGTGTTTGGACCCTGCGCGTTTCCGTTTGTGATGTGTTCGGGGTGGAGTCGGGAGCGATGCCACCGAAGCAGAACGCTTCAGTAGACGTGGTACGGGTGGAATGGATACGGGGGAAGAGTCTAGCATGGTCAAAGGAGAGGTATCGCGGGCAAGGTCTTATAATAGGGATGGACCTTCAAACAAGAGGAGACTAAACAGCGACAAAGTGAAACAGCACTGCCACAATGCGCTTTAACCCGAGGCCAAAGCAAGAGGGTCAAGGTGCTGTCTGGTATGCTGTGATTTATTAAGGTACAATAGCGTCGATGCGTTTCTATGCTAAAAACGTCCAAAGTAAAGAGTGTGTATTGTCCAGTTGCAGTACCAAAACGTCTTAAGAATCACAGGTGGGGATTGTGATGCCTTTCAGAGTCCGACTCAAGACAAGAGAGGTCAGTTTGAGCCCTATAGACATGCGAAGGCCACTCACTTGGCATAAAACAGCCCCCAATAACCCTGTGAAAGCAGCAAAGTTAAGATCGGGAGACCAGACAGACTTGGGGAGGCAGTCTTACCTCGACCCCACCGTATTCAATATTCTGTGCATGCATTTCAGCACACTCGATCTCACCTAGAATAGGAACTACACGTACCTTCCATTCTTCATCGAAATATTCGAAGAAGAAGTACCTTTTTCAGTATGTTAGTACCTTTTACATATCGGGTCACCGACAAAAAAAGTACTTGGTGCCGTTCGCATTCGCCTGGCATACAAAATCGTCCAGGAATATCTGAAACGGATTGAATATCCGCATGAATAAAGAGGTAGAAGAACACCGACTTGAAGATTTGCTTCAGAAGCCACGGCGGCTCCATTTGTTGCAGCGGCGGTGGTGGAAGAATTCTACAACGACACGCACTTAACGGCAAACCTATGGAGCGACAAATTTCATACCGTCGGCCAACCTGGCAAATTTTGGAATGTCAGACACGCGATAAAAAAACAACGGACAACTGCCTACCGGTCTCTGCGATGTACATCTGCGGTTTGTTGGACACATTAGCAGCAACAGCGATATCGGTATCCTCGAAAAACTCGGCAGTCCATGCGGCCGCGTCCTCAATCGTGGTGTCCGCAAACCAAGGGTGAACATTGGCCATCTGTGTCTTCGAATTACTATTATACGGTAAGGGTGGCGCAGAGGCTACGCACGCCGTAGTCGATTGCTTCTAGCACCAGCCTATTCAAGCCATCTTCAGAACCATCCCTTTGGGGGGGAAAAATGGCACCAACGTATTGAAATATGCACCGGCGTCGGATGTTCCAATCTGATCATAAATAAGGCCAAGGTGGGGATATCCTGATGACCTGTGCATACAGTGATATTGCTGAGGCTCAAATTGCTCATCATCGTCCTCGTGTTGTCAATGTCCGCGATTAAGATTGCTGCGCCGGTATTCGCCACAGAGCTGTTGGGATCGGTTGTATCCGTGGCGTAGTCAGCTAGATAGCTAAACGATGGGTCAATTGGAAGCAACTGGGAACTAGTATGTATCACGTACTCCAGAATGAATTCGTTGCCGACGGTCATTCCGCCCTATAGCACATTACAATGTGGAACAGCTCGAAACCAATGGACGACGTACGATGTTCCCCACACCGTACTTCTGGATAGCAGCCTCGAGCTCGTCGCGCTGCCGGTCATACGCAGTACCGTTGTCGCCGACATCGACATAGTTAGCGATCCAAACGGTCATGTTGACCTTGGTCTGCTTAATCGCTTCGAGCTGTGAATTTGGTTGGAGATCGAAATCCGTCTCGAAAAGGGAGCCACTTACCACCAGTTCGGTTTGATTGCAGTCGGCACCTGAAAAGGATGAGGTCAAGCGGAATAGACATGGAGGCTCAAACAGTCGTACCATAAAGCCGAATGCGCTGTTAGCGTTTTGTTAGTAACAAGCAACACCGGAAGTGATCAAAGCTAACCGTAGTGAGCTGGGACAGTAGCTGGTAGGGTCCCAGAATGAGAAACCAGTGAAGTACCCGGAGAAGGAACGAACCTGTATGTCTGTGATAACGTCATCTACGGCGAGCAATGAGTGGACGTGTATCACATATAGTCGAAGTATTATGGCTGACCGAGAGAGTTTCCGCAGGCCGGGTACTGCGAGCCTTCTGGGGTGTACGCGATCCCGTAAAAACTTTGAACGAGGGCAGGGTTTTTGGTGAAAATACTCGGATCCGAAGAAGAGTTGGACGAAGACGAGGAAGCCGACGAGGATGAAGACGAGGAAGACGAATCCTGGTTCTTCTTGATAAGAACCACCGCAATGGCAACACCAGCGCCGATGAGGGCCAGAAGACCGACTGCACCTAGGATCTAGTCGTTGTAAATATTATCCCCGAGGTACCATCCATCGTAAGGGCGGACTCGCCATCCATTTCGGGCGGCCCGAGCTCTTCGTGGCAGACTTTTCTAGCCACGCGTTGTTCTGGGCGATGGCCGAAGAATAATTGCGGTCCCCAACCATATCCGCCTGCGAGTCGGCGGCGAGGGGCTGGTTATATCCCCCGTATTTTTTTTCGACCATCGGTATCGAGCTGTGCGCATCCTTGCCTATTTTAAGCACCCCGCCAGGTTCACGAACTATTGAATCTCACCGGCGTGTCGTAGTATTCGTGCAAATCTGCCTGAGATTGCTGGGGCTCGTCTCGGTAGGGTTGCGGCATTCTAAATGAGGGACTGAGGGTGGGTGACTGCGCACTTCAGAAACGATTGAGAGTATTTATATAATGTTTAGCCGATCGCGCCTGTGACGACCGCCAAAGCCCAAAAAAAACCTGCGGTCGTTCACATAGCTAGAATAGGGGCTCGGAGGCAAAAAATCGAATACCTTCCTCGAGCAAACGTTGAACTTGCGAATCGGAACTTCGCGCCCATCGACGTCTGAATCTGGAACCGGAATCGTTGGCGAACGGCAAAAGTGTCCATGACCGTATATTAATTACATAATCTACAATTCACCGAAAAAAATGTCAACAGGGTATGTAACGCGGAGGGAATATCGATACAACAAGATCTCTATGAGTCACCAGGACGTGCTACTCCAAGGAAGCTTTCCCCTGATGTGGCTGAGATGATGATGACCGTTTCTGTTTCCGTAGAACTTTAGGCCGATGATCGCCCTCGCCTGGAGCGGGACCTCTTCGCCTTGTCGGCAGCGTGCGACGTCGCGTTACCGAGGCCCCTCCGTCCTCTGGGGACTCGTTTACGGGGGAGAGATCTCCTTCGGCCCGCAAGGCTTCTGTTGAATCTGCAAAATCTTGTTTGAGGACAGTGGACTTGGCCGGTGCGTACACGACTCACCAACAGTTGTTTTTCGCCGTGCCATTGGCGGTGCATTGTTACCAATAAGATTCCACGCACCGCCGACGGGAGAATGTTCAGAGTCATCAACCACAAGAACGTCTTCGCCGTCCCATGATTCTGACCCAGGCTCATGCTGTGGCGGAGGCGGGATATCCAACATGAACCAATCTTGCTGGGCAATTAGGAATTCCAGAACCCGCTGGCTCAGGTTATGCTCCGCTGGCGACATTTCGTGGGCGGGATGGGATATTAGGCCAGGCCGAAATATCACTGCAAGATCTGGCAGCCACTCGAGTCAGAGAAACAGCGGAAAGTGACTCGGAGTGACTGACTTGTTGCCGTCATTAGGTTTTTATCTGACTTGCGAGCAAAAACTGATAACAAATCGAGGACGTAGAGAAGCAGATATTGGTTTGCGCGGGGCATAGCGCGAATTAAGCGTTTGTATGTGGCGATAACTTCATCCTGATTAAAAGGTTGTTTCGCTGTACCACGAATGAAGTACGGTCAACGGCAAACCAAAAGCGCCCTCACCTAGGACATCTCGGACCTGTTCATCCGTTAGAGCTCGTCTGACAGGTGGCAAATGACGTACGGCATGATACATATCATGAGGAATTACAGGTTCCTAACCAATATGTGAGTGACAAAAGCAAGCAAAGAACTTCAATTTACCGGCATTTGAGTAAGATATCTGCGGAAGACGCTGGCTACGTCGTGGGTTGTGTACGACTCTTGTTTCCAGTCGAGGGATTTACCATACTAGAGCAGTGGTCGGAAGAAGCACACGATCAAAAGAACACACACGCACCCGCGGTGGTGCTTCAAAGAGCGCTTGAAGGTCTCGCATCCGTTTATTTGAGCCATTGACGCGGAATGTCCCTGGTACCTCGGTAGCTGCAAACAAAGGCCTTGTGGGCCCAGGATTTGCTGTGGCGTTGTTAAAAGGGCGTACCATTTTCCTTGAGATACAATCCACTGAGTTGGAATTAATATGAGGGTACCAAGTAGGACTAATTGCGGATACGCACCACTTTGCGACCACGACCGGAATGTATCCCCACACATACAGCTCTCCGTTGGCATTAGCTGTTGATATTTGGACGCTTGCGTATCTTAGGCTCTCTTTCAAAGGCTTCCCAAACACTGTGTGTACCGGTTCTGTGCTGCTGCGTCAGTTACAAATTTGGTTGACACGGTGCGAATGCGGACCCTTGTCCTCATGTTCCTTGGGTTTCTGGGCAGAAGCAAAGCCTGTCCACCATGCCTTGAGATTGGCTCTGGTCGGAGGCTGCTGCGCTGGCTCGGAAAGCATGTCAGGAGCGATTGGAGAGTTGCCTCCAACAAGTTTCGGTGCAGAATTTGCGGGTAAGGACGAGCGTTTCGGAGAAGCCTTGGGAAAGAGAGAGAAACGACGGAGTCGCGGCGCCAGTACGAGGAATGACAAGGTGCAATATATGGTTTGGGAGTTCACTGGGCGCGACGACTCCGAGACTCAGAGCACAGCCGAAGGAGAGGAAATAATGGCACGTGCAATCCGATGACTTCAACACGCCGATGAACCACAGCCAATGCGTCTGCCAGGGAACGGCGCCCGAATTTTATTCCTGCGTGTTATGGTTTCGTTGTAATTCAGCTGTCCGCACGATTTTTGGAATCACGGTCTCATGATTTCGCGTGTCAACTCGATTGATTCTCGAACGACGGCCGGTATAGTAAACGAAGAATTCAAAGACAATCTAACTCGCATAGTCAGCTCAAACCTTCGCAACCTCAGGATAATCTGGGAATATCCTGATGCACGAGGGTTCAAGGAAATTGATCTACTCTGCCTATCTCGCACACCTGACCTCCGAAATGTTAACTTGTGCCTTGGTGCGGAATTCCTCGGTCCCTCCGTCATCAACGGCCTGCTTGGCGGACTTCCGATTTATATTCCCCCTACTACGGGAAATAGTACTTAACACAATGCTCACTCAGCGTGGACAATCCGGACTTCGGCGGGCATCCCCTCTTTCACCGCTCGGTCCCTATTTAAGCCAACTATGGAGAGAAACCAGACACCGATGTCCTCTCCTCTTGACTTTGATATCATATTTGCTGGGGGCGGCGCCAGTGGCTGCCTCATCGCGGGCCGCCTCGCAGCAGCCGACCCATCCTTGCGCATCTTGGTATGCAACTTACGGTATCAGAATCTAGCCTCCGACGCATGAGCACAGATTGTGGAAGCAGGCGAGCACACCCGAGGGTTGCCCGCCCACACTCAGCCCGCACGTTATTTCAGCCATCTCGCCCCGACAAGCACCACAGTTACCTTCAATATTGCGAAACCGAGCGAGAATATTGGCGGTCGGTCCCTCGTCACTCCGTCGGCGCGGTGTTTGGGCGGGGGCAGCAGCGTCAACTGTGGGCCACTCTTTCCTGGCTATTCTGATGCTCACTGATGGTCCAGTTACGATGTACACGCGCGCCGCGGCCTCGGACTACGACGATTGGGAGACTGTCTACGGAAACTCAGGCTGGGGATCAAAGGATCTTATCCCGCTGCTGAAAAAAGTCAGATATACTACCATGCAACTCATTCTTATTCTCAATATTCGTAGACAGAGACATATCAGGTGAAACCCGGGGAGCCAACCCACGGATATTCGGGTCCTCTCAAAGTCTCGTATGGAGGTGCGTACACGAATGTGGGCCAGCAATTCCTCGATGTCGCGCGCGAATATGACTCCATCCGCGGCAACACCGACGATATCAATGGATTGTTCTCCTGTGATCAATACGGCGTGAGCTAGCTAGCCAATCAAATAATTGTGTACTGATTCCATGCTAGCGATGGCAAAAGTGCGCTTCGATCCAGATATCGATCTCATTCTCATGCTGAATATACTTAGATGGATCGACGCTGACACGGGAACGCGATCTGATGTCCCGCATCACTTCATCTATAACCAGTTGCACAACCAAAATCTACAAGTTCTCCACGGGTGCCGTGTCAAAAGGGTCATCTTCGAGTGAGCGAGTTACTGCTTGTGGCCTTGACTCACTGATCAACGGACCAGGAACACGCGCGCCGTCGGCGTCGAATTCGTGAACGACACGGTTCTGAATCCCAGCGCAGACCAGACGGTTCGTACAGCCCACGCTTCTCGATTGGTCGTCGTGTCTGCTGGAGCCTTCGGGTCGCCCACCATCCTCGAGCGGTCAGTTATTCTTGCGATACCGCGCTACAGTGATATTGAAATCGTGCTGTAGTTCGGGGATCGGCGCCTTTGATGTTCTGAAAGTCCACGGAGTGCCGCCCTTGGTGGATCTACCTGGTGTCGGGCAGAATTATCAAGGTCAGAATAGTCGCGGCTTCCAGTGCGAAGTGGCTTGACATTCGACGATAGACCACAACGTTGTCTTTGTCCCATACCTGGCGAGTGAGGAAGCCGAGACCTTAGATGCCCTTTTCCGTGGAGATAAAAGCGAAGAAGAGCGTGAGGGGCGTCTGCGCATTCGATTGTATCCTAGTGACGGTCTCATAGAACTCGTTACCCAATGGAAGTCCAGCGGAACAGGCTTGCTCGCCCACAAGTGCGTGTGACCCAAATTCATCAACCCTCATACGTTGACCTTCCCCAGCGGTCTTGACGCTGGCGCCAAACTCCGGCCTTCCGCCAAGGATCTGCAAGAACTTGGCCCCGAATTCGAAACCAGGTGGAAGACCTACTTCGAGCACGCCACCGACAAACCGGTCATTTGGATCGGTCCTGTTTCTGCGTTTGTCCTTTCCTTTCCAAATCCATCCGTCGATCGTCGATAGCTAACTTTGTGTTTCAGCTACCTTGGTGACCCATCAGTTGCCCCATCGCGTAAATATTATAGTGTGGGGTATTACACGGTGAGCATGACGGAAGCGCGTTTCAATTTGACGGAGGGACACCGCCTGACTCGCCTCGCGTTCAGCAATATCCGGTCTCGCGGGGCCATGTACATATCTCATCTGGCGAAAATGCAAATGCGCCACCGGATTTCGACTCGGGCTTTTTGAGCGAGTGGGTTATTTTTGTATTTGCTCCGCAGGAACTAGCAGTAAATCTTAGCAGCCCGGCTGATTTGGCCACGCTGAAGTGGGGGTACAAGAAGTCGCGTGAGCTGGCGCGGAGGCTGAAAATATATCGGGGGGAGTATCTTCCGGGGAATCCGACCTTCGCCGACGGGAGTGACGCCCGCTGCCTTGACGCGGGGATGCCGGTCGATGTCTCGGCGGCGGATATTGCTTACACGGAGGAAGACAACACAGCGATCGAGACTTACAACAGGAACTTTGGTAATTCACCCTCTAGATCTGCAACCAATAACTAAAAATGCATTCAACCTCGCAGTTCAAACGGCTTGGCATTCTGTGGGTCCTCTTTTTTCGACTATATACAGCAATCTAGACGCGTCATTTCAGCTTGGGACTTGCGCCATGAAATCAAGGAGTGAATTGGGCGTTGTCGATGAACGCTTGAATGTATACGGAGTGCAGGGCCTCAAGGTTGCTGGTGAGCATGTTCCGCCATGCTACTCGTCCTCGGCTGACATTATTTCTTGGCAGACGTGAGTTAATTTCACTTTGTCGAGGTCGGAAGTATCACCTCTTCCGCGTTTTCCTAGATCTCAATCGCACCCTCGAATGTGGGCGCGAATACTTACTCGACGGCATTGGTGATTGCGGAGAAGGCAGCGGTGATCATTGCACATGAGCTGGAGATCGAGGGTTTCAATTAGCAGCATATTTACTCAAATTTCATTCAATAGAGCGTAGTCACATTGTCCGAGAGACCCACCCCAATTCTAATAGAAAGCACGCAAGGTAACGTATGGACTGTTGAGACTGGCACCTAACGAATGTGGGTTGCGGGCTGAGGCAATAATAGAAGCTAGACGAGTAGGACGCAGAACGTGCAAAGGTAGGATTGAACGGGTTAAACAGGTGGTACCCTGAGGCACACGACGATGACCCGCAGCACACGAACAGTCAGTGATTTGTTCGAGGAGAAGGGAGTGACGACGGTTAGAAAACAAAACTGGCATGAATGCTCGTTAGACGCACTGAGGCGCTCGTGGGACTCTGAATCGGGGAGTGATCGACGAGAAGCTGATGAGCCCCTCAGTATTGGCGCAGGCGTATGTAGGCCGCGGGCGCTTTTCGTCTTCTTCTTGCTCACGAGAGGAGCCAGTGGCTCCAGTACACAATGGGAATCGAGTCTCGATGGGGAGACACGAGGAGGACGCGATGAGCGTCTCAGCCTCAGTCTGGAAGGAAGAGATGATCACGACTCATATTGTGGGAACATAGTGGCGCTAAACTCTCTTAGCTGAGGCTCCCACTCAGGAGTCAGGACGGCTCGTGCCTCGCCTGTCCTGAGGTTACAATACCTGAATTTCAATCTCTCTCCTCCGACCCTGATTCGCGCAGCTCCCGAAAGGCCTGAAGTCTGAGATGATTGGTCCTAGATCGGCCTTTGGGCAAGAATTCTAGTACTTGAACGTCCTGAACTCTAGAAGTTCAAGATATTCGGGCGGAAGCTTTCAATACGAATGCGTGGATCGCGTGTCGAATGCCAGTGTCGAGGACCTGTAGTCGAGGACCTGTAACTCCCGCATG
This sequence comes from Mycena maculata, assembly GCA_029448575.1. Classification (NCBI taxonomy): domain Eukaryota; kingdom Fungi; phylum Basidiomycota; class Agaricomycetes; order Agaricales; family Mycenaceae; genus Mycena; species Mycena maculata. The sequence continues at coordinate 293,951 of JARJLG010000044.1, read as the reverse complement.
CATACTGGTACGGTACGTCGGACATGGGAGGATGGAAAACTTTGACGATTGTCTAACTCTCAATGTTTAGCCAACTTTCTTCTGATAATATGTTGCCCAGACGGCAAATACTTCTTTTCACCTCAAACTTCCGCTTCGGAGCTGCTCATCGGTTCCTGCACTGACCCTCTTCACAAGTTCAGGGAGCAGCAGCACTCGGTGGATGATAGTGCATTGCTTGCGTCGACCGAGACCTTGGGCTACAGCGAGCGTTATCCAGACTAGGTGGGGACTAGGTGGCGTAGTTTAACCCGAGACTCCCGCATCGAACCACAGGACCATCCTTCCATTTATCCCCATGACAGCTGAAATGCCAAATCAACCGCACGATTTACTTCAAAAGCGCGACACACTAAATGACATTCCCATCTTATCGTTTACCCCCTTTTCTTTCATGTCTCATCAAACCACTGCACCATACGATATCATCTTTGCTGGAGGTGGCACCACTGGATGCGTGGTCGCTGGCCGCTTAGCCGCGGCGGATCCCAGCCTAAAGATTCTCGTGTGTTTAACCGCGTCCTCACGGTGACGCGCCCTAATTGTCCTCCAGATTATTGAAGCCGGCAAACACACCAAAGACGTCTCAACCCACACGCAACCTGGACGATTCTTCACCAATCTAACGTCGGGTGGCGATACATTCACGTTCCATGCTGCGAAACCCAGCGAGGCGCTGGGCAACCGTCCATGCATTATTCCTTCCGGCAAGGCGATGGGCGGTGGAAGTAGCGTCAATTGTGGGCATCCTTGATTTTTCTTTCACCGCTTTGAATTTAATTATCTCACAGTTATGATGTATACTCGCGCGTCTCCGTCCGACTACGACAATTGGGAGAATCTGGAAAATCCTGGTTGGGGTTCCAAGGATTTGGTCCCTCTTTCAAACAAGGCAACTACTTCAAGTTTGCTTCTCTCCCGAAGTCCGGCTTAACACCACGCTTTCACAGGCGGAAACCTTCGAGCCGAACATGAAAAACCATGGGACTTCGGGACCAATCAAGATATCGGGTGGAATCCAAACGAATATTGCTCGGCAATATCTTGCAGTCGCAGCAGCCCGCGACAAAGAGCGTGGGTTCACGGAGGACACCAATGATTTTTCTGTCTCGTCGGTTGATGTATATAGCGTAAGTCAAGGCACTTACGACATGATTTTGGTTTTTCTCACCTCGCATCCTAGCCATGGTTCAAGTGAAGATACCTTCTTAATCTCTGGGCACTGGGCTAACCATTCTTTCTCCAGATACATATCATCGGATACTGGCCGACGATCCGACACCGCTCATCATTATATCTATAATCAGGCCCACAACAAGAATCTTCACCTCTTACCACATTGCCGAGTAAAACGTGCTCTATTTGAGTGAGTCCGATAACAACGTATCGGTGACCGCCTGCTTACTGCGGTCTAAACAGAAAGGAGCGCGCTGTCGGTGTGGAATATATCAGCCACGACGCAGATGCTGCGGACAAGACTGCTGTTGTAGCAGTCTACGCGTCACGGCTGGTTGTTCTCGCTAGCGGGGCCTTTGGCTCTCCTGCAATTTTGGAACGGTAAGATGCCAGGTCCGCTAAGTCTCCCCCAGACTCTCAACACCTTTTCAAGATCGGGAATCGGTGCCTCAGACCTGCTAAAGGCGCATGACATCCGACAGGTTTACATCTGACTCTTTGCTTCATCGTCTCGTTGCCTGAACGGTTCATGTGCCAGATCGTCTCCCTTCCGGGGGTGGGTGAAAATTACAATGGCGAGTCCTGTTCTTGTATGGCAACGTCCTCGCTCATACCTCCTTTCTAGATCACAACCTCGTCTTCGTACCATACCACACGACCGATGATGAACTTACCATGGACGACATCTTCCATGGCAAAGATGAGGCTATCAAGCGTATGTCTATTCACCTCGTACTGTGACTTGAAAATAACCGGACCCTCTAGCGTACGAAGAACAATGGCGCCGAGCAGGTAAAGGGATGATGGCACACAAGTTAATTGCTCATCAAATTCTTGAAAAGTCGATACTGATATTCTATTCCTCGTAGCGGCATCGAGGCCGGTATCAAGATTCGACCCAACGCTAAAGATCTGGAGGTCCTTGGGCCAACTTTTACTTCGAGATGGCAGGAATTCTTTGCCAATCAGCCCGACAAACCTGTCATGTGGATCGGCGCACTCGCTGGATATACTGGCGGAAACGCTGCAGTTGCTGGTCGCAAATTGTATACCGTCATCTACTACACCGTGCGTTCAACATCCTCCGATATCCGATGAGTATCTCTTATCCCTCTTAGGAATACCCTGCTTCTACCGGACGGACCCACATCAGCTCAGCGGATCCATACACCCCATTGGACGTAGAGCCCGGTTTCCTCGACAAGTTTTGACCCTTCTTATTCACGCTCTCTTGTTATATGTTAATCATTTATTAGGCCAGAGGATGTTGCCGTTCTGAGATGGTCATACAAGTGGTCGCGTGAAATGGCTCGGCGTATGGAGTCGTACCGAGGCGAATTCGCCGCCGAACACCCTCTATTCCCCGCCGGAAGTGCTGCCGCCTGTTTCGAGACCAAGGGTCCCGTCCCTGTATCGGCGCCTGATATTGTGTAGGTCGTGTCTTTCAAGTCTCAGAATGTCATCCTCACCCGTTATCGGTAGATACTCTGCGGAAGATGACGAGGCGATTGACAACTATCATCGCGCAGTTGGTGCGAATCTTCCCCCTCTCAACAACTTGTCGATTCTAATGTTAAAACAGTCAACACAACATGGCACTCGGTTAGCTCTTCTGCATTACCATGGTGACATATCTAAAAACTTTGTTTAGCTTGGTACTTGCGCCATGAAGTCCCGCGACCAGGGTGGTGTCGTAGATTCCCGTCTGAACGTTTATGGCGTGAAAAATCTTAAGATCGCCGACCTTAGCATTGCTCCAACCAATGTAACTGGCCCAACTCTACCGGGACTTAACTCTTGACTAACCGTCCACTTATCAGGTCGGCGCGAATACTTACAACACTGCGCTTGTCGTGGGAGAGAGAGCTGCGGTGATCATCGCAGAGGAGCTGGGGATCAAGGGCGTGTAGGATCGTAGGTGTTCGGCATCGAATCTGTTTGGATGTATCTACTTTGGGTTTCTGTGTAATGTATCTTTCCTCCCGCTGCTACCTGAGTATTTCCACCTCGAATTGGATGCGTGGCTTCTCATAATATGTGGTACAGACAATCGAACAGCTCAACTTGACCATCCCAGAATACGCGAAGTCGCACAAAATACAATTGGATCGGGGCAATGTAAGCCGCGCGCATCGAAAATGAAAACTTTATCGTCAAGGATTGGAGGAATGCCCACCGAGTCGATTTTATTTTTTCGTTCTCGTTCCAGCTGCTCCAATTGCAGCCGAAGCGGAGGGATTTGCTTGTTTAATTCGCCGAGCCGCGTGCGGCGATCCAGTTGGAACATGGATTCCCTCGAAGCTGTCTCCAATTGCCTCCGGATCATGGACTGCGAAATAAGGCGCAAGACTCCAATCTGACCCAAAAGACTTTCTATTATGAGTGATACAGCTTCTCCGCCAATTCTGATTTCTCGTCTTTTTCGAGTAGATGCCGGAAGAACGAAGAATTCGAGGCGATGAAGGTGGACAGCCACTTGGATGTACAATCCCACGTTTTCTTAGTCAGTCTGTAAGTCCTCGGGTACTCAACGGGTACTAGATTCGCTGGGCCTTGAACCGGTATTTACGCATATATACGGGTTCCCAAATCCTTCTTCTCTTCCAGCCGTTGTTCCCCGACGCTGAAACTATCGTCATAATAAAATACGCCGAGCCGTTCCAACACTAATAATATGCATGCCTTCCTGGACCAATCGCTCGAAACCAGAGAGATCGATGGGTGACGTCCGTGGAGAGAAGCTTAGAGGTTCACCGCATAGCTCGAAACGCTGCAGATGTTTCGGCCTTCCGGGGCGGGATCTCGACTGAAGCATGGCCAAGAGTCTCGAATGGGCAAGTATCACGAAACAAAAGAGTCCAGTGCTGGAGATGTGGGACTAATTCCAAATCATTGTCCAATCGTTCGAAAACGGACCATGCAGATTTCGGGGGATAAGGGTGTAAGGAACCATCCATTCATATAGCGTAAACAGTCCTTCAGCACCTCGTCTGGACCGTCCACCGGCACAGAATATCTCAAGTGGCGCAGAGTGCACCGTGATCGGGCTATGAGCTGGGGGACGAGGTGACCCTGGCCATCGAGGGTACGGGTTTCGAGTCCGGGAAGTGTAAGCACATGGAAAAGTCTGAACGCCCTGCATGAGTGTTTCACTGTCAAGGCTTGGAGGGCGTTCGTGGAATTGGTTCCCCACGATGTCGCCACATAGCAAAAAGGTGCAATCGACGAGGGCAGGGCATTGGCCTAAAAGGAAGAGACATTCATCTTCGGAGAAAGATGTTCCGCTGAAGGTGGTCAACTGTGCCCAAGGTAGAAAGAGATGATGAATGTCGATATCACCAACTTGGCTCAAGTTCAACACGACGCTGCGCAACTGTGGTGCCACTGCAAACGTATTGATTTGCTGAGTTCCAAAATCGGGATTGCAGTACCCAGCACCAAGGGCGAGGTGTTCGAGTTGTGGAAACCCTTCTGCAGGGACAGAAACGGAAGGATTTTGGAGCACGGAGAGAAAGCTGTAAACTCCGCCATCGGGATGAATAGACGCCTAAAAGTTGAAAGCATGTCTCTATCGAAGCGATGGGTCGTTCACGAGCACCATCATTGACCGGGTCGTCATCGTCCAAGCCCAGACTGTAGTCGTAGCAGAGGCCGATGGAAAGAGGGCAATAACCGGAACGGGCAAGCCAGTTCTTGATCAAAGAGTCGCGGACCCCGGAATTCGGGGGCGGCGGGGAATCGAAGTGTGTTCCAGAGACGAGGCGTCGTCAGGGCAATCTCCCTCCATCGCCGGCATATACGGGTCAAGAGCAGGGGTGCCGTGTATATACTGGGCATACGCTGCTGGGGAGACAGTGTGCAAATATCTCGGACAGGCAAGGTAAGGACCGGAAACGCGAACGAGTTGAATATTTCTTTTCTTTCTCGTTCAAGCTGCTCCAGCTTCCGTCGAAATAGGGGGCATCTCCGCGTTTAGCTCATGGAGCCGTGTACGGCGATCCGATCTGGACATGGTTTTGCCTCAGAAGCTGCCTGTTTTCCGACTCGCATTGTAGACTCTTTTATTCCCCGTACAATATCGAGTTGCACGTATCAGCGAGAATGCTGCGAAAAACGATCTGATCCTACCTATCCAAGACTTGTTGAAGGAGCGATTCACCACTGATCCACCGTGGTTGTGGAGACTGGAGAGGGAGAAGAAAAGAAGCCGACACAGCCATCCCGATGTGACACCCATCAAACGGGCATGTGATATCGTGACTCTTCGCGTCCGTTACGAGAACCTCAGAAGACACGGAGAAGCTATTCGCAAGCGATTCCTCGAAATCACAACAGTAGAGATGCAGCTTTCCTGGATCGCTTGTTCTTTCACAGTGCTTTTCCAAGCACGAAAGAACAAATGCTCGACCAGGCACAGTACACTCGTTCATACGACTCTGATGGACGCGTAAATACTAAATTAGGTACCACAGTCCTCCAAAAAATCGACTCCGGATGGCTGGGAATCCGCGCAGGTCGCCGCACGTAAGGAAATGAATCTCATCCGCGATGAAGACGGTGCACCATGGTTGCTGTGCGTACACGCAAATGTACACCGCTGCCGTCCTTTAGACTTTAGTTTGATCGGAATGAAATCCAGCCATCGCATTTAGGGGTCAATAAATTCAAATATTTCAAGTTACATACAGCATTGAGGACCGCCGGCACCTACATCCATGGGCGTAATTCACGAAAGGCCGATGATGTCGGGTCCAATTAGCATCCTGAGGGATGCTGGCTGAACTGTGCATGCCAGCCCCATTCCGCCAAAAAAAAAACGATCGTGGTCCCCGCAAGAACGCGGCTCGATGGGCATCGAAGGCGGGAATAGCGGATAGGGCGACAGCCACCATGTTATCAGCGCCACAAACACAGCGCACTTGACGCGCAGGCCGGGGCAGTCACGTCGTTATCCCGAATGATTTGCAAACCCGTCGTTCAGCCTTTCAGGAACCCATACTTGGGGTGAGTGGCTGTGAGTGGCGGCGGCCGCGTCTGTCAACAGCGGCCAGGTTACGGATATAGAGGATCTCGGTGAGCCATGGTGCCCTATCTGCCCGAGACATATAGATGAAACGAAAAAATAGAGCGAATCGCGACGGGTCAGGACAACCCTAGGTCGTGGACCCTCACCGACGCCATCGGGTAGAGGCAAGGGATAAGACATTGTCTTGTCAGCCGCCGAAGACGGAACATATCAAAAATGTTAGGGTATACGTGCGAATTCGGGGAGAAAACGGAGCTTAGACTGAGACATTTATGCTAATCCAAGGAGTAAAAGCAAGAGGCGCGGTGGCTGTTGGCAGGATGCAGTGGCTGTGGTGACTCGAGCAAAAACTCGAGGAGATGGCTGGAGACGGTTATCGATGGCCTGATCGTCCATGCGGGACGCCACGGCCAGGAACGTTCAGTTTCCTCCAACGTTCTTCGCTAAGAAACGTCCAGCGCTGAATTTCGAAGTTCCGTTGTTCTGATGAATATTTTTGCATCGGAACAACGGTCCGGCGGAGCTTGAAAACTCCAGTGGTAATTTTTCAGGCTCCGACAGGGCTGGCAGAGACGGAGTTGTTCCGGTGGCTACTAAGCTATTTATAAAAATACCGACGCGCGGTCCAAGCAAAGTATCGTCCAGAACAGCTATTGTATTGCGCGACTAGCTACTAGGATGGTAATATATAAAACTAAATCTAAGCAATAGGATATAGGCAGGCAGCTTTTATATGGTGGTGCCACCAGAAGTGTACATGTAGGCCAACGACAGCGAATTGGGGTGTTTAAATTGCGACATAGTGTCTGGTGTGTGCGTCGGTGGGGATGGGTTAACAATGGATGTAAAGTAGTAGGAATCGTGTGCGCCCTGAGCACCTCTAAATATATGCGTCAGAAATCGGAACCGGAGACAGCGTCTATTCGCGGTGGGGTGAATCGACGAGCAAGCATGCTTGGAGGAAGGGAGAGATGGTGCTCTCCCTTGGGGTCACCGCGACGGAGCGAGAGAGCACATGCGGAGACCCTGGGCCAGCTCGGCCTTCCACTCTAGTCGTCTGACGGCCTCGGCGTAGTCAACCCACTCTCTTCTTCGCTCGTTGCTCTCAAGCCAGTCCTGGTCGAGACTGGCGACGTCCAGCTCGTAAAAGTGATATATCGTGGACGGAGTTTGCTGGGTAGTGACGTAACGGGTTATTGTGCCACGCACGCCCGCTGTAGAATGGACGGAGAAGTACGGAGGATGCATCAGGAGAAGAGCAGCGGTAGAGGGACAAAGGTGGGACCTTCTTCCAGGGCCTCGCGCGACGCGGCATTCTCCAACCGCACGTCGGATGCCTCCCAACCACCCTTGGGCACTGGGAGCGAGATGAGACGCGAAAAGAACGCGACGATGGGTACTCACAGACCCAGTTGTCGGGGCGCTTGCGACTTGTGATCAAGAGGACTTTTCCTGCTGCTCGTGCGATGGGTATTGCGCAGCATACAACACGCGGACTTGTTCGACCTTTTGTGCCCATTTCTGGGATGGTAAAGGACACGGAGTTCGGGGTACAGTTTAGGAAGCCTGCATTAGCTATGCGGAATAGTGAGGAGCGGGATTGGCGCCCGGCCGGCAGTAGAACTGAGGGGCGGAACTGAGTGGCGCCCGGGCTCAGGAAGGGGGAGATGGGGTGTCTGCGGAAAAAGTTGACGGTATAAATAGTGAGCAGAAGTGGCCGGGAAAAGACGTACGCGTGGCCGTGGTGGTCTTGTGCAGTGAGAGGCTCCTTTGAAAAATCTGTGCTAGGAGCCATTTTCCAAACAACGTGCGTCGGATGGCGCCGGCCCGGTTTCACACATCGAGATCTATGGAACGCACTGAACTCTTGAACTACAATTTACAAAGTGTCCCTTTCTTGAGTACTGGTGGCTAATTATTGAGCGTTGCGCTCTCTCCGGCCGCTGCGGTCCTATACCCATTTATCCCGCACCCATCAGAGTGCAAGAAGCAAAAGAATTTCACCGGTCCATTGGTGAATCTCTATCGACTGTTATCGACTGTTATCTACTCGTTCCATCTACTTGCGGCGTCGGCAACCGCACAGGAAGAAAACAAAATCACTCACGCGACCAGGAACATGCATCCAACTCCAACCCCCATTGCCACAAACTGTCAATCGTCAATTAATCAATATCGCCGAAATATCCAACCCATATTCGACCAACCTCACGAATCGCCTGCGCTCCGCTCTTGCTCTCCGCAAGTAACCTGAAAATACGTCAGCCTAAGCTCGCACAATCGCCGCTCAACCCACGTCGGTAGCACCGCAACGGCCCCGATGTACAGGAATCCGCCAGCAACAAACGGGATCACCTGCAGGCATTCGAATGAGCGTTTGACAGCCGCGGGAGGAGACACGGACCAGATCAGATAATTGCACCGTCGTTCCAAGAAGGCCACTCGCATCTTGACGCACCCCTGCAGCGAGGTCGGCGGCGTGCCGGCCAGTCTCCTCGCTCGCGGTGGCTGTATGCACGGCTATACCAATGAAAGTCCTACAAGAATTTCAGCCTTGCGTCATGAATCAGAATGGATCATCTCACCCGACCTAGAGTTGGCACGATAAGCGCCATGTGTTAGCAACCATATTGGCGAACGTGCCACGAAGAGGGCCAGTGGGAAATGAGAAGTTGAGGGGAAAGGATAAATGCGACACTTACAAAGGCTCCGACAGCGGTGAGGAATTGAGACTGCATTGCCTGTTTCTTTGTAAACCCACTCCGGATCAGGATCGAGTAGTCGGCAATTTCATGGGGGATCTCATGCGCAAAGCACGCAAGAGTCGTCGTTGCCCCAATCAAGGGCGACGCGTAAAAGGACGCAGCCATCCTATAACACCAACGTTAGCAAAGACGTCACCAAATATCCACAATAAAACGCATACGCAAGCCCATCCGTTCTGGGGGATACGTCAATGGAGTCCATACGAAAAAAGCATATCGACGCACATGTTATGCACAAAGTCCCCAAACAAGTTGAGGTATGCAGACATTTTCGAAGGACCATTAACGGCTTTGGCGGGTTCTCCATCGGCCTCGGGCTTGTCCTTACCGGCCTTTCTTGGCCGCAGCTTGGCCCCAGGGCCCTTGGTCGACGCGCCCGACGTCTGAGCGGCAGTTTCACCGTTTGCATGCGAATGCGAGTGCGAATGTCCTCCCCCCTCGTCACCGCCGAGAACACGCAGCGTCTTCTCCATCATAAAGAACGCCGCAAATCCAACGAATATTGCCAGCCTATCAATAATCACCCTTTATTTCCGTCCGCCCCGAAGCAGAAACAAGCTCGCGCACCCAATCAAGATATTCCGCTTCTCCTCCACCATGACGAACTGGACCCCCGGCTCCTGGTGTTCACCCATGAAGGAATGGGGCACAAGATGGAGGAAGACGTCAGACAGGAGGCCACCGGTCTGCCGGCGCAATGCACGTAAAAAAAAACTGCGCGGCAGCGGAGAATGAGGCGTACCGCGAACGCCGTCATCGTGTTGAGCGTATTCGCGTTGATCTGTGCCGGGATGAACGCGAGAATGAAGTTCGGGACGCTATCGAGTCCGGCACACGACACGGAAATCAATTCAATTATCGTTAGGTGTGCAATATTATAACACGCGGGATCGACTGGGACACAACTTACGAGGAGATGTAGAAGGTACCAAGGATTGAGTTCCATGCGGGGCCAAAGGGAAACAGCACAGCAAAGACTTTGCGCATGAGCGGGGACTGTTCTTCCTCCAATGCGGCCTTGAGTAAACTGAGCCGCCATACAGGGAGACAGTCTCGGATTTCTGAGGCCTGAAAGAAAAGAAACTCTGGATGAGGTTGGGCTTACTGGACGCGTGTTGGTACGTACATAGACGGGAACTTCAGAACTTGGCATGAAGCCGCCATCGGTGGACTCGTTCAACACAGTTTTCGAGTTGCTCAGAACAACAAGAGTAAGTAAGACCAAGGAGAGGTATAGACGGGACATCGTCTAAGAGTAAAGAGTGAATGGTACAAGTGCGAGGCGATACACCCCTGGCCATCAATTCTGATCAAAAATCGTCCGACTGATCCGAACCCTTCGGTCAAAGCGAGTAATTGCAGACAGTAAAAGGCAATATCGTCTGCAATAAGAGACGCAGAAAGGAACCAGTTCCACTCGAAACCGAGTTATTTTATGTCCCACCAGGCGGACTGGTCGTACATTTTGCGATAAAGATTATGCGCTCTACCAGATACCTCTGCTCTTTATAATCCCAGCCCAGCTTCGAAAGATGTACTGAGAGAACACCCGGACATCTTCTACCGAAGAACCGATCGCGGTGGAGGTGCTCAGAAGACTATCCAGGAACGCATGCGCTGATTGAGGCGACGTGAGCTGGTGAAGCTCTATATATAAGGAAAGTCAGAAGGAAGTCCTTCTCAAGGCATCGTTCCCAGGCGGAGATTACATGGACCCACCTGCAGCGCTGTAAATCCCGATCAGAGACGCGCGTTTGGTATACCACGACAGCTTCAGCGCCGTCAAGTCAATGATGCTTATACGGAACGCCGCGGTGGGGAACATACCCTGAGCGACGCATCCCCCGAGATATAGCACGCCTCATCCGCAATCCGCGCTGCGTGCTTCATCGCCGGTACTGGATCAAACGGTGGAGTCCCAGATTCAAGTACTGACAGCAGCGCGAACGCCTAGGTGGTTCGGCCTGAGATGCGCGTACTACGACTGTGATTGGGATCACACACCTCTGGGAGATGCGGCAACACGGACTCGTTGTACGCGAGACGCGAATGGAGCACCTCTTTCAAAGACGTCGGTGCGCTTGCCGCACCTTTCATGCTCTCCACGCCGCCCTCGAGCCAGGCATGAATCAGCGTCTTGCGAGCAAGGTCCCCGCGCCCAAAGAGCGCAGACACGGCGGTATCCGAGAGCGGGGCCGCATGGGGGACGGGGAGATGAAGCACCGAACGCGCAAGAGCGGCGCGTGTGAAACCATGCTGTGAAGGATCCCGACATTCGAGACAAGGGCGGCATAGAGTAGAAAGCTCCTTACTTCAGATATGAGCGGCAGAGCGAGCTTCAGCAGGCTAGTGCTGGAGTGGGTGCCCGCCATTTCATGGGCGTGGTTAGGAGAAGAACTTTGTTCGGATCAGTGAGTTCGGAGGTCGCCAGTACATCGACGTACACAAACACTGGTTGAACTTTTGAAAGATGTTTCAAAATTTGCGAAATGGAATTCGGCTTTATTTTCTATCATCGGAATTCAATGTACAAGTGAATCTGGCCTCTGACTTTGGGCACCCATTTGGAATTCCCAATTTACGTACAACTAATCACAAAGGATCCGATTTTCAATGGCCGATGACGGGCATAGGCTGGTAAGGCTCTTCCAAATACTTAACCTCCTCCTCAGTCAGCTTGATGTGAATCGCGGCTACAGTGCACAAATGTCAGGCCGCAAATGTCTGCGTGCTAGCCACATAAACTTACCGACGATATCGGCCAGGTTGGAGAGTGAGGTGGTGCCAACGATGGGGGCGGAGACGCCTTGAGAAATATGTTTAGAGCTCAGAATATGAACGAAACAGAGTGGGTAGAAGTACCCTCTTTGCCCAAAGTCCAGGCGACTGAGACCTGGGCCATGCTGATGCCACGCTTCTTCGCAATCTCCTCGACTCTGCGCCGGAAAATCAGTGGACAGGAAGCGGCGAACGTGGATTGCTTGCCTGTTGACGATCGTCTGGTTGGCGGCGGACTGCGTGTACAGGCCAGGCGGCATTCTGTTAATCAATGTGAGATCCGTTTCCGAGGTACACACCCATCAGAAGTCTCGCATTTGGTCTGCTGTTGTCCCTCAAGGGGGCGGGTGAGCGCCCCTCGGGCAAGAGGCGACCACGGAATCGCCCCAACGCCGAAATGCTGCCAATGATTGGATTGCGGTTGTTTCCGAGACAACTATCCGAGTCTACCTTCAAAGTTGAGAACATCTCGCGCCCTTCCTCCCTATATAACATGTTGTAGTGGTTCTGCATGGATATGAATGGAGTCAATTTGTTGTTGATGGCATAGTCTAATAAGTTCTATCAGCGGGAAGATTTTAAAAGACCAGGAATATATACTTTGCATCGCATGGACTGAGAATGAATCGTCAGTGATTCGTGGGAAATCGCGAAATAAAGTGGCGTACACTGCCAAGCGTAGCAGGAGGACACGCCGATATAGCGAACATAGCCAGCCTTGACCACGTCATGAAGGGCCTGCATCTGTTCATGGCATTAAGCGGGAGAAAAAAGAAAAAGAAATAGTCGACGAACAGTCTCCTCGATCGGCGTGTTGGGGTCGAGGCGGTGGCCTGGAGTCGATATGAGAGGGTTCAAGAATTGATAGAAAAATCTTACATTGCAGTACATCGATGTAGTCGAGTTGCAGACGGCGCAGACTGTGTTTCACAGAATCGAAGATGTGCTGTGCAGATCGTCAGTCGAATTTATTTATTTCCGCAAAGAGGTAAAGAAAAACCTTGCGACTCAACCCGTATTGATTTACGTAGCCTTTTCCATCAAGTACATCATGGTTTGCATACATTGACAACAGTTCCGCTGGATAACGAGACACGGCACAGTACACTTTGGTTAGGACAAACAATTTCGTCCCAGGGAAGCTTGTGCTGCTTGATGGCGCGGCCAAGTATCTCCTCTGAAAGTCCATTGAAGTATACCTAGGCATAGTTCAACACCCAAGATCATTCATTAGTGCACAAAACAGACGTTAGCTGTGTCGAACGCATTGATACCAGCGTCGTAATTGGAAATATTTTGAGATGATCCTGGAACTTAAAACTGTAAAAAAATATAAGACTCACGCAGCCTTGATGTGTTTCGAGGCCTCTTCTTCAGGGAGAACCCAGTTGCCCCACCACCCCTCGAAGCCATAACTCATACAACCCAAAATTACTTTGGAAACTTTGAGACCTGACTGGCCCAAGCGCACTGAGGATTCGGTTTTGGTGGCCGTCGATGGTAAGAAATTTCAACAAGCTGTATTCCATTTTCCGGGTTTCAGTTGAAGACATTGTGAAGAAATGAAGGATTTTGAACGACCTGCAGAGAGTTTATCCCCCTTTTGACTGGGCGCCGTCGAGTTGCCGAGCAATTGCGAGTCTCTTTCGGCAAAATCACTAAGCCGTGTTTTCGTAAGTCCCGATCAAGCTGCCTTTCCGCCATTCACACCCAATTCACACCCGAAAAAATCCAAACAGCTCCAACAGATATATGTACGAAGGGCGCCGAGATATCGGGCCTGCATTTTCAGTCCACAGTCTAAGCACAGGGCTATCATGTAAAACAAATTAATTACAATGTTGGGTGGTAAAAGCAGGATCCAGCTCACAGAAATACCGCGAACCTGCTGCCAGCACTTGCAATGAGAGGGGCCGTAGGACGCCTCGAGTGGAGCGGGTGGAGGCACACAGCGATAGTGAACTTTGAAGCGATGGTAAGCGAAAGTTTGGCAAAAGCAGTTTGTAAACGAGGGGTGATTGGCGGGTCAGGAGCGCCGCTAAGTAGAGACAGGACGGTCCGCAAAGATACACCAGACGGTCAAGCTTCTGGAAAACCTTTGAAAACTTCTCCGTTTGAACGAGAGGTTTGTCCGAGTCCTTGAACGTTTGTATCCTTCACTCTTATTGTTGAAGTGCGACTGGGAGGTAGAGTTCAATGAACTGGGAAGGTCCTTACTTCAGAGAGGGAGCTTGAGCTGGCGGGTGCTGGAGTGGGTGTCCGCCATAATCCATTTCATGGCCGTGGTTTAAGAGAACTTTGTTCGGATCAGTAAGTTCGGAGGTCGCCAGTACATCGACGTACACAAATACGTTCCACTGGGTTCAACTGTGTAGAACTTTCGAAAAAGATGTTTCAAAAATTCGCGAAATGGAATCCGCCTTTAGTTTCTATCATCGGAATTTCACAAGAGCTTTGGGAATCAGAAAAAAGGTGTCAGTCAAATTTCAACCACACCCCCAGCTCTTCGGTTCGCAAATTCAGTTCATAAATTCAATGTACAAGTGACTCTGGTCTCTGACTTTGGGCTCCCATTTGGGATTCCAAATTTACGTTCAACTAATCACAGATGGCCACGACTTTCAATGGCCGAAGACGGCCATAGGCTGGTACGGCTCTTCCAAATATTTAACCTCCTCCTCAGTCAACTTGACGTGAATCGCGGCTACAGTGTGTCGCACATGTCAGCGCCACAAATATCTCCTGCCGGCCACATATGCTTACCAACGATATCAGCCAGGTTGGAAAGCGAGGTGGTACCAACGATTGGGGCGGAGACACCTTGAGAAACATTTGGGTGTTTGAAATGTGGACGAAATGAAGTCGGTTTACTAACCCTCTTTGCCCAGAGCCCAGGCGACTGAGACCTGAGCCATGGTGATGCCGCGCTTCTTCGCGATCTCTTCGACTCTTGTGTCCGAGGATTAGTTGGCACGGAGATCGGTGAGAATGTATTGCTTGCCTGTTGACGATCGTCTGGTTGGGGGCGGACTGCGTGTACAGGCTGGGCGGCCACCTGTCAATCAATGTCAGGTAATTTTCCGAGACCAGTTTCGGAGGGACAGACCCGTCGGAAGCCCCACGCTTAGTCTGTTGCTGCTTTTCAAGGGGGCGGGTGAGCGCCCCTCGAGCAAGAGGCGACCACGGAATCGCCCCGACGCCGAAATGCTGCAAATGATTAGATTACGGTTGTTCTCCGAGACAACTATCTACCTTCAAGGTTGGGAACATCTCGCGCTCTTCCTCCCTATATAACATGTTGTAGTGGTTCTGCATGGATATGAATGGAGTCAATTTGTTGTTGATGGCATAGTCTAATAAGTTATATCAGCGGGAAGATTGACAAGACCAGGAATATATACTTTGCATCGCATGGACTGAGAATGAATCGTCAGTAATTTGTGGAAAATCGGCAAATAAAGTGACGTACACTGCCAAGCGTAGCAGGAGGACATGCCGATATAGCGAACATAGCCAGCCTTGACCACGTCATGAAGGGCCTGCATCTGTTCATGGCATTAAGCGAGAAGAAAAGAAAAGAAATAGTCGACGAACAGTCTCCTCGATCGGCGTGTTGGGGTCGAAGCGGTGGCCTATTGAGTCGACGTAAGAGGGTTCAAGAATTGATAGAAAAATCTTACATTGCAGTACATCGATGTAGTCGAGTTGCAGACGGCGCAGACTGTGTTTCACAGAATCGAAGATGTGCTGTGCAGATCGTCAGCCGAATTAATTTAATTTCCGCAGGGAAGTAAAGAAAAACCTTGCGACTCAACCCGTATTGATTTACGTAGCCTTTTCCATCCAGTACGTCGTGGTTCGCATATAACAATTCCGTTGGATCGCGAGAGAGGGTAAAGAACACTTTGGTCATGACAACAATTTCGTCCCGGGGAAGCTTGTGCTGCTTGATGGCGCGGCCAAGAATATCCTCCGACAGTCCATTGGAGTATACCTAGGCATAGTTCAACGCCCAAAGTCATTCATTAGTGTACAAAACGGACGTTAGCTGTGTCGAACGCATTGATACCGGCGTCGTAGCTGGAAATCCGAAATATTCTGAGATGATCCTGGGAAACTGCCAAAAATCATAAGACTCACGCAGCCTTGATGTGTTTTGAGGCCTCTTCTTCAGGGAGAACCCAGTTGCCCGACCATCCCTCGAAGCCATAACTCATACAGCCCAAAATTACTTTGGAAACTTTGAGACCTGACTGGCCCAAGCGCACTGCAGATTTGGTGTTGGTGGACGCCCATGGTAAGACATTCCAACAAACCGTATTCCATTTTGCGGGTCTCAGTTGAAGACATTGTGAAGAAATGAGAGATTTTGAATGATTCGCAGAGTTTATCCCCCCTTTATTTAACTGGGCCCCGTCGAATTGCCGAGCAATTGCGAGTCTCTTTCGGCAACATCACTAAGCCAAGTATCCCACTAGTAAGCCTTGAACACGCAAGCTCGGCGGGGTCGGGGAAGAAGGCTAAACCGAACAATTGGAAGATCAAAGTTCCCCGTTTGAAAGAGTTCTTTCCGAACCGCTGGTATCCTTCCTCCTTTAACTGAACACGCAATCGACTCGGGAAGAACGCTGCACAGAACAATTGAAAGCTCAAAATCTTCTCCGTTTGAAAGAGGTCTCTCCGAAAGTCCTCTCCTCTCCCGCTTCCATCCTTCCCTTCATGTTACAGTACGACTGGAACGCAATGTCGTGGTTCAAGATTGGGAGAAGTTGTTGGTAAACAGACGCACACAACTCTTACACGCACCTCTTTTCTTCGCCTTTGTCTCGTCGACTAAACTCTAGATCAAAGAGTCTTCACCCTCAACCCAATTCTTATCCGCTGTAATCCAAGCTCAGATGTCTGACTGGGGTGGGTGCGCTTCCCATCCGACTGGTCTTCAGACTGCTTATTTGTGTCCCTCCGGGCTCAGAGGGTTCCGACAGCGACACGCCCGCCAAGGCCGTTAGCCCGCCGCCAAAGGCAGCAATCCCCCCAAAGAAGCCCGTGAAGAGCAGGTGGGAGGGAGAGGACGAGGAAGATGATGGTCCCGCCGTGCGTGTTCCATCGCCGATCGCATGCCTTGCCTGACCCACAGCGAATCACAGAGCGACTGGGAAGCGTCGTCAGAGGACGAGGAAAAACCTCCTGCGCCCGCACACGTCGAGCCTCCAAAGAAGAAAGGCACGCTGAAAGCAAAGCTCGCACAGAAGGAAGCCGAGCGCGCCGCGCGAATAGAGGCCGGCGAGGAAGACGAGTATGACTCCGATGCCGTCCTCGATCCCAGAGAGAAAGCCCGACGGGATAAGGAACGCGAACTGAAAGCCGATCTCAACAACGCCGCTGAATTATTCGGAGCTGCGGCTCTCGGAGGTACGTTTCGTAGTTTCCGCATTTCGCCATCTTCCGACAGTTAATAGGCACGTCTTCGGCTGAACTCGACTCTTTAATCTCGTTCCAGCCGCGGACGAAAGATGACTTTGTCAAATTCTCAAATCAGATAATAGAGGTCATCATCAAGCGACACGAGTCTAAACCGTTATATCCTGCTTTTATCGAGCATCTCGCACGGGAGCTGGCAATGCCTCTCAAAGACGTCGAGGTCCGCAAAGTCGCCAGCGGCTTAACAACGTTGGCGAACGAGAAGCAAAAGGAGCAGCGGGACAAAGCGAGTGGGAAAAAGAAACCGAAGACGGGCGGGAAACCGGCTTTGGGCGCTGCGAAAGCGTCGGGCAAGTGCGTTATATCCACTTTTCTCCACTCTGAAGTTCTAACTTGCCCAACAGAGTCGACACTGGCCTTTACGACGAGGCTTTGGATGATTTCGGTGGAGGTGACGATTTCATGTAATTTCCCCTCCCATCTTCCCTGTATCCAAGCCCCCACTGTTGTATAATGGTCCGTTGGAATAACCTAGATTCGAACCTGTGCCGATAATGACTCGAACAATATATACATACGTCTTTTCTACTAGACACATGCCTGGATTATCATTGTATCAGCTGCCTCTATCGACTGAGTGATCTTAAAGATGTTTCCCGACCTGTGTGCTACACGCTGGATCTTTGCTGAATTTTTAACGTGATGCTGTACATTTTGTTTTCAAAAATCTTGCTACGTAATCCCTGAATGCTTAGCAAGCTCTGCAGATCAATTTAGTGTGTTTTCGCGGGGTTCTAAATTGCCTTTTTTGGGTGGAAGGACGTGTACTTCTGAATTGGGACCGGCGATGAAAATCTCGTCAGGCCCGTATTTCAATATCAAACAAAAGTGTCCAAGAAGGATTGTTACAGATTCAATGAAAACGCGAGTAAACTGTAGAGAGAAGCGCGTTTGGCCGGAAACGAGAAAATGAACGTGGGAAAGTGATCAGACACGCCTTGAGCTTCTCGCGCAAAAAATATGCCTCGACTCTTCTCCTTCCCACCGCCCAGGTCCTGCTGTCTACGATGACCGCGACGATCCTTGAGATCGACGAACATGACGGTGATCTCGTCGAAGAGATTGACCTCGATATGGCTGATCCTCAAGTAACGTTCTATCCACCGCTCTTCCTCCAAAGGCGGATATGGATCCTCGATATTCTGCGCCGCGAAACCATTGCCGATGTGGATCTAACTCTAATTCTGCGTCAGTATTTTTCTTACTCGGCTATTAGGTGCTGGACGTAGGGTGCGGGGAAGGTCAATTACTCGGTGTCCTAGCTCAGGTGGGTCCTGGAGGCGAATGTAAACATGGCGGAACTATAACTGTTCAGACAGCCTGCTCCATGGCTCGCTTCACCCCCTATGTCCATCTTTCCGCAAGGTCGAGTGCAAAACCTAGTGGAATACAACTATAAAAGTGACATGCCGAACCTCCACGCGCGACGCATCGCAGGGCTCGATATTTCTGCTCACGACCTCGAGTTTGCCGTGAAAGGAACCGGGCCGCCCGGCACCAGTCCCGAGGAAGACGACAGCTATGCATACAACGTGCGTGTCACACGCTGGGAGGACCTCACCGCCAAGGTGTGGCAGGGTGGCCTTCAAGTCATCAACGAGGAATTTATCAATTTTGAATGCATCGTTGCAACTGAAGTGTGGGTCTTGATTTGTTTTTGCAACGAGGTGTTCCTAACATGTCCACAGGATCGAACATCTCCCGCCGGACATCCTGCCCGCACTGGCGCCCACGCTGTTGGGTATCTACCACCCCAAGCGCCTCCTGATCACAACCCCGTCGTACACTTTCAACGCGCGATTCACACGTCCTGGGGCGCCACGTTCCGCCCGGGCGCGCCAGGCATATCCTGACCCCACGGGGCGGACGGACCGCATATTCCGTCACCATGACCACAAGTTTGAGTGGACGCCGGAGGAGTTTGCTGAATGGTGCCACGGCGCGGCAGAGGAGTGGGGGTATGACATCGAAGAGTTGGGTGGTGTCGGCCGTCCCATTGAAGATGACCCTTGGGGAAGGGACGACGCGCTCGGAGACGCATCACTGGTCGTCGTCTTTCGTCGCAAGGAAGACGGCCAAGTAGCAGAGCGCGAGGAGCGCGGAAGATCCGCGCTGAAGACGCTGGGGTTGGGTGGCGAGCCACACCAGCTGCTTGCGATACATCTGCACAAAGCGCACGAGATGTCACGTCGGCCGCCCACGCTCGAGTCGGTCAAGGCGATCGGGGATGTGGTCAAGGCCAAGATGGAGAGTTTTCGCGAGGCAATCGTCTCGCTCGAGCAAATCTGGTTTGAGCAGGAGGTTTCGGTACTATGTGGGGGTTGGATCGAAGTGCTGATTTGGGCGGTGGAGGAATACGACGGGCTGAACCTTTCGACCGGATCCAAGGAATGGTCTATCGAGCTGGTGGGCGGCGTCAAGGATCCGATATTAATGTGGCCGGAAGAGACGAGTGTCGACTTCATACCGTGCGATTGGATTCCTGGGAAGGGCCCAGAGGACCTCAGCGACGAGGAAGATGGTCCAGCGACATCCGTATGTTCTACAGGAGCTGAGGGCGACGTTTCTTGGAACGGGTCTGAGATTGAAGACGAGCAGGAGAATGATGGTACTTGGAGAAAGCAGGACTCCGATGATACTTGGGGTAAATCGGGAGAACGAACAGAGAAGTGGGGCAGTTGCGAAGAGTAGACGCCGTGGTGAATGAACATAACTGACTGTAGATCTAGTCCTTGAATATATGATTTTTTGAGTCTAGGAAAATTGCCATGATCTCCTATTTTATTCAAGAGTGTTCGAGGTCCTCGAATTGTGCCTTGGGTTGCAACTCCCGGATCCGATTTGATCCGAGCGGCTGCTGTGACTTTCGCTTCCCGTTGCGCTCGTTCCAGTGGCACCACTGGTGGCAGCTGGCGGCTCGCAGGCTTTCGACTGGCAGGCCACTCAGGAACGGGTCCTCAATCCCAGTGAGAAAGCCAGCGAAGGAGGTTGAGGCAGATTGAGGCAGATTGAGAAAATGAGGGAGAATGATTCAGATTGAGAACGGAATACAGACCCGAGACACAAATAATAATTGACAAATTTGACAAAGATGCTAAATTGACTTTCGTTTTTGCTAGATGTGCTCGCGCGCCCCACGTCATCGGTTCACCGGGGTGTCGTAGGGCGTCGTCTCCGAATTAATAAATAAAGTCGTACGATGTGGCGGAGTTTCAATTGCGTCTTGCTTCCTCCCATCTCGACCTCGGCAAGTCGTGTCCTCCCTCGCCGTCTCTCACCTCTGTATCGTCTCTCGCCCTCCCTTGCCCTCCTCGTATCCCCTGCCCATTGCTGCGCCTGTGCACTGGCACTCTACGGGTTAGGCTCAGTTACTTGCAGCGACGTGGAACTGACTTCTGTGCAGTGGACGTCTGCTTGCGTGCTGGCTCTCCTCGATAGTATGTGCTCCATTTGTGGATCGCCTATGTTGCTAATTGTCTTGTATGTAGTCCTCATCCATTAGACGGGGCGCAGAGAGTAGACCGACCACACATCCGGATCATTGTAAGCACATCATCTTCCATCCTCTCTTCTCCCTTGCTTACCTTTCAGTTGCGTAGGATTCCCCGACGCATCCAAGTTCCTTGACACACCGAGCTCGTTGGCTCTAGATTCCATCTGCCCTTACGACACCCGATATGCACACGACACCCGCGAGACGATGGTGCATCTGCGACGGCTCAGCGCGAAGCGGGCGCAGGTGGCACGCAGCGTGCAGACAGGGTGTCGTAGTCGTATATACCCGTGTACCTGTAGTAGAAGTGCCAAATATACCTGGGTTTCAATTCTCTCAATGTGCCCCAATCCAAATCAATAAAATCTACATGCCCCTCGATGCCCCTCGATGCCGCTCAATCTGTGTCATTTTACATTGAGGTACAATGAGGCATGTCCAGAATATCGAGGCAGATTGAGGACCTGTCAGACTCTTCGATCTGCCTCATTCTGGCTCAACCTCCTTCGCTGGCTTTCTCACTGGGCCTCAATATGAAAAGGTCACCAAGATCGGGCCTGTTCATTTCTTTCAGTACGAGCAAGAAGGAGCAGAAAGAGACCAATTCAATGTCCCAGACTATCTGGGAGCACTCTGGGTAGATCCATCTTGAAATCGACCGTCGTTTATGCTTTGGATTCCACTTACTTCGATTGTGGTCCCGGAACGACTTTCAACACCAGTGCCCTTGACGAGAACCAAAGCCTAATGGGCTGGCCAAGCGAATGCTTCAGACGCGATACGCCGGACGAGTTGCGCGTGGGTGGAGCGCGGCTATTTCGACCAACACTAGAAGTGGGTTTCTGGCCATGCCGCTGCACGCCTTCATCTTGCAGGTTGTTGCACCATCTGTTCTTGTGCGAAACTAGGGATTTAGACTCAAGTTGAAGTTTCTCGTACCCCGGTGTGGTTCTCGTTACTTCTTAATAAGGCTCACTGAGTACGACGTCCCTGCCAAGCTGTAGGCACTAAGTGAGTTCGGGAAATGTCCTGTACATCAAGCGAAAAGAGCGTCTATTCAAGGGAGACTGCTCTCTGAGCGAGTACGACGGTCCTGACGAACTATCATATTGGGCGAGTTGGGAACATGACTATCTCATACCAGAACGATTCAAGAAAATCCTCGAGAATAAGCTTTATCAAGCTAGAAAGCGCCTGTCAAGACATTAGCAAACAACGTCCCCGTCGACCTGTAGGCCCTAAGCGAGTTCGTCAAATGTCCTGTACATCAAGCGAAAAGAGCGTCTATCAAGAGAGAATGCTCTCTGAACGAGTACGACGGTCCTGACGAACTATCACATTGGGCGAGTTGGGAACATGACTATCTCATACCAATACGATTCCTTGGACCAGGGCTACCTCCAGTTGCGTGGGGTAATTCCTCTGCACGAACCTATGGGCAATATTGTCAAGCAAAGTACGCAGGAGACGTTGCAGCGGCCTGTGGACGGAGGCAAACCCAACCGGGGATAGCCGGTCCAAGCGACAAATGTCGATCGCGTTGTTTTGGTCGATCGTTTACAAAACAACGCGATATTTCGACGTGACTGGCATAATCCAACACAGCCACCACTCTGGGGTATAAATACTCGGCAACGCCCAGTGTTTTTCCTCACTTTAACAAAACCCACATGTTCCTGCGCAAGCTCTCCTTCCTCGCGGCTTCCGTCTTTGCCTTCGCTTATATGGCCTCGGTGGAAACACCTAAGGTCATTCACCCCGCCTCCATCCTCACCGACCCGCCCTTTCGCCTTCCCACTTGCGCTATGGGCGAATACTACGAGCCGCCCTTGGGCTTCAGCCCCGCCAACTTTACTGTCCACTACAGCGATCACATCGTGCTGTCGAGCCTCGCAATCGCCAAAGTCGAGCCTCCCGACGACCTTCTCCCTTCCATGGGTCTCGCTAACGGCTTCTCGCCGCCATTCGCCATCGCGCTCACCGACCTCGACCTCGAGAAGCTCGAGCTGGTCTTCGGAGCCACGCTCACCGCGGCGCGCACAATTCGGGCAAAGACGGGTCTGGTGTGGTGGAAGGTTTTCTTGTGCTTATTTGTTCTCGGCGAGATGGCGGTTTCGGAGGGATTGGGTCTAGGCGACGGCGGGGCAACATTAGGACTACTCCTCTTCATCGCGCGTGCTGGCGTCAACGCACTGCTCAGTATGCTGGCGGTGTTCTCCGTCATCAAAGTATGTTCCTTCTATTTCTTGCTCGACTATCGTTCTCATCGTTATTCAGATGCGGCGTGCCCTCTCCTTCTGTGTCGGCGTGCTTCAGCATGCGTCGATGATACCGGGCGTACGTCCCATTCCTTCTCCCACCCTTCTCGTCTAACCATCGTCTACAGCTCGTCCCGTTCCCTTTTGACGTCCCCCTTCCCCACTTCATCTCTATCCTTCTGGTCGATGGGACTCTGGTTTCGATTCTTGCATCCAAGGTACATTTATTCTTTCACCAGCTTTCACCACGATAATCATTGCTCATTGCTTCCAGCTGCCCTTCCCCCATTGGCTACGTTTTATTTTCTCTGCACCGAGGCCTCCCGCTCCGCGCGCCAAGAAGAGGCGCTACAAGCACGACCGGCGGCGGTCCAAGGGCAAACCCCCGTTGCCGGCGTCTACTATAGTCAAAGTGCGTTCCTTCTTTTCTTTTTCGTCGAATATCTTTCTGATCCTCGGACAGCTGCACCGCGCTCTGCGTTTAGGTTTGGGTACTCTTGGTCAAGTCTTGTCAATACCAGGCGTACGTTCCTTTTCTCTTCTGACCCTTCGCGTCTAAGCACCGTTTCCAGGTGATACCCTTTGACGTCCCGCTGCTACACCTCCTCTACGCCGTCGCCCTGGACGGAACACTAGTTTCCGTTTTGGTTATGGTGAGTCGATTTTTTTTCTCGCTAGCCACCGTTGTTAACTGTTTCCTAGGTTTCATCCGTTCTCCTTCGCCCCCCCTCCCCACCCCCTGCTCCTTCCGTTCGGCGAGCCAAAACACGCTATAAACGCCGAGCGAAGCGCAAGACCTGAGGACCTCCACCCCCATCACCACCACCACCAGGTCCTCCTTCTATTCGACCCGGGATTCGTCGAGCGCGACGGACGACAGCCGGCGTACTTCGTCTCGGATGGATAGTCTTGCGGTCCGGAGACCGGACGACGGCAGTGAGCAGTTTCTCCTGCCCTAGACCCACCCTCTCCCGATGCCCTGGTGCCCCCACATCCTCGACATCGACACCGGCCTCTTCCGCTCCAGCTCGTCCTGTCTCGCCCTTTCTTCTTTTCGGTTCGATAGGCTCCGTGGACAAGTGGTGTCCCTCGTCTCGGATGGATAGCCTTGCGGTCCGGAGACCGGACGACGGCAGTGAGCAGCTTCTCCTGCCCTAGTCCCACTCTCTCCCGATGCCCTGGCGCCCCCGCATCCTCGACATGGCCCGCTGCTCTTCCGCCTCCTCATCACGTCGTTCCTTCTTTCGATCCGCCTGGCGCGCCGTTTTTCACTTTGTTTTCATCGGGAGGATCGCGGCGTGACGGCAAGGTGCGACTGCCCTGGGACGCCTGGACGCTCGCACACCACGGCACGCGATCGCCAACAGCCGAGAAAGATACGGACCCCGAGGACGGACGCGCCACGATCGGGGAGGTACCTTGCTCGGTTTTCTCCCGTTTGATTTCGACTTGCTTTTTTTTCCGGTTTCTTTGGTATTGGTGGTGGTTCGTGCTCTTCTTTTCTTCTTTGCTTGGTCCTATTTTGTATCGCCTGGATTCCCAATGTGAATGATATCTTTCTTCTGTCTTTCCCGTCTATAAATAGTCTGATCGGGTGACCGCGTTTGGCTTGATCTGTTTTTATTCGACCTACCCGACGCCGGTTGTCCTTGGTAATCCTTCGAAGTGACGATGATGCAGCACTGAACAGTGGCAGTCAACGCACTGCGCCAATGATTGGGGACCATCGCAAAAAACCACGTCAAATTGAAAGCAACGCGTTGGATGTTTACCACCGCACTGTGGGAGGAGGCTGGTCCCTGGAGGAGGGGAATTTATCGCTTCAGAGACAACCTGTAAGCCTCCGACATCCACGATGCCGCCCGTCGGGCCAGAGGCGGGCCAAGAAATTTACACCCCGGTTTCTCGCGGCCTATATGTGAGATATTGGTGAACGTTGAATGGTTTAGACTCCGCCAGGCAAAAATCAGTGGTAAAAGGGAAAATGTCAGCGCCCCAGTCCGTTCTTGTGCCGATCGGGATCGACAATCCCCTCATGCTTCCCAACTTACTAGTACGCTTCCAGGAATCATCTCCGGGTTAAATCCGTCAATTTTCTCGGCGGTCTCTTGTGAAGAACGTTATCCTCCGCCACCAACGTGCCAAGTCAATTTCACTCACCTCCATCTCGACTAATTGGCGACTGGATTCCCAGAATGCACCTTCAAGATGAGTATCACGTATCGCGCGTCAAGCAATAGCTGGTACCGCTACCGATAACAATGGCCTAATTCACGCGGCGCCGGCGTTAGCTCGAAACCGAAGAGATTGATATGTTTTTGAGGCGCTGAGCAGGCTTGATGCTCCCTCCCGTGCCGTTAGCGCTTAGCAGCGCGCAGGAAAGTCAGCTGCATCTCTCTGTTCTTGCCCCCACCAGATGCTTTCCCATCGTCAAATCGTCTTCGCCGCTTGTTTTCTTGTCCTTCCATTTCTCCTCTGGCAGTTTGTGTCCCTCAGTGAACAGTATTCTCTCTCTGGAGCCCGTTTATGGCCGGAAACGATATGCACCGCCATCCTGCCCACTATTGAGGATGAAATCCATTCCATTCCTCAAAAGAGGCACCGTGTGGCTGTAGCTTCTACCTTCGGGTTCCACCACGATGTATACATGAGTCTCGTCTGGACTCTCGAGCGCGTGTTGGACCAAACTGGGGGCACCGTCGAGGTGTATGCTCCTCAGCCGTTCGGTTTCGAATTTCAGACGATCGTGGATACGCTACGATTGTACCGGGGACAGGTAAAGGACCCCGAAACCCTTCTTGACAACATAAACCAAAATATGGGCGACAGAGGGATAGATCTGGTGGTCCTTGGGACTTGTGAAGTCGAGTGTGTTCTCTCTTTTTCTTCGAAAGAAGAATCTTCTCATCATTTCACAATTTAAACAGTTTGCGCGGCGGCGACTGGCCAGAAGGTCTTTTAGATGCTTGGGACGCAAGAGATGACGACCACAAGTTCAATTTGGCCTGCATTGTGCACAACTTCAATGTGAAGAGTCCTCCCCGTCTAAGATCAAGATGCTTATATATATGCAGGACGTTTCATGGCAAGAATGGATCACACCCTGGTCTCGCAGAAATGCGATTCGTATTCTGCCCATTTCGGAACAGTGGGTACCGCCCATCTCGCCGATAGCTCGTATTTACGCCGCGCCCATTCAGTGTAGCGGCCGCATTTAGGCGGTCGTTCTTTATCAAGTCGGATAGCCCCGACCCGTCAATCCGTTTAGCTGGCTACGAATACATTCCGGTTGATGTCCACGTACCAATTTTGGACATTCCCGTTCCTGTGGATCACAGACCACCGAGGATATTGTCCGACGCCGTCATTCAAGGGAGCTTCTCTACGGATCGACGAGACTATTTGGTAGGTGTGAATACTGCGTTCTTCCCTCCACTTAGGAACGTTGGACCCCAGGAAATTTTCGCGGAGCTGAAGGAGTCTCTTGCACGTAGGTGGTGGCGTAAGTTTTATCCAATACTGGTGCTCACGGCAATCCAGGAGATCCACAGGTCTGGGGGTATCTTCCCCTTACCGCGGAGGATGAGTCGTATATTGTCGACCCAACTCTTGCAGACCCTCCGTTTCGCCTTTTCCTCATCGGATCGGGCTACCTGGAGATACCTTCTGAACTGAGAAACCTCGTTCTCATCCGAGACGGACTGAACTATTCTGGTACGATCCTGCAAGCACTAGATGCCTTCCTGCTGACACTGAGGCCAGACTTTTATACGTTAATGAGGACCATGGACATCTGCGTCCCGGCATTCTCGACGGGAGGTGGCTACTACGACTCTCAAGCGAGCTCCACATTCGCGATGGCTGTCGAGTGTGATGTATGCTGGCTGTATTCCTCTTGCTTTTCGACCGCACTCACAACGTTCATATATAGGTGCCCATCCTGGTCACCGAACGCATCAAGAACTCGTACATGTACGTGAACGACGACAGGGCCGTGGTCACCCGCCCTGCCGCGATGCGCGAGGTTGAAGCGCTGCGGGCACTTCGCACCAGAGATGTATCATTCTTCCTAAACCGCACCAGCACGTTGAATTCGCCCACGGCGCACGCAGCAGATGCTATGATGCGCATGGGTTGGGTGCGATCTGAGGAAAAGTTTCGGTCACTCAAGCAAGATATATGGAGAGCGAATGAGCGTGTTGGTGAACGAATGCTGCGGGATATGTAGTCTCTTTGTACGACTTTTTTTATCCCAGGGAGCGTATAACGAATCAGAGGATAGCATCTTAGTTTTAAAGTCTGTATGTACTTTAATTGGAGTAAATCGAAGTCGGTAGGGTTGTCGATGTTTCGTTGACGGAGGGATTCGTAGTCCGAGTGCGCCTAAGGAATGGCACAGGTGAGATGTCTGATTATTTACATAAAGAAGAGTAGTCATCCAGTCCCACTTCCCTTTCACGCGTTGTTGATTCACTTATACTCCGGGCTTTAGTCGCACTGTTTCTTCGGATACCCGCAACTAGCACCCGCAAATCAATTTCTTTCAACATCGTTGCAACATCGCCTCACCCCTCTGTACCACTCGGATCTGGCCAGGTCTCGCTTCACTGTTCCACCTTCTCCTGTCGGCTTACTTCCATAAATACTCAGTCAACTTATAATGAACGCGGCTCTTTAGCTTCAATATTAATCTCGTTTCAACATCGCACCGGTAAATTTCCACTCAACATCGCCCCGCACTCGCCTTCGCCATCGTTTAAGTCCAGTCCACGCCGTCGCCTTGACCTTCCATACCGTCTACACTACTTCTGCATTCTCCCATCCCGTACTGGTCAGCCGCCGGGTCCTCAGTCTCGAGTTCAGTCGCGCTTGGACGCACTCACCAGATGTTTCCCCGTCGTCAACTTGTCTTCGCCATCTGTTTTGTCGCTCTTCCCTTGATCGTCTGGCAGCTGGCGCCGCTCAGTGAACAGTATTCTCTCCTTGGTGCTCATCTATGGCCACAAACGATATGTTCCGCGCTCCTACCCGCCACCAAGGATGATATCCACTCCGTTCCCCAGAAGAGACATCGTGTGGCCGTAGCATCCACCTTCCAGTTCCACCACGACGTATACATGAGCCTGGTCTGGACTCTCGAGCGCGTCATGGACCGTAGTCGGACTGGAGGCACCGTCGACGTCTACGCGCCTCAGCCGTTCGGTTTCGAATTTCAGACGATCGTGGATAAGCTCCAGTTGTACCGGGGACAAGTCAAAAACCCCAATGCTCTTCTTGACGACATAAATCAAAATCTGGGTGACGGAGGAATAGATCTGGTGGTTCTTGGGACTTGTGAAATCGAGTGCGGGGCATACTTTCCGAAGACGGCTCCTCTGACTGATCCCTTCTCTGTTCAAACAGTCTACGCGCAGGCGCCTGGCCCGAAGGTCTTTTAGAAGCATGGGACGCAAGAGACGCTGACCACAAGTTCAATTTGGCGTGCATGGTGCACAACATACATGTGAGGAGACTTTAATCCTTTCAAAACCAGAAAACTCATACACGCAGGACACTGCATGGCAACAATGGATCACACCGTGGTCTCGCAGAAATGCGATTCGTATTCTGCCCATTTCCGAACAGTAGGTGCCGCCCATCCCGCTGATAGCTTGCATTTACAGAGTACCATATTCAGTGTGGCAGTAGCATTTAGGCAGTCGTTTCTTATTAAATCAGACAGCTCGGACGCTTCCATTCGCTTAGCTGGATACGAATACATACCAGTCGATGTCCACGTACCAATCCTGGA
Source organism: Mycena maculata (assembly GCA_029448575.1). Classification (NCBI taxonomy): domain Eukaryota; kingdom Fungi; phylum Basidiomycota; class Agaricomycetes; order Agaricales; family Mycenaceae; genus Mycena; species Mycena maculata. Next base: position 265,144 of record JARJLG010000044.1, on the reverse strand, counting down.
CCTTCCCTTTCCAGCGGATCAAAGAACATCGAATATATTGTCCGACGCCGTTATTCAAGGAAGCTTCACCACTGCTCGACGGGACTATGTGGTGAGTACGATATATTTTGTTCTTACCCCTCCGCTGAGGGCAGTTTCCAGGAAATGTTCGCGGAGCTGAAGGAATCCCTGGCACGTATGTAACCTGGGTTTTATCCAATGCTGCTACTCACAACGTTCAAGGAGATCCGAAAGTCTGGGGGTATCTTCCCCTCGCCTCGGAGGACGCATCGTATGTTGTCGACACAACTCTTGCAGACCCTCCGTTTCGACTTTTCCTCATTGGATCGGGCCACCTGGAGATACCTAATGAACTGGAGAACATTATTCTCGTCCGAGACGGACTGAACTATGCCGGTGCGTTTTTATGAGTTCCCTCGATCCCTTCTGACGCCGATGCCAGAGTTTTATGCGTTGATGAGCACCATGGACATCTGCGTTCCTGCATTCTCAACGGGAGGCGGTTACTACGACGCTCAAGCGAGCTCTACGTTCGCGATGGCTGTCGAGTGTAATGTATGCTGCATTGCTCTTGTCCGACGCCTTTGGACTGACGGCATTCATAGGTACCAATCCTGGTCACCGAACGCACCAAGAAGTCGTACACGTACGTGAACGACGACAGGGCTGTCGTCACCCGCCCTGCCGCGATGCGTGAGGTCGAAGCGTTGCGGGCACTCCGCACTAGAGACGCATCATTCTTCTTGCAGAGGAACAACATCTCGATGGATTCACCCACGGCACATGCGGCAGAGGCTATGATGCACCTCGGTTGGGTGCGATCCGAGCAAGAGTTCCACTCATTTAAGCAACAGATATGGAGGGCAAACGACTATGTTGTAGAAGCGATGCTGCGGGACGTGTAAACTTCAAGGAATTCGTGCCTTTTCTGTATCTTGTACGTTTAGACCAAAAATCGAATAGAATGGTAGCATAGGTTGAACATGATCCTGTAGTCGTATCCTTGTTTGAGTAAATTCAATTCACTGTGCATACCCGCGTTATTTGCCGTTGCTTGTTCTCGACCCCTGCGCTCCGCAACCGCTTTTCCCTGCTCCCTTCACCTCTCTGCACGCAGCATCCATGGCGGACTTGGTAGACTCGATGCTGGATCTCATGCGGCGTCTGCCGCCCACGCGAACGGAGGAGAACGTCACTGCGCTGATCGGGATATGCCCGGAGTATGCTGATGACCTGCTGGGCAGCGTCGACCAGCCGCTCAAGCTCAGAACGGACCGTGCAACGGGGAAGGAGTATCTCGCATGCGACTATAATCGCGATGGGGAGAGCTACAGGTTCGTGCGCCTGCTCCAGTTGCCCAGATGGTCGGATGTTATGCAACTGCAATAACGGCCACCCTGGATCTTCTATGAGCGCGGTCTCTGGGCGCTTCCCCGGGGCCGAATGTCCTTCATCTGGGTGCTCATATAATTTTTTTGCTTGCCAGGTCTCCGTGGTCCAATGAGTATGATCCTCCGTTAGATGATGGGACGATCCCCACGCCGAAACTACGCAAACTGGAGATCGCCGCAAACGAGGCGTTCGATACGTATCGCGAGATGTGGGTGTAATCTCGACGTAATTTCTAGGGGGCGAATTTATATTCTATGTCTACAGGTATTTTGAAGGTGGTGCCTCGTCGGTGTACCTCTGGGACCTCGACGACGGCGGTTTCGCTGGCGTAGTGCTGCTAAAGAAGAGTCCGTGTGGCCCGCATCTCAACCCCTCTATATAATGCTCATCGGATGCGCAGCCATGACTCCGACCACTCCACACGAACCGTCGGGTTCCTGGGACTCGATCCATGTCTTTGAGACCGCGGAGCGAGGTCGCCAAGCACATTATAAACTGACCTCGACGGTCATGCTGCAGCTTGTGACGCGCAAAGGCTCCGACGAGGCCGAGGAAAAGGGGGCCGGGAATGGAAGCAAAAGCGCCGCGGGGTGGAAGCACGAGGGGGAGGTCAGTCTGAGCGGAAGCATGACGCGTCAGGTACCCCAAAAATGTGGTTCCGCTCGCTACCGATGGCCCTGACACCCCATTCAGACGGAGCAAGATTGGCCCATCCTTGACTCCTCGTCTCACATCACTAATACCGGGCGGATGATTGAGGAGATGGAGATTAAGATGCGGAATCTTTTGCAAGAGGTGGGTCCTGATCTTTTACCCAAACTGTGCACTAATTTGGATTCCAGGTTTACTTTGGAAAGACGCGCGATATTGTATACGACCTGCGCAGTGTGGATGATTTGGAGAAGGCGCGGCGTCAGAGAGAGCTGCAGAAGGAGCTGGTTGGATTCATCAAGCGGTGAGACCGTCGAAAATTGAACGTTGTATTTTTGGGTTCCCAATACCATTTGTGAAAATATACACATGTCATTTTGGTCCCGCTTACAGCGTCGATCATGATCGTACAAGCATATTAGACGAGGGTGCCGACAGCGTGGCCAAATAAAATATGCGACCGCCTAACGTCGGGATTACCGTGTCAATGTTGCGTCTGCGATTGGGTTTGAATGTATAGTTATCTGATGATACAGAGTAAGGGATTTGACGACATTATGCAATTCCGTTTTACCCACATGTGTTAGTTTGAATTCGTTGAGTGGCCGATTTTTCGCGGTGACGGGCACTCTCTCCATTGCGTCGAGGGTAGAATCTGCACCGTCAATGACCTTGGCGAAAATCGTGTACTTGCCGTCGAGATGGGGCTGTTTTGCGTAGGTGACGAAGAACTGGGATTTGTTAGTGTCTGGACCGCCGTTGGCCATTGCGACCATTCCGCGAGTATTGAACTGGTGAATGGCATCAGTTTAAAACCTGTCTCAAGTACACAGCCAGACCTTCAACGTGGAGCGGATTTCGTCGGGAAAGGGTTTACCCCAGATACTCTGGCCGCCTTTCCCTGATCCAGATGGATCGCCAGTTTGGACCATGAAGCCTTTGATATTCCGATGGAAGATGCAGCCGTCATAATAATTTGAAGCACAGAGGGCAAGGAAGTTCTACAGCGCGGCATGAACACGGTATTTTTTTTAACGAAAGAAATGGAAGCACTTCGGCTGTCTTGGGGACTGCTTCACAAAATATTTCGAGCTACATAGCAACGTCGATGAGCCAGTTTTTTTACTGGGAGAGTCGCAAGAGACGGAACCTTCAGCTCGCCGAGGGTGGTATGTAGGGTAACAGACTAGAAAGACATGAGTATCGGACTTGAGAAACAGGGGAAGCGGGACCATAATGGATGTGAGAACGTTGCAATGTTGCAATGTAGATCGATGATTATCCGGCCTTCAAGAAAATCACGGTGGGAACCAAACAAATACAGTTATAGATCTCCACCGACTCCCACCAGACTCAGATATGCGAACCCCGTCCATCTACAGCACAGACTCGGGGATCGACCCCATCTCCCAGGTCATGCGCGCTAGCCATGCCTCAGAGTCTCTCGAAGAGCGCAGAGCTCGTCTCGAGGCCGAGGCCGAGGCGAAACGGGTCTCTGAGCAGATCGACGAGGAACTCAGGCAGGAGCGCGAGAAGCTTAGACGCTCCCGGGGCGACGTCAAGGTCGGTGTATCTATTAGTTCTCGTGGGCCACGCATACTCAATTGTGTCTCTATAGCTGCTGTTACTCGGTCAAGGTACGTCTACAAATTTTGATCCAGTTCTGTGCTCATCCGTGTAGCCGAGAGCGGGAAGAGTACCCTCCAGAAACAGTTCCAGCTCATGTACAAACCAAATTCTATCGAGCAGGAACGCTCCTCCTGGCGCACAGTCATTTACTTCAACGTCGTCCATTCCTTAAAGCACATCCTAACTACCCTCGAAGCATGGGACGACTCGTTCGACGACGACATTGCCCAGCCCAGCGGCTACTACGACAAGAATGTCCCCCCGCTACCGAGAGCTCCCTCACGGGCTGCAAGCCCTGTAATGGGCGGCCGATCCAACCGCATTGCGTCCCTGCGCGACCGTCTCTCCCCTCTTCTCGATACCGACTCACACCTAGCCGACCGCCTCAGCGGAGGAATCACCGTTTCCGGCTCCGGCAAGGGCGGTGTTTTTGTACGCAGTGGCTGGCAGGCACGCACTATCGATAAAGCACGCGGAAAGTCGAGGAGGTCTCCCGACGCGGATTTCCGTAGGGGGCGCGAAGGCAACGCGCCCGAAGGTGACGGCGACGTTTTGCTTGAAGAAGTTGGCCGCATGCTCTCAGCCCTCAAAGAGGACATCAGGGAGCTCTGGGCACATCCGACTGTCAAGGGTCTAATTATGAAACGGAAACTCAAGCTCGACGAATGGTCCGAGTTGTGCGTTTCCCTACTTCGTCCGATGCGCCTGCCGTGGCTGACAAGTCTTTTGCAGTTTCCTGAAGGACATAACTCGCATCGCTGCGCCTGAGTATATCCCCACGACCGGTTCGTCCCTGCTTTTTTTTAAAGCGCGCACATGCTCACTTTGATAGACGATATCCTCCATGCTCGCATCCAGACGATGGGAGTTGCGGAACACATCTTCGATGTGGACCTCCACGGCAAGTCTGTCACTTGGCACTTGTTCGACGTGGGTGGCGCCAGAGGCCAGAGACATTCCTGGGTATTTCCCCTTTTCGCTTCATTTCTAGTCATCGTCCTTAGGGCTCCCTCAGATTCCCTATTTCGACACGGCGAACGCTATCATCTTTGTGGCTCCTGTCAGCGCTTTCGACCAGGTACGGGTCGTGGATACCCCCCGTCGGTGCCCGACTAACATATTTGTAGTATCTCGAAGAAGACCCCCGAACGAATAGAATCGACGACTCTCTTCAGCTCTTTACCCAAGTCTGCTCCAATGCCCTACTGAAGAGCGTCCATCTCGTGCTGTTCCTCAGTGCGTTTCCCTGTCCCTCATGTGGCGCCTTCCTCATAATTTCACGGTAGACAAGACCGACCTGCTCAAGGCCAAGATCGACAATGGGCTTCGAGTCCAGAAATAGTTAGTCAAACTTTTGAGATGATCTTTTTGATCTTGATTCGTTATCTTTGATTAGCATTACTTCTTTTGGTGACCGCACAAACGACTACGAGACTGTTGTACAATACTTCCGGGCCCATTTCCTGCAGGTTCACAGGTAGGGCCTCTTTACAGATTTCCTCGTTCGTTCCTTGTATTGACAAATTCCAAGGCGCAATAACGAAAACCGCCGCGTCCTTTATACTCATTTCACCAGCGTCGTGGACACGAAAGCGACACAGCGCATAATTGGGAACGGTGCGAAAGTCCGTCTCGTCGAGTATTCAGAAACTAATCGTTGAACAGTCCGAGACTCCATCTTCCGGGGTTATCTCCAATCAGCGGCGCTTGTATAAATGGCGGGATCCAGACACGCGCGCGCCCTTTTCCTTTGGTTACATTACGCTCGTATGCTCATGCTCATGCGTAATGTTCTCTCCGCACTGTATCGCAGTCTCTCGTCTCGCTGTCTCAGCTACCGCTCCAATTTGCTTGCCTCTTGCCCCGCCTCTGTGCACTCGCTACAACACTTCATTCGACTTTACATTATGATCCCACGAACGCATGAATCACCGGACCGAATAAAGTATATACATTATGTTATAGCAATTGTACATCTCCACTAGTCCCACCTCCTCAGTCGGTTGTTGGTAGATTCACCTGTATGTTACTGCCATGCCTTTGTTACAGCGTGTATAATAAAATGCCTGCCATTTCTGTGTCGAGAGCGAAGTCATTAGACAGACGCCCTAACAGTGATAGCACTGGTCCGATATCATGATGGTAGAAATTTAATTGTGGCCGCATATGGCCAAGGCCAACCTGCCCCATGGGCCGCGAGAAGGTGCGTCCATTCTTTGGATGCAGTTTCGTAGAGTGTCATCAGGCGGGCCGGGAAGTAGAGGGAAGTAGATGTGATTTATGCGCATCTGCGAGACCCTTGGCATCTGTTGGTGTATGATACACCAACACGGATGCCGCGTTGATCCTAGGGTACATAATGGTAAGATATATCATATAATGAGAGCGCTTGCCTTTTTCTCACAGAGCCTCCGAATAATTGCCGCTGGTGTTTGTCGAGCCTGATCAGTGGTCGCCAGCACGCAGGGGAACATCAGATCCAAGGTCGGTGGTAGCCAGAGGGTACGAATCGAGCCGTATCCCACCAAGGTGACCAAGGGCCAACAGTACGGCCAGATTAGGGGAGATGTACTCAAGATGGAAAAACAGCTCATTTATGGCCGGGCGTGGAGCCTGCGGAAAGAGGTGGTCGGGGAGAAGAAACCGAGTAGTTGAACGTCGAGGTACAGATTTGGGTGTAAAAGATGAACCTCGGTCCGGATCCGAATCTGTTTGGTGGCGGAAGACCAAGTACTGGTGCCCAGATAGTTCACCCCAGCACTGTACGGTAAGGTCAACTGCCAGACTAAGATTAGGCTTTGGTTAGACTTGAACTGCCAGCAAACTGGCGGGTAGCGGCAAAGGAGTCGTTTTGGACGAGGTGAAGGTCGGTGGCCAGACCAGAATTTATCCTCCTCCTCCTCTTCTGACCGGATAACGGGAGAGGCATGCCCACCATGCACCCGCGCGCGCCATGCGCAAATTTGCTGTCGAAAAAGCGATAACCTCAAGATAACCTAAACAAGCGGGCCGTGGCCCGGCTCGCACGTGGCAAATTGATCAACGTTCGGTCCAAGCGAGAATTCATTGATGCCATCAATCTTAAATAGAACAAGATCTCCATGATCGGTTCCTCTGCCAAAGATGACTGTTCCACCGTAACTGGTATTGAAGCCTTGAGACCATAACGTCCACGCTCGAGGGTGTCTTCAATTTGAACCCAATATTTCACCACTTGGACATTGAACCAGCTCATTATTTTTCGTTCGGCTCACCCGAATCGCGTGACGCTATTCCTTTCACGTCATACTTCGTCCTATTTTCCGACTCGACTGGATCCCAGTCTGGCATCTTCTCAATCGGACAGCTCTGCAACCAGGCACCTCCAGGCACTCATAAATTACACGACTCTTAATGCAACCGCTGCGAACCATTACTGTGCCATCTTTACATTGCCCGCTCGAATTCGATTCGATTCAATCGGACTGGAAGTATATCTCCACATGTGGAGATCTGCGCCGCAAGTGATGGGGGCGCGAGGGAAATGCTCTGGGATAGTCTGGGATCCGATATTAGAGGCCTTGACAGCTCGCGTGGGCCGATCGGAAGGCCGCTCAGATCAAAACCAAGAAGTTTTGTGAAATTTAAAAACAAAGAACATCGATCCAACAACCCGGTTTCTCAACCAGGAAGGTTGTTGAATGGAAATATCTGAGCCCCAAAGTTCAACCTGGCAAGTAGTCGTATATGATATAAAATGTATCTACGCAATATCTGCGTAAGATAAATTTAAAATGAACCGGGACTTCCAACAGTCCTCCATCCGGTGACCTCGAGGCCTCGAGGAGATATCCTCCGACTCCCAGCCCATCCCGGCCTTAACTTGACGGATTCACGCAGTTCACGCTGAGATCCGCGTGGTACGTTGATCCGGTCATGCGAAATACGGAGGAGGAGCTGTGAGGACGTGGGTACGCGGACAAAATGAATGGCCACGCTTTTCCATGACAATACGAGACAATACGTATGGATAAACTTGTCCTCGTGCCAGGGCGCAACCGAAATTTGCCTCGATGAATGATGGTCCTGAAGATGTAGGTATAATCAGAGCAGTCAGAAGCCCAGGAAAAGGGGACATCAGTAGTGTACTTACGCCAAAAGCGTACTATAGTAAAGAAGCGGTACCACTCGGGAAGCGTCCCTGCACCACTGGTCCACAATCTGCCACAATACCCGATGACAGCTCTAGGACGTGCGCAATTGTATTCCAGCCATTGCACCTGTGCACATGTATTTTTGTATCTTGCGTTGGTTTCGCGATCATTTTATTTCTTGGGCATTCCGCGTCTGTTCCCCCTCATTTGGATTGCTGACAACCTGGTCCGAACATCGCAGAGAATGAGCAGATCACCACTAAGCCCCTGGGAACGAAATACGCGAGCCTGATGCGGCCGCTCGTATTGAGATAATATCCTTAGGGGATAAGGGTTGGCGTCGCAGATAATTGCAATTGCGCTCACGTTACTGGATCGCAGACACGAATCGATGAAACCGGACGCGACGATTAATTGGAAATACAATAGGTATGTATTATGTAGGTACGCTATGCTAACAGAATACAGACTGCAATTCATTGGTTAATTTTGTAGCTACATGCTGAGTGCGACAGTGGGTGACGAGGATTAGACGGGACGCGGTAGGGTACGCGATGTAGTAGGCTACAGTGCAGGGGGCTCCATGCGAGATGCTGAATACAAGGAACCTTCGAACGAAAGTAGAAATATAAAAGCGGCAGCGACGGATTGCAGCAGGAAAACAAGGTGGACGTGCAGGAGTGGTATGCGTATGCGGGGGCAGCGGGGTACTCGGCGGCGGACGCGGCGTGGGCCTAGGATGAGTCATCCTCCTCCGCGTCCTCGTCCTCGTCGGCGTGGCCCGCGCCACCCTTCCACTCACGCTCCCAGAGCGGGTCGGCGTCGGCGTCGGCGGGGGTGCGCGCGGGGTGTCCTGGGGGCAGGGCGGCCCGTGCACGGTCGAGGCGCCCGCGCAGAGCGTCGCGGTCCGCGAGCAGCTCGTTCATATAGTCGATGGCTAGGACAGGTAAATAAATTGTAGAGAAGAATGAGGGGAAAACGTACTCTTGGACAACACCACGTTCTCACTGCGGGGGCCAGCACGGCCGTCGACCTTGTCTATGCTGTCGTCTGCGCGGCCCCGGCCCCGGCCGCGCTTGCCTTTGCTGGAAGAGGGCACAGGGGCCACGGCACTGAGGGCCTCTTCTTCACGGATGGCGTCGCGCAGGGCAGGGACGGACTCGCAGAGGGCCTCGTAACCGCGCCGGATGTTGGCGCGGCGCTTCTGCTCAGACTGGATGTGGTTCGCCTTCTTCTGCGATGGCGAGAGCAGTGCAGGCTTCGCGGGTGGGGGGACCACCCGGGGTCGCTTCGGAGCCGGTACAGTGGGTGGTGCGGTCACCGTGCGCTTCGGAGAGGGTCTCCGGGGTGGTACAGGAGATGGAGGAAGGTCCGGGGGGAACGTAAAGCTGGAAGCGGAGGTAGAAGCGGTCGTGGGTGTCTGGGAATACGGTCGAGGGGGTGGAGGGTGGTGATTTATGCTGAGAGGGTGCGGGGGTGGTCTGTGCTGCTGCTGCAGAAATGGGAAAGTGGGCTGCCGCTCGTAGACTGGAGTCGAAAGGTAATCGTAGTTGAGGTACTGCTGCTGCTGCTGATATTGCTGCTGGTGCATCTGCTGGACCGGCTGCTGCTGATGAAAATACTGCTGCTGGTGCTGCTGGGCGCCATACCGGGGCGCGTCCAAGGCCAAGAGATCTTTGGTAGCCTTGGTGAGAGCATTTTTGTCGTGATATGGTTCTGCCTCTGGGTGCTGCTGGGTGTACATTGCCCATTCCCTGGAGATGCCATAGTCCATCGCGCTATCGAGGAACGAGTTGAAGTTTGAAGACTCGGCTTTCGTGAGCAAAGCCATTCTGCGAAGATCAAGTATAAGTAGCTTCCAAGGACCGAATCACATGTCTTGTAGGCGAACCGATCCACGGCACCTTCCGAATCCGGCTCATCTCTATGCGTCTCTATGCCACCGCTCACTTGTCCCGCGTGGCGGCACCCCTGCACCCACGAGAGCAGGTCGGCCAAAGGTCGGCTCGCTTGGACTCCCTGCAGATCCCACCTGAACACTACGTCTTTTCATGCCACAGCTTCTTTTAGCGCTGAAAACACACTTGCCACAGTTCTATTTCAACTGCAACGTTTTATCTGAATTCTCCAACCAATTTTTCTCGACAACTTTTTTCTGCTCGATACCGGTACAGAAAAAAATAGGGCATCCGCAATGACCCGTGTAACCATACCGCGGACAGAACCACCCCCCCACCGACGCGCACTGCCTCGTAGGTCCATCTGCAGCAAGTGCCCTAGATACCTGTGCTGTGCATTCGAGTTCGAGGTGGATATACTTATTCTTTATAGTTTTCGACTGCGGGGTAATCATCCTCCGTCCGCGAGTCCATCAATTTTGCCTGTCGTTTATTCTGGCGGCGACCCTCACACCGTGCACCAGTTAATTAAACAGTCAAATTTACCAACTACCTACCACTGGACGCGACAGACGATTCCTTCAGCCACAAGTCTGACGACGCGTGGATCTTACGTTTGCGGGTGGAAACGGAGCTAGGGTCTGGAGCACATCCCGACCACGGAAGCCGTACATTCCGCACACACGGTCTAGTGACCATGGCAGAACTGTTTTAGGGGGCCAGCCAGGCAGAACTGGCAGATCAAAATGAGGAAATCTCTCAGGATCGGGTTTTTTTTCCCTTTAGGGAGTGCAAGTATCTCCCTAGGCCTCTTGGCTTCGAAGTGTCGCAGGCCAAAACACGCTCCAGAAACTGATACAGGTCAGTATCATTCGCGTTTTGTTTGTCAGATAATATATCTTGAGGTTCGGAAACTTCCAAGAGAGCGCGGCAAGCCGAAAACATGCCCAAAACGGGCTGAAAACCTTTGGGAAATGGCGATCTGAGGCACTGCCGCCGTAGTTCTGCCCGACATCAGGAAGTTCTGCCAGCAATTGCCAGCCTGGCGGAATCTGGCTGGCAGGCTGGCAGAGATCTGCCAACAACACTACTGTGACACCTCACCTCTGACTAAACGGCGAAATTACAGTCCCTCTTGAAAAGAAGCGTCCAAGAGTCCCGGTTACGCTGATTCAACGACGACGATAAAATGACGATTCCTCCAATAACGCTTATCTAACACGGAATGCATTCCGCCGCGATCTTCAGGATTTTCGCAGCGTCGTTCCGCCGGTTGCAACTTTCTTGTTCCAAAAGGCAACAGTTGACTGGTATATCTACTTCATTTTTTCCCACGTTGATTCACAAACACAAGCATGCGATACCAACTCAGTCTGTATGAGCAAAACGTGCTCGACTCGCTGGACAGCCATGACTAGCACCCGAAATCTTGGAGAGGTTACTCGCTTGAGTCTTGGACTCTATTCTTGCTCAACATTCTTTGCACATCGCACCTCGGACCGGAACTTGCGGACACGTGGATCATGAAGTCGGCTCTCCCACAGGCTGAGGTATCAACAACGTTAACTTCCGCGTACGAGCGTGTGCACGGCCGCCTTCCTAAAATCAATGATTAATTGAAATAATCAATCGACTGTTCTTGATGTTGATAACGAACGACCCGGTATTAATTAAATTCTCCCATCACCCTCGTCGCCTTCCACCTTCTCCGCTCTGTGCACTCTTTCTCCAAAGATTTTCGCCCCAAACAACTTGAAACTCTGATCTTCGGCTCACCGACCGAACTGGAACCCGCTTTTTTCCTTTCTCTGCGTTGGTTCGCGTTTGATCAACCGCCTGGAACCCACCCCTCGGGATCGATGTTGAAAAACACTGTCGGACCTCGACATTCGATACGCACGGACGACGATGTTGGAAAAAAAAATTGGTGCCTTATCATCCGAGACAGTCTAACAAGACCACATAATGACCTTTGGCCTTATAATTCCAAGATTGTCTCGCCTGACAAGGCACCATTTTTTTTCGGATAATTGTATCTGGGCGTAAAATTGCATTGTCCACTCACTGTAGGGGCCTCGACCTCGACGCTACATGGCTATAATTAATGAAGACAACTACGCTGAGTTCTCTGAGTTCTTGGTGCTTTTGTGAACCGTCGGGAAACCCAGGCCATTGGTCTCGACCCCTGGTCCGACTGCGTATAGAAAGCCGCAGTCAGCGCCAACTGGTCGCTGCTGCGGCCGGGCGCCACAATAACTTTCAGCCCTTTTCATGACTCACACATCTCCGATACTCCTCCGCGTGTACGTGCACCGCGAATTTACTCTGTATTCTCTCTCCTCTTCTCTTTTGATTCTTGCCTCAATTTTAGATGCCCGCTTGGTGTATCGAGGGATAAATTCCGTAAATCATGTCTCCGGGTACCGATGAGGATGAGGAGGATGGAACGAATGTTCAATGCTTGGCATCATGTTACTGATATTTACAACCAGGGTTGCATAATTCAATGCTATCTAGTCACCCTGGAGCACTGGCATTCACGAGCTGCGCCGCCACCTCAGTCTGGATACGATCTCGCCCCGCGCGAATTCACGTTTGTGGTTGACATTCCAACTTTGGGGTGACATTCCAAATTTTGACTGTTTGAAACAAACGAGACGACATTTTTGGACTATTCGTTGATGTGAACTTCGTTCTATTTTTTAACATCTCTCTCCGTTTACAAGTGCTTACCAGCTCCCAAACCTTTCGCCGCTCTCGTATAACACCTTAACAAATTCCCCTGGATACCTCTTGCGGTATCTGCATTCACTCTTCGAAGCACTCACTTGCATGTGTCTCGAGGCTGCCTGACTACGGTAAGTCCATAATTAAATTATATCAGAAGTCACAACCATCGACGCCGCCATTGGGTACCTCTGTCGCTGTCGTCAGTTGTTCGACGGGCACCTTCTCCTTTATCTCTCGTGTCAGCGATTGCGCTAGCTCTATCTCTGCTTATCGCAACCTACTGTCGGTGTCTCTTGAAATCATATTTCTTCCTCGTTGTGGCACGGGTTTGTCGCACGTTTCGGCGATGGAGGGAATGAACACTAACTACAATGCCCGTAAGGGCTGATCCGACAATGAACTGCACCCACTAGACAACCAGTCGCTTGGAGATAGTGCACACTTACATGAAACCGCCGAGTCTAAGCTGTGATTGAGCCTTCAGACTTATTGAGATAATGGACAAGCCGGCGTCATTGAACGCATGGTCCGCCAAGCTGAAGTAATATATTGGCGTGTTACGCTCAATACACGGCTACAGTACCCTCGTGAACCCAATGGCTCACTAGCTCTCGTAGGCTCAACCCCACAGAGCTGCAAAAACACAGTCGTGTTCTTTTGAGTGTTCCAGGTTCTCAACGGATACTGTTTTGGCGATGTCGACACAGTGTTGACTTGCTCTGTCGTTCCTCGGCATCACATGGACCGACCATGCGAGCATTCCGTAAGTATTAGCGAAGAACAGCTCCAAGTTCCTTCTTCCTTACGCAGACCGGTGACTCGGTGAGTAGCGGCCGCACCTGAAGACTCGAAAATCTGTCATAGCGGGTTGAAGGGACAACACAACAACTAACGTGGTTGAACTTTCGTACCAGTTGAACTGATCTTAGGAACAAGTGCCGCGATACGGAGATCCTCTCCCGCGACGTGGTCGACAAAGTTATGCGAAATGTTAGCAAGATGGCATGGTGAAATAGGAGCTCATCTGTGGCTGTTGTTCAAGTTATCGGCCCTTGATCCGAACAGTGATGACATCACGCGTCACCTTCATCGATTAACACACTCATGTCGAACAAACGGACGAGCGCGTCGCAGGGAGGCAATGACCGCCGCAAGAAGAAGTATCGTTCTGTAAATCCAAACCCTTTATGTGTGCCGTTTCTGAGTCTATATGCTAGGATGGGACACCGATATGGGGTAAACGGTATATTGACGGGCCCGGGGTCTGGGTAACTTGTAGGATTTTTTTGAGATATTCAGCAGCTCGCAGATTCACAGATGTTCTCCTAGGCGTCAAGGGGAAGGAAAAACAGGCAGTCGGCGAACTTTATGAGCTATTCAACGGCGTAGGTTGACAAATGATCAGTTTGAAATAAATCTCGACCTTTTGCAGTTGGCGTCGGAGCTGTGGCCAGAGATTCTAGACACAAACGACGACGAAGATTCAGATGCTGAACCAGACGAGAGTTTGAGCATCGAGGCCCAGATCGCGAGCGAGGTGTCCGCAATGAAACGTCCCAAAAAAGAACAACGCTTCGGCAAGTTGGTATTCTCTGGGTACGCTTATGGCTCACTAAAATGCCCTCAGCGAATTGTCAGACAAACACACCATGTGGTAAGTGATAAGTGGTGGTGAAATGTATGTCCTTACTTTTATGGGCAACAGTTGTGTTCATTTCTTGTAAACCGCCTGTCGACCCGGTGAAGCTTGTCACTACGCATGTCCAGCGTGTCCAAAAAACTGGCATAACACATACCCGGTGAGGAATGCGGCGGGTGTTTTGCTCCTGCATCTCATGCAACATACAGACACTCCCTTCGTTTCAGCCCAGTGGCCGCTTCTTGCGTCACGAATATCCCGGAAATTCAAGCTCTCTGCCGCTCGGTGTTCGAATCATTTTTCGGCGAAAGAAGTGAACAAAAATTTACGGTCAGTCAATGACCTTGCGGTAGTGATCTGCCGATAAGACTCAAACCTGCCCAGTACAAAATCGAACTTCGAATACGCAACCACACGACGATCACCCGCCCGGACTTCATCCAAGCCATCGCGGACTGCGTCCCGAAGGTCCATACGGTCGACCTTGAATACCCGGAGTTGTTCATCCTCGTCGAGGTATTCAAGGTGAGTTTACACGAGTCCACCAGCAGACCGTCTTGACTGATGGCATCATATTACAGGCCGTTTGCGGGGTCTCCGTCGTGCGGGATTATCATAAGCTGAATAAATTCAATGTGGTTGAAATTGCGCGTACACATACTTCGGAACAGACAGATGGAATTACGAGGATGGAGTAGGCGCGTATCGACGCTGTACCAGCTAGTACTCGTAAATTGGGTAGTCCCCCATCGACTGGCCAGTAGTGGGTGAATATCGGTAGTCCTCTGGATAAAGACAGTGTTCTTTAGGGTCAGGCGTCTCACCCACACCATTAAACTAAGGCTGATCAGTATGTATCGTTACATATGTACTAGAGCAAACACGCACTACAGAATGCCCGGTGTTAAAATAGAAATTCACGTAGAAATCCGGATAATCAGTAGCGTATGGCGGATACTGCGTGGCCGCCGCCGCCGCATAAATAGGTGTCTCGTTATTATGTATATGAGTGGACTCACCACAAATACAGGTGTTTCGAGATCGGGAAGACCGCCGAGGGTGTTTGGAGGGGGCGGTCCTGGCGACTGAGAGGGAACACTTGGGTAGAAGTCGTCGACTTCATTCGAGGTGGGCGGTATGTACGCCGTTTCCGCTCCGTTTTCCTATAATCTAATAAGAAAGACCGCAGAAAAACATCCAAGTCGTACATACCGGGTGGACCATTCCCGAATTAGAATAAACATTGTTGAGCTTCGACGACGTCTTCTTCCACCTGTCAGGGATATTTTCCTGGTTCAGGGTGAGAGAAATTGACGACGTCGAGTCACTGCAATTCGCACCTGGATAAACTGGCGGGAGATACCGCTGTCCTCCTCCTTTACTCCTGGGAAAAATATTGATCCTGGAGTGGGGCAGGATGGTGGACAAGTTGTATAGCGGAAAGGATCCTGGAAATCATAGGCTTGAGAAGGATGCGATAAGGTGAACAAAACCATCACCATTGGTGGTCTCGGGGCTGATTTTCGAGTTGACTTGGTTGAGTGGCGGCGGCCAAGCTCTACGTCCGGGTCCGGGACAGGTTCTTCGAGCGTGTAGACCATTTCAGCGATGGGAAGGTCGAAAGCGCCGTCCACGTCGAAAACAAATTGCTTAATAGACCATCGAGGGGATCCTATAAAGTAGTCAGACATTGCACAAAGGCGTAATATGAAGTCGAACTGACGACGATCGCGGCGATTGTTGCTCGATATCAATGGCCAGTGATCAGCGGCCACGGAAGTAGTGTACTTGTACCATCCATCGTGCATACCACTGGGCACAAGGGGTGTCGAGGAAAGCCGGTAGAATTCACTGTCCTTGAACAGTTCCAATGTTGAATCTGTCGTCAATTGGGTTGGTGCAAGAATGACGACGGTTGGATCCATGCCACGAAGTATTTGAGTGTAAGGCTGGAACTCTACAAGGGTCCGGAGTTTGACGGATTGAATTCGAGACGATGTTCCCAATATGATCTCGGGGGGTAACGAAGGGTAGGGAGCGCTGAGGGACGCAACAGTGATGGGAAGTCGCACGGTTCGACCATTGCTGAATCCATGATTTGGGATCGTCGTTAGCAGTGGACGAGTCAACACTGCCACATCGGGGACGAAGCAACCACGTATGAGGCGCTTGACTGTAAAATTGTTGAGAGAAAACACCGCCACGACATGGGAACACCGATTACTGCGATCATCCTTTGTTGTGCCTTGGATTTGCTGGAGCCGGCTCGCCACTTGGTTTGCGTCTCGTGTTTTGTTGGTCATCCTGTAAATGAAGTCCGATAGATAGACATTGCGTCGCTCTTGTTGGCGGGCCCCCACTTGCTCTGGATGGAGTAGAGCGTACGTGGATAGACCTGAGTAAAACAGTTGGACGGCGAACACGAATAACTGAAACGCCTGACTTTACCTTCCAACAGCGCGGCCTCTCTGGGGATCATAATAAGATGAGTGTTGTAACAAAGCGCGAAATAACGTACAGTTGAGGGGACCAGACAGCTTCAGAACCTTTTATTCTGTACGTCCTTCGGGGTACGACGGCTTGAAGTTGTCGATGTGCGGCCTGTTCCTGTAAATAATGTACTCTGAGATTTCCTTGAATGAGCCAGGAACGACCTACCTCTTTGGTTGAAATTTTATACAACTCTTCTATGGTTGAAACGGACACAAAACCCTCCGGTCGGTTGTACGGTCGGCGAGCTTGAGTTCGTATGGAGGGCATAACGGAGAAAAACCAGACAGAGTAAAAACGAAAAAGGGCTGTCATTCTGCATCCAATCGGGTTTGTATTTCTCGGAGGGCTAGAAGCAGGAGCGTGGACATTTTTCAGCAATAGATTAGTTGAAGCACGTAGTAACAGATTCCAGAAGGGCTTCTTTGGAGAACTGATCTTGTCGAAACACAACAAACAACGGAGGAATGAGATCTAATGAGATCCACTGGGTGGAGATAGGACCCCGGTCTATACCCTGAGATGCTAGCCCCTGTGCCGGACAAAAATGTGCGATTTTGAGTCCGAAACCCAGGTTCTGGCTGGACAAAAATGGGTACTCCGAGGCGCAAATACCAGGTCCGGACAAAGACATCTGATTTGGATGATGGGTGAGGAAGGCCAGGAGGGTTTGGGCTCTGAGACCACCCCAACAAGCGTTTTCATGGTTCAAAATAGGCGCAAAGCGACAAACGGCTCCAGAATAGCGCGAAAACGGGGCTCAAGAGGATCTTAGGAGGGAATTACCCTTTTTGGACACTTTGGCTAGGTCCGTGCCGGACAACCGCAAAATCCGTCCAAATGTGTCCGGACAAAAATCGGCGGATTTGATCTGGCTGGGACGTAGCATTTCGGCCATAAACCGGGCTGTGGAGATCGGCGATACTTACGCGCCGGGCCGGTCGTACAAGTTGAATTTCTTGGAATACAAGCCGCGGAAACCGAATTGATCCGCAGACACGAACGAACGCGATCGTGACATCGTCACACCACGCGCTTGACTGCCACTGCTCGCTGGTTTCCACTCTTCTGTGCCTCAAGCCCAAGACGCGTAAAGCTTCCTCCAATGTCTCTCTGGGTTGACCAGGTTCGAGATATAACCCCCAATCCTGAATTCAACAATACTTACCTTGCGGGACCCGCAGTACCGTCCGCGAGCACTTGATGACCTCCATTATCACCAAGGTCTTTCTGCTAGACTAAAGTCTCTTGTCAGGGGAACACATCTGACCTTTGACGCCCATCCTGACGCGCCTTTGTGTGTAGGCCGCCTCTGGGGACTTTCCACACATGCTCTTCTACGGTCCATCCGGCGCTGGGAAAAAGACGCGTATCACTTGCACCCTGCGGCAGCTTTTTGGACCAGGGGTAGAAAAGGTGAACGCTGATATCCCTGGACCTGGGGAGATGTTATTCATGTCCAATTTCAGCTTAAAATCGACCAACGCGTATTCCTGTCTCCTTCGAAACGGAAGATAGAAGTGAATATTGTACAAAGCAATTTTCATATCGAAATTACTCCAAGGTAGGCACGACGTCAACCCAGCTTTGCTCCCTTTCTGACTTTGATCGTCTAGTGAAGCCGGTAACTACGATAGGGTGGTGATCCAAGAGCTACTCAAGGAAATCGCGCAGACGCAGCAGGTGGATCTCAACGCCAAACAGAGATTTAAGGGTCTGTCATTTCAAGCTGGCTTTTTACACGCTTGTTATCCCTTTGCACAGTCGTCATAATCAACGAAGCCGACTCACTTTCGCGCGACGCTCAAGCTGCACTGCGCCGAACGATGGAAAAATACATGTCAAATATGCGAATCATCCTATGCGCAAACAGTACCAGCCGACTGATCGCTCCGATAAAAAGTCGATGCCTACTTATGCGCGTCGCCGCCCCGAACGAAGACGAGGTTGGCTCTGCTGCTCGTTCCACGACGACTGATCCTGACCTCTTTGATTTCAGATGCAGACGGTGCTCGCACATGTAGCGAAACGCGCGTACTTTGACCTTCCACCCGAAGCGGCTCAGGAAATCATCAAAGATTCCGGAGGCAATCTTCGGAAGGCGATTCTCGTTTTGGAAGCCCTGAAGATGCAATCGTCCGTCGCCCTTCCTCGATCCTTTTCCGACTCTCATTCATTTTCTCTAGACCGGATCTCACGGGCCCATTGAGCATCGCAAAGCCTGACTGGGAAACGTATTGCCAGAAAGTCGCGGGTCTCATCGTCACAGAGCAGACACCTGCTCGGGTAATGGAGATCCGGGCGAAATTCTACGAACTGCTTAGTCATTGCATCCCTCCAACGGTGATTCTCAAGGTTAGTAGCCTATATGGAGTCTACTGTCCTACTGAGCGCCGCGAAGACTGTTGCAGAAGCGGTCGTCAGTCAGGTCGACGAAACGCTCAAGGCGGAGATTATGCATTGGGCCGCATTTTATGTATGTCACATTCCTTCTTTTGTTCGCTGAGAAGTTCGGAGTTGATTTGCTCTTAGGAGGTCCGTATGCGGATCGGGAGCAAAAAGATCTACCATCTCGAGGCCTGGGTCGTCAAGGTCATGAGTCTTTACAAAGTACCCCTTTCTTGTCGGCGAAATATCCCTCGCTAATTCTTCTCGACAGCAATCTTTCTACCAGTTTGATATCTCAGAGTTCGAGTGATGCAGGCCTGCGAACCGAACATCATAATATGTGTATTTTATCATTCTCCATTTCTCCCACATTCCCCGTCAGCGGAAACGCAGTCCTATTTGGCAACTATGAGCCGATCCCGGAAGTATTCAAAATTTCAGGCCGGACCCACATGCGTCTACGTCTCACTTACGGCGGCTGCCGCGAGCATGGGGTTGTACTCGTCTTCCACGGACGCAATAAATGTCAAGAGCTGGGAAACGATCAGAACACAAAGGGGCCTAGTTAAGATAAGGAAAGAAAGAGCTCACGACGCGATGCCTCC
This sequence comes from Mycena maculata, assembly GCA_029448575.1. Lineage (NCBI taxonomy): Eukaryota > Fungi > Basidiomycota > Agaricomycetes > Agaricales > Mycenaceae > Mycena > Mycena maculata. The sequence goes on along the minus strand of JARJLG010000044.1, from coordinate 245,589 downwards.
TCTCCCCCAGCGCCCTCCCTTGCGCAGTTTTCAGTCTATCGCGGATTAAAACTAGTTTATCGTGAAAGTGCTGGATTGCAGATTCATTTACTCGGGGCTCGTCAGCGGGGATGTAGAGAGGGCTGGGCGAGTGCGTCAATCAGGCACCGTTGGACCCCGGAGCATAAGAACGCATATGTAGCTCACCGATTAACGGCAGCGCTGTAAGCTGCACATCGCATGATCCCTTGAATCGCGCAACATAGTCAATCATCCCGTAACGACGCCACCACAGATAGGAGAAAGGTAAATTATGCTCACCAAACGCGCCGATGGCATCCAACCGATCCGCGTCCTGCACGCAATGCAGCTCCACACAGGTTTCGTGCCACTCGGTCCACAGGCCACCCTTCCGCAACCTAGTCTCGGTCGTCCATGACACGTTATCGACGATCTGCGTGATTTGGCGCGCGCGCCCGTCGCGTATGAGATCTAGATCGTGTTTCGCGGCCATGGACGTGAAGAACGGGAGGAAGTAGGCGTAAGGGTCGGCAGCTTGCTCCGCAGACACATATTTCTTGTCGAGAACGTCGTGCAGGAGTGCCGCTGAGCGCAGCGGTTTACAAAATGCCCTCATATGACGCGTAGAGACGAACCGAGTTCCACGACGAGGAGGTCTGGTTTGGGGGATATGGCGTTTGCGAGGGCGAGGGATGTCCTTCGGACGCGTTGGACTGCGTTTCCAGTGGTCAGGACAGACGCCGCAGATACAGACGCGCGACGCACCATGGAACGCGTCGTGGCTTGGGTCATACCGCGCCATCGTGTCTTGCATGATTTTCTCGGCCTCCAAGACTACGGCGCTTTCGGGGGTGGTTGGGTACATGGTGGAAAAGACTCTGGACGCGCGAAATCGCGTTAAAAAGTTCGTTCGGTCGCAAACAGAATGGTACAATCGCGAGCATGTGACTTGTCGGACCTTCTAGTTATCTCCATTCGAGTTCCGCTGCATACATGAGTCCTGACGAAAGAATCGAACTGAATCTACAAGGGTCCTCAAGCTGAGCTAGAGCTATTCAACATCGCAGGAGGCCTATCTCTGCGTAGGATGCTTAACCCCAACCTCTCCGCGTTCAGTATATCCAACCTCCTCAAATCCTCAACGTGCGTCGAGTCCAGCATGAAGAACGCGATGCTGAGTAACTTGGTCGGACCACCGTCGCGGGCCTTCCAGCGCGATTCGACCATGTCGGCCAGGACCGCATCAGTAGACGAATGGCAGTCCCAGAACTTTACAAAGGAAAGCTGCGGGCAGAGCTGCGAGCCGCCAGCTTCGGGCGCACCCCATGTCAGGAGTCGCAGGACGTCGTCGTTTATGATGGTATGCCGCATCCGGCGGTCGTTGGTGAGGATGAGCTTCTGGAGCGACGCGGAGGTGTGGCGTAGGCAGGTGCTCATGTCCGCGGGGGCGATGTCCATGTCGCTGAGGCTGATGCGCTCCAGCGCGCACTTGGATCGCGTGAGCAGCGACATGAACTCCTGCTGCGGCCAGATCGGCGTGTGGTGCGGCACGAGGTCGAACCGCCGCACCGATATGTCTGTCAGGCGCGGGAGCTCGAGCTGCGCGAACAGGCGCCCGAAGAGGTCGGCGGTGAGGTCCAGGATGCGGAGGTTGTGGCGGAGGGCCAGGGGCGTGGCAGTCGGTCCGAGGTTCGAGGTGGGCGATGCCAGGACGAAGAATTGGCACTCCTCGAGGTTCGCGCCTTCGTTGAGGATGTGCATAAAGTCGTCTGTGACCAGGGGGCGCTCAAGGAGGAGCTTGGACAGCTGGGGGAAGGGCGCATGGAACGTGCCCAGGTCAGTATTGCTAATCCATGTACAGTCACGCAGACGCGGCGCAGAGAGCATCAGCGACAGCTGATCCTGCTCATCGCGGCGCCAAAAGTCTCGCGCAAGATATAGGCTCTCCAGCATTCGAGGTGGTGCGTCGCACGGTAGCTTAGAGAACCCTGTATCGATCCGCCAGTCCTGGCACTCAAGCCGGAGGTGATGCCAACGGGCATAATGCGGAGCATAGAGCTCCAAGACTGCTGCCGAGGTGGTCATGCCAGGTTCGTAGTAGTCCTTCTGGATAGATTCCGCGATGTGAAAAGACAAGGGACACGAGCCAGAGCGCGCGATCCATGTCTGAATGAGAGAGAGCTTGGGAAGGCATGATGTTATAGACAGATTCACCGCAAGACTCGTCCAGAGCGCGGGTGTGGCAAGCGCGACGGAGCGCCAACTGCTACTGATCTGGGTCAGCAGTAGGGGGCAATGTGCGACAGAAGCTTCGATGAAGGGGTCCTTGGGGAGACAGTGGGTGAATATTTCACCCAGGACCTCGGGAGGGATTCGGCGGATGGGGGACAAGAGGGCCTTGTGCGCTTCGAGGACGTCGTGCGTCTGGTCGCGTTCCGTGAGAAGGCCCTTGAGCACGGTTCTTGCACCCTCGATGTCGGCATCGAACTTTTCGAGAGCGCCGGACGACGGACCAGACTGCTGCGCAACTTGGGCTCGCCCCTCAATCATCGAATTCAGCGCCGCCCGAGTCTCTGCGATCTCGTCCTCGAGCTGCCCCATCTGCGTTTCCTTTGAGATGATGATTTCGCGGATGGCGCGAGCTTCGGTGTCAGAGGGGGCACTGTTGCTCTCTAGCAGCAGCTGGGCGGCAGTCCTCTGGCTTACGAGTTCTTTCAGTGCCGCTTGAGCCTTTGCGATTTCGGCGTCGAGGCTGGCGACGGACTGTTAGCGGGCACACGAGCGGGGAGTATAGAACACGAACCTGGCCATGAGGAGTTGGTTCTGAGCCATATTCTCCCTCGCCTCGAGGGCCTCTTCCTCTGTCACGAAGAGATTAACGAGAAATGCTCCAGGAGCGTTCATAATATGTGGTGGCGGAGGAAGAGCGGCGTTGAGGCCTTTCCAAATGCGGAATAGCTGCTTGAACCTTCTAGTTCCACTACTCGGACATTTTCTGTGTGCCGGTTCTCATGGATAGCGTCTGGCGTCGCTCAGCCGCATCTCTCGGGGCCTAAACATACCTGCGGGCCGTGGATAGCGGACTTCCGGCTTGGGACTCCGCTTGATTTTTAACACTCAACAGTCCGACACAGTTCCAACGTACCTGTACCTGGTTGGCCACTCGGAAGCTCTTCTGGATAGCGTCGCGCAAGCTGAGCTTTTTCGGGGACATAACTGCACGATCAATACACGTATCGCGACCCTCGAGCAATTTAAATAAATGGGGCACCTATAGTTGCTATCTTCTGTGCAATGCATTAGGTCGCTCCTTCGTCCTTAGATTCACCGCCGTCTTACTCGGTACATGATACCGACAACGCCTTGATTTAGATGACCACATCTTATACGAAGGACAGGACAATCTTGGATTCCAGCGCACGTTGCAAGCTACTAAGTGGAACACCGGCCTTCTCGATGGCAGTCCGACTTCGGCTCATTAGTCGTTTACCTGCAGAAGGGACACCCACTAAATTTTCTGCACCCTAATTGTTGCAGATCCCCCGACTCTAGCCTCGATTTTTCTCCAGTCAATGCGCCGTCGTCTTGCTCGGGACACAGCCGACTTGGAAATGTATTCAATATAATTGTACCAACCTAAGTCTACGTACGACCAGCTCCCCATTATGACAACCCAGCTTCCCTGCGCCGCATATTAATGCTCCGGTTCCTAGGCACTTGAACACTCGACCGCCATGCCGCAAGCTACCGCCGAACGCGAACGCCCTCTCTCCTCGCTGGCGGAGTGGTCCATCGAACACACCCGCGCCGTCTTCGAGGCCCCCAACGCTGCGCTCGGCCGACGCGCGCTCGACGCGACCTTTGCACCCACGCTCACCGCGCACCTGAACGGGGCGGCGCTCGATTTTGCGGCGCTTGGGCATCTCGTCGCCTCGATGCGCGCGAGCTCGCCCGGCGGGCTGAGCGTCGAGTGGATGCGTGCGGACGCGACGCCAGACGACCCTGCGAATCGGGTACGGCTCACCTTGTCCGGCTAGTCAACTACCTAACCGCCTGCAGGGCGGCTCGCTCGTCGGTGAATACATTATCCGCGGGATCTGGAAGCGCGTCCCTGGCGCGGACACGCTGTGCGAGTTTGAGCGGCATAAGAAGGTCCTGGTGCGGTGGGTGTTTCTTTCTACGGGTTGCGCGGTTCCTCATACCCGCGTATCTAGAATCGAGTCCCAGTCTTCCGACCCTGCGGTGGATAGTAGGATCGTCGTGCAACTGGATATTGTCGCGTCTGATGTTGGAGTGTCTCGTACTTAGAATATGCCAATTGGAGTTATTTTCTGAACAAGTGTTTCCTTCTACGTTTTTAGACTTTGGCTTGGTCGGCCACAGCCGCCGAAAGGCCGATCCCGAAGTGGGAATTGCTGTCAACCCTCTCTTTCACCCTCAACCTTCATGGCAACTCCCCGACCGCAAAACGGGCAGACCTCGAACCCTCTCCTCGAACCGCGGCCCGAGTCGCTCATCCGGAGGTCATGGCACGCGATGTCGGACCTCTTCTCGCCCTTCTCCTCCTCCGCGCTCGCCTCACTCCCGAACCCCGCGCGGCCCGTGCGGTACACCCGCGCCGACAACATCCCCGAGACGGCGGCGGACGAGGCCGGGCAGCGCCCCGCCGTGCGCGACTACCTCGCCATCAACTCGGTGCCCTCGCTCGTCCGCGTGCCCAAGAAGATCGCGACGCCCGTCCGGGTGGAGAGTAAGGTCTGGTTTGCGAACGAGCGGAGTGCGTTGTGCAAATGCTTTCTTTACCTCGTAAAATGAGTGAACGCATGATGCAGCGTGGGTCGCCTGGCTGAACAATGCCATCCTCATCGGCACGCTCGCGCTCGCGCTCTTCAATGCATCCAAGGACCAGATCGCGCGCAATTTCGCGTACCTGTATGCGCTCATCAGCGTCGGCATCGTGGTGCGTCCTCTTTCTTTTTCTTTTCTGGTACCTCTGCTCAAATACGTCGCAGGTCTACGGGTACATCTTGTACCAAATCCGCATCACGAAGATCCGCAAGCGCGATCCAGGGCATTTCGGTGCGCTCCGCACTTACTATGTTGTTTTCATTGCGTTAACGGGCGTTGCTAGACGTGGTCATTGGCCCGGTCATCATCAGCGCCCTCCTCTTCCTCGCCATCCTCGCGAATTTTCTCATTCGAGGTGTGTGTTTTTTCTCCGAAAACTCGCCTTTACTTATTCCGTTCCAGTACGCGAGCTGTGCGTCTTGCTCTTTTATTTTATTCTTCCTTTGCTGACATCCCCCGCAGCCGCGACAAAAATATCCCGATCCCGGGTGCGGATGTCTATCGTTTCCTCGTCCAGATGGCGTCGCGATGACATGAAGGGACGTGAGCCCGGGAGATTATTCTGCTATTGTAATTGTACGGCTCCCAGAATGCATTGCTTGCCAATGAAACTTTCTACACTCGACCTCAATGCTCTAACCAAATCAGCGATACAATAAAACTACGGATACATGATTCCACTACACTATACGCTCATCTTCATCGGTATACTCGGATGCGACTCGTATCCCTCGACGACAAAATCTGCATGCTCAAACGCCTCGATGTCGTCGATGCCCTCGCGTGCCCACCGCAGCGTCGGGAACGGCTTGGGCGTGCGCTTGAGCTGCACCTCGAGCGCGTCGACGTGGTCGCGGTAGACGTGCGCGTCGCCGAGCTGGATGACGAGCTCGTGGGCGGTCGTGCCCGTCACCTGGGCGATCATGTGCGTGAGCAGCGCGTAGGACGCGATGTTGAACGGGATGCCGAGGCCGAGGTCGGCGGAGCGCTGGTACATGAGGCACGAGAGCTTTGGCGCGTCGGTGGGGGAGGACGCGGGCGGGAGGTGCACGTAGAACTGGCAGAGCATGTGGCAGGGCGGGAGGGCCATCTGCGGGATATCTGCGCGCGGCATTGAATGCATTGTGCACGGTATAATAGGCGAGACGCACCCGCAGGATTCCACGCGCTGAGGATGATACGCCTGTCGGTCGGGTCCTCTTTTATCTTGCGGATGCACTCGCGCAGCTGGTCGACGCCCTCGCCCGTGTAGTCCTTCTCGCAGTCGACGTACGGCGCGCCGAAATGGCGCCACTGGAAGCCGTAGACGGGCCCCAGGTCGCCTGCGCGTCGGTGCCCCAGCCCGCGCGACGCGAGGAACTCGGGCGAGCCGTTGCCGTCCCAGATCTTCACGCCCTTGGCGGAGAGCTGGGTCGAGTCGGTCGCGCCGCGGACAAACCAGAGCAGCTCCTCGACGATGCCGCGCAGGAAGGTGCGCTTTGTGGTGAGGAGGGGGAGGGTGTTGTCCGCGAGGGAGAAGCGGAGTGCGGGCGGGGCGAAGAGAGATAGGGTGCCTGTGCCTGTGCGATCTGGTCTTGGTGCGCCGGTGTCGAGCACGCGGCGGATAAGGTCGAGGTATTGCTGCTCCTCGTGTGCAGACATGGTGGTCAAGAGAAATCAATGTTATGGTTTATTGACGCGTTTCGACGCGTATCACAAGACTCTACTTAGTATACATTTAAACTTTCACACTCGCAGCAACGACATTCAGCTTGACAATATCCGGCGGGGTGGCGAGCAGCTCATCGGCATGGGCGAAGAGCTCTTTGGCGGCCTTGCCATTCAAGTGCGCATTCCGCCCCTCCTCGTTCGCGAAAAAGTCCACGATCGCGAATTTGTTACTGTCGCCGAACTGGAGCGCGTACCACACGGGCGTCGTGGGCTCGGCTTGGACGAGCTTGAGCTCACCCTAGTCCGTTTTGAGCATCCATATATTGCCGCCTTACTGCACTGGCCACTCACCAAGAGGAACTCCCTGAGAGCCTGCACCTTGTCCGGCTTCGCGGTGAGGAACACGCGGAGGCCGACGCTGAGCCCGGCCGCCGTGTTCCCTCCCGTGACCTTGTTCCCGAACACGTTCAGCGACGCGATGTCCGGCCCCTCGCTCAGCAGCGTCGCCGCGTTAGCCATAAGCGCCTCCGCGACCTTGCCGCTCAGGTGCGCCGCGCGCCCCGCCTCCGTGCGGAACGTGTCGAAGATCGCGAACGTCGGCGGCGTGTGGTCCGCGTACTGTACGCCGAACCACTGGATCGTCTCGGGCTCCGCCTGCACGAGGTCGTACCCCGCGCCGAGGAACGTGCTCACGGCGTCGACTTTGTCGCCCTTGGCGACGAGCGTAACGAAGAGCGCGTGGGAAACTGGGATGCGTTAGCTGGAGAAAGGCGGAGAGCTAGCTATGTACCTTCACTGGAGGGCATTGTAGGAGAGGGAGCAATTGTTCTGCCAGGTTTGTGCTCGTCTCTACTTATACGGTACCCTCCACGCCCCTAATCGGGGAATAAGCGACGCGCGACCGTTGTCGGCAACGGTCTCACATAAACGGGTTCTCGACATCAGGCTTAGTGTTGCCGGACGCGTGACGTCCGCGTCCACCGCCCACCGTAGTGCTCTCCTGGTGACATCCGCAGTTTTTTTATCTCATGCCATGCCTTTTTTACTCAGCATCATCCCCGCGTTCCCCGTGGTTGGACGCGTTGGATCCCGCTATGGCGGGGCAACGCGTCTAAGACTCGGGCCGACTCGGAGTATCTCCGTGCACACCTTCCCGCAACGAGGTACCGGTGTGTTCCTGGGTCAAGATATCGAAGCCAAGTTGAAGCTCTTGCCTGCACTGGTTATCATTCAACGCAACGCTCTGGTTCTCTCCCATGCCATGCCTTTTTGATTCAGCATCCCCGCGTTCCCCGTGTTGGACGCGTTGGATCCCGCTATGGTGGGGCAACGCGTCTTTGACACGCTCAAGACTCGGGCTTGAGTGTGGGGCGGGCCCAGAGCCAAGCCCGAGCCCCACCCAGCGGGCCCCACCCTGAGCCCGACCCCACATTCAAGAAACCTCTTTGGCCGGTATCTCTCTCATCCCTGAGGATTCGGGCACTGCGACCAGGTGTGTTTCTGGGTCAATTTGGAAAGACACAGAAGCTGAATAAATTGAAGCTCTTGCTTGGACTGGTTATTATTCGAACTTACCTAGACTTGCTACGACGGTCCAACTTGTGTCGAATGAGCGCGAGAAAAATTCAACCCAAGCCCGACCCGACCTGGGCCCGGGCTTGAAAGCCCGACGCTCAGACTGTTGAAAAAGCGGATGCTTGCCGGTAGTTTTTCCACAAAATTGTATCCCTGCGCATCGAACGATCCTCGACGAAGAATATGCCGGGCTTCCAGTGACAGCCAGTGACCCACTGCTTCATTATTATCACCTCACGCAAGTATCTATGAACGAAAATTCCGAATCATCCTCCGTACAGTAGAGCTACAGATAATACAACACCCGCCGTCGTGCCCGTGATGGGTGCGGCGGCCCCCCGCCAAACTGCTGCCCCATCCCCGGTCCGCCGTGATGTTGGTGGCGATGGTGCCCGCCGCCGCCGAATCCTGGTCCCCCGAATCCTCCACCGCCAACTGCAAACTTGAAAGGAAACACATCAGCATCTGAATCACTTGAACGAAAACGTACCCTGCTGAGCGCTCACAGAACCGCTGGATGGGGCCGAGCGATCACATGTGCGTCATCCGTCTCCACATTGAATGGTGTCGGTGCCGTGCCCGACTCTTGTAAGTTGGTCTGAGTGTCGTGCCACTTCATTGACAAACTAATTCGATTGTGAACTCATCTTCCTGCGAACATGGTTGAATTCGAGTGGGTGCAGCCAAGCCGCGCCACACAACCCCTATTGAGTCTGATGACATCATCGTGCTGACCTTCTAGGCGATTCGAGGACATTCGGCGGCACCCTCGAATATCGAGTGACGATATAAACCTCCGAGAACTCGCACGGGAATCACGTACTGACTCTCAACTTATACCCTCATCTCTCCGTGACTCGAACCTAAACACAACTGTAAAATGGGCACAGACTACTACAAGCTGCTCGGCGTCGACAAGTCAGCTGGGGATGCGGAAATAAAGTCCGCATACAAGAAGATGGTGCGTCTTCCTCGAGTTCGAGTGAATTGCATAGCTGATAAGAGATCTAGGCCCTGAAATGGCATCCCGACCGCAACAACGGCTCGGAGGAGTCCTCCAAGAAGTTCAAGGAGGTGCGTCCGTTTGCTATCCCGGACGTTCTTGGTGATGTTGCTGACTCGGTGTGGTGCAGGTATCAGAAGCGTTTGAGGTCCTGAGCGACAGCAACAAGCGCGCGGTGTACGACCAGTTCGGCGAGGAGGGCCTCAAAGGAGGCGGACCTGCGCCGGCACAGGGCGGAGGGCCAGGATTCTCTGGCTTCAATGGTTTCCCGGGCGGCGGAGGCACAACCTTCTCGTTCACGTCCACGGGACCTGGGGGCGCTGGAGGGTTTTCACCCGGCGATCCGAACAAAATCTTCGAGTGAGTAGTGTCGTTGTTTTGACTCGTAGGCTGGTACTGATATAAATGCAGACACATATTTGGCAGCAGCGGATTTGGTGGTGGCGGCGCCAGCTTCGGTGGTTTCTCCAACATGGGCGGAATGGGTGGCGGAGGAGGACGAGGAGGACACAGCATGTTCAACAACGACGTCGATATGGATGATTCACCATTTGGATTCTCGGGGATGGGTGGCGGGATGGGCGGCGGCATGCCAGGCGGGATGCCCCGTCGGCGCGCCTCACCCAAAGCCGGTCCGTCCAACGCCGCCCCCAGGGAGATTACGCGCCCTCTCAAGCTGTCGCTCGGGGAACTGTACTCGGGGACGACGAAGCGGCTCAAGGTCGGCCGGCGGTTGCTCGACGGGTCGTCGGAGGACAAGGTGCTCGAGATCCTCGTGCAGCCGGGCTGGAAGAGCGGCACGAAGGTGCGCTTTCCCCACGCGGGCAACGACCAGCGCAACGGCGAGGCGCAGGACCTTGTGTTCGTCGTCGAAGAAAAGCCGCACGAGGTGTTCGAGCGCCAGGGGAACGACCTCGTCTGCCATGTGAAGATACCACTGCTCGACGCGCTGACGGGTTCCGGCAGCAAGCGCGTGGTGGAGGCGCTCGACGGAAGGAAGTTGCAGATTACGGTGCCCGCTGGGATCGTCAAGCCCGGGCAGGAGACGATGGTGTCCGGAGAGGGGATGCCGATTCGCAAAGACGGGAGTGTGAAGAGGAAGGGAGATCTGATAGTCAAGTGGAATGTGGTGTTCCCGGACAGAATAACACCAGCACAAAAGGAGGGGTTGAAGAAGGCCCTGGGCTGAGCGTCGGACCTGTTCAATCTGCACTGTAGGATAGTAATTATTAGTTCAAATACGCATTGTAATATGTATACCACCAAATCTACACCGAAAAAAAAATTGGTTGGCTTCAAGTGTGAGTGGGAATTGAAGCTTGGCTGAACAAAAAGCAAACAACCTCGAAGACACAACCGAAGATAGTAGAGTATTCGTTGTCGGCTCAAATAGTAGAACAGGACTGAGAGACCCGTCTCCTGCGCTAGCGTAGACTTGAAGGAGGTAAAAATTCTGAAGGTTTCAAGGATGGAATGCACGAGGATCATGGCGGTTGCAAAATTTCCCTGAGTAGAGCTGAAGAGCTTCGGAAACACAAAACGCGTTGTGGTTGCTGTCACGACGCAAACGGCCTCGAGGCAAAATTGAGCAAAGGAACAAGGTTTGCCGGCAAACTCCGGGACAGGCCGCTTTGGTTCAAACACTCCATACAGGCCCCGGGAAGCTCCACCAAAGGATGGTCCGCAAAAGTGGCTTCTTGAGGGCAAAAATTTGCAATTTCGTTGTCCAAAATGTGGCTTTTTGAGGCTGAAATCTGAATAGTCTTGTCCGAGAAGTGGCTTTTCGAGGTCCGATCTGACAAAAAAATGGCACAGGGGGTGACAGAACTCCGGCAGTCATCTGACAAAAGAGAGAAAATATACAGGTGCAACCACTCAGACAGACTACAAATACTAAGCTCCAAAGTGTTGTTACCCACATTTGTGTGTCGCCAGATTTTTTTACGATTATTTGGGCGAAATTTAAAATTCACGTGACCACCCTTGTCCGAAAGTGGCTTTTTGAGACCCCAAACGACCCCGACAAGTGGCTTTTTGAGGCTGGATTTGAGGAAACTTGGGGACCATCCTTTGGTGGAGCTTCCCGGGGCCTCTCCATACCCATACAATGTCATTCAAACATCCCGCTAAAAATCGCTACTCATCCATCTAGATCAGGTGAAAAACCGAATCCAATGCTCGTCCAATGTTCCCGAAAAAGCCTCTGCGAGGATGCCACTGGTTTCGCGCTTCCTCATAGCGCTGCTGAAGCTCGGAAAGCTGGTGCCTGATGTCCTCCTTCTCTGCATTTGTCGCAGTCGTCGATTGGTGCAGCCGGTCCTCGAGCTCCTGAATCTGATGACGATAATTTGCCTCGGCGCATTCAGCATCCCGCTTTGCGGCCTCGGCGACGGCCGCCATCCTCTTCTCCCGCTCCGCTTTCTGCTGGGTGTAGTCGGACGCCAGCTTCAGGGAATCGTTCTGTACGCGGGCCATCTCAGCCTGGAGCTTCCTGGTCTCGATTTCCAGCTCCTTCTTCGTCTCCTCGTCTTTCTCCCGGATTGCCTCTGGACGCGCGAATGCGGCAGTCTTCAGCAAAATTTCTGGACATGTAACGGTGCCAGACCTTTCATTTCTTTTTGCAACACGACCATTTCTTGTAGGTGCCGCTTGATCTGCTCGGCAAGCTCACGGTTGAGTTCCTCGCCTGCGGCCGTCTGCGAGATATCTTTCCCTTGGTCGACCAGCTCGCGCTGGATCCTGAGTGCACGGGGTTGGTTACCGATCAAGTACTGCAGAATTGTCTGTGCGGACGCGACATTATTGTCGTGTCGCAGCAGGCGAGCGCCCTTGTCGAGGACAGGCTTGAAGAATCGCTCGTCGCTGGCCAGCTCCGCCTCCCGCGCCTCTCCGACCTCAAGGCCGACCTCGCCCCACATGTTGGTCACGATAACGACGTTCTTGAGCGAGCTCTCGCCGCACAGTTGCCGGAACATCTTGAAGTTGCGCGTTGAGATGCCACCCATGCGTACGTCGGAGATCCGGTGCATGTAAATGACACCCGCGAGCCTCTTGCCGTTCTCATACCTGAAAATGCGATGAGCATACATACAGTGTGCAGTTGGCCGGCGAATACCGACGTCTTGGCAAGGAAGGCGGCAATGAGCGTGAGTATGTCGGTATCGCTCCTGGATGTATCATCGAAACCTGGCGTGTCTATGAGAGTCACCCAGCGATCATCCATTCTGAAGGTAGGTGCCACTTGAACCGTGCTCGTGCAGGACTGCAGACTTCTTCCGACGCGTAAATTGGAGCCACTGACGATGTTGATGAACTGGATATCATTCATGGTAGAGGCAACTCGTTGGTGTACACAACCAGACATACTGAAGTCTTTCCCGAACCTGTCGGTCCCATTACGCTGCGCGTTTCGGTCAGATATTTTCTCGATAGCTAAATGTGAATGTAGGTTACGCGATCGCCACTTCGTCGTCTTCTAGGACGGCGTCACCCTGGAACAGATTTCAGTTCGATCACAACTCCAACCAAGGAGGCGTGTTCAAACCACGCTGGTGCCACGCGAAGTGGAGTCGCTGTTCCATAATTGAATTGGAAGCCTTCTCGGTCAGTATAGCTCATAACGAACCTCTGACTGACACTCTCCTCGGCGCATGCTCTGTCGTTGAGCGCCCGTGAAGCCGTCGTGAAATATTCTCGTTTCGCGGCTTCAAGACTATCAGATGCTGGTAAGGTATCCTCTGTAGGGAGATAAAAAGGACGATACGTGAGCGCTTGTGGAGTCGTCATGAAATATTGTCGTTTCGCAGCTTCAAGACTGTCAGAGGCTGGTAAGGTGTCCTCCGTGGGCAGATAAAAAGGACGATACGTATTGGCGACGTCTGAGGTAGGGCTATTGTCAAGATCCGTTAGGATGTTCATGGAAAAGGAAGAGATTCTGGGGATAGCGCGTTCTCGCCACTCAGATGTACCATCCAGCCTCGAGGTTGCCGCAGCACGAGATCCAGGAATATGTCTCATAACACGCGGCGGTGCGCTAAAGTTAAACAAACATTTTATATTGAGGTTGTACATCAACAGAACAGACAGGTGGTGGTACAGAGTGGAGAGGAGGCGCGGGCTTAATTGTACCCTGAAGCAAAGCCGGTCAACGATCGACCAGAAGAGATGATATCCAGATGCACGTACGAATACTTTAAGGTGGCACAGGTTGACTCGGGTGGCGCTGGCTGGGCTCTACCGCTCGGGAGTGGGAGGGGAGGGAGGGTCGGGGGCGATATTCACGGCGCGAAGGAAGGGTGTGGGTGTTCGGGATAAATACGCGGGTAGGATCGCGAGGGAATTGGATGAAGGCGGGTGCGGTTGCCACACTCCTCTGACTGGGCGCGTAGGACTTCCTGGTGTGCATGGCAGACATACCGGTGTTCTGAAGAAACTCCCTGTCCCCAAGGGGGATACTTTCAATTGCCTGACGGGCGGCTTTTTTGCGGGCGAGACGTTCGTTATTGATGGCGACGGCCGTTGCCAGCTCTGGAGTGACATGGAAATTGCCAAAGCACCCGTAGAATCCGCAACGATGATCGCCCGGGACGGCACAAGGCGGGTTGGGGAATTCGCACCACTCGATGTCGCATTTATGATGATATTTGGACGGCCAGACCTCGGGAATGTGCTGACGGGGTCGCCAAGCTCTCCCTGCCTTCTCGGTCTGTGTATCGTCTTCGAATTGTGCGAAGTAAGCGACGGCATCGAACGGCGGGTGCTTCTTCGCTGTTTTCTTGGCGACGGCCTTTTTCAAACTGGCTATGAAATGGTGGGGTGATGAACTGGAGAAAGGACGGGTGTGGGCAGACCTACCAAACATGGTGGCGCTGGAGAAATATTTGAATGAGGGTTGACGGTTTAAATAATGGAACAGGGCCCAGATGAAAGAAAGAAAGTGCGAATGCAGGGGTGTCTGGAACCTTACGACGAACAAGATTATATATGCTCCCAACGGTGGCATTGATCGCAATTCCAAGTGTGGATTCAAAATTCCCATAACCGGAAGCACAATGAAAAGCACAAAGAACATAGGCGGTGACGAGATTAGGGCTGCCACCCGTTGCCGTGACGGCAACGGCCGTCGAGTCGACGACCGTTTTTCTTCTTCCCGAAACCTTGACGGGACGGGACGGGCGACGGGACGGCCGCCGCGGCCGTCTCGACGGGTAGGGTGGGGATTTAAAACTTTACCTTGCCTTTTGACCCTAATAAAATGTGGATTAGGACTGCAATGTCATGAGTTTAATACCTACCTGCCCACCCTGATGTTTTCGTGCTTCCAGCTAGAGAAACCGACCCAAACCTTGAGGTTGCACGTCGGCAATCATGATCGGGAGTTGCCGAGAACCCAACACAAGCAATATACCGTCTGTTTGGAGCCCGCAAAAATGTAAGGTGAGCAGGAAGGTGTATCCCTTCCAAGATGGGAGTCTTTGTGGACTAAATGATGATAGAAAGTGTCAGTTTAAAGGGTAGATTTATATGACCCGTTGAAACGTCCGTCACGGCTGTCATTTGACGGGCCGTTACTTGAGGAAAATAATGGTTGACGGGACGGGCACGGCACCCGTTTGACGGGTGCCGTCGAACCGTCGTGACGGCAACGGGCGGCAGCCCTAGACGAGATCAAAGCGTGACGAGCCACCCAAGCGTTACGAGGGCCACAGCCGCTTTGAGGTATGGGGGAATAACCATCGGCAAGGAGTAACCTAACCCTTGGTCGGAGGTTCCATTTAGCATCCGAGATGTTGTTGTAGAGCTGTCGACCGGTGCCCCAGAGCCATGCTTACTAAGGCCACGAAAAAGCATTTTTCATCCGTCGCGCGCCATACTAGGTGCCGGAACGGGTCGCCATAGTCAACTCTGTACGAGCTGCGGTCGAACTGCCGTTATCATGCAAGGAACGAGCAGGATTGATACTAAAGCGTCAAGATTGAGATTCCGACTCCGAGTCCTCGGACCTTCGACTTGAGAGCTGCACACGAATTCTTGACAAGATTCTTGAGGTCCAATATTACCCGACTGGCACGGAAAGGAACAAGAATGGGGCTCGGAATCCCACTCGGCCGTTGAATATCGTTTTAGCTCGCGCCTTTGGCCTGAGTCTGAACGTGTGGGTGAACTTGACAGGGAAGTTAACGGGCCGGATCCGTCCGGAACAGTTTCGACACAATTTGATCCGTGCACAAACCTTGACACAAACTCCCACTTTCACGGAAGACTTGCTAGAATGCTCTGCGCGCGGGTCATACTCAAACGGAACCTCAGCCTGACGTATGCCTGTCGTTTCTCCACTGCGCAAACCCCTCAAAAGGGAGATCGCGGTAATGCTTTTGCAGATCTCCAGGCTGTTGTTCACTGTTCTAACTGCTTGACCTTGAGTTGTACTCGGAATGTCCGGAGGAATCGACTCTTCGGTGTCCGCCAAACTTCTCGCCGCTCAGGTAAGGTCACAGCCAATTCCGCAACGTGGCCAATGCGATTCACAGGACTATGATCTTTCCGCCGTCTTCATGCGAAACTGGGACACGAGAGATGAATATGGAAATTCGGACAAGGGATGCGAGTGGGAAAAAGACTGGGATGACGTCCAAAAAGTCTGTAAGGTCTACGATATCCCGTGTCGAATGGTGAGTAAAGTTTCTCCAGTCAATAAATTAATACTCACTTCGTAGATTGATCTGTCGAAAGAATATTGGAATCGGGTTTTTGAGCCTTCTTTGAGACAGTGGGAACACGGGGTTACTCCAAACCCTGATGTCTGGTGCAATAGGTGTTTTTTTTTTTCTGATCTGATTTTTACGCTGCGCTCATTTTTACAAGAGAAATCAAGTTTGGGGCATTATTGGAGAATTTACCTCACAAGAACGGGGAGAAGCTTCCATGGCTTGCAACTGGTCAGGTCTGGTCCTCGTTTCGCTCTCTCCGTCGCTCATGTACAAAATAAGGTCATTATGCGCGCAAGGATTGGTCCTCGTCTCGCCCTCGGTTATTGCGGGCAATGCATCGAATAAAAGACCAATCCTACTACCTTTCCTCGATAACTGAATCCGGCCTTTCTCGGGCGTTGTTTCCTATTGGCGGTCTAACCAAACCGGACGTCCGAAAAATTGCACAAGAAGGTGGCGTCCCCGCCAGCGTGCTGGAGCGCGGAGAGAGCATGGGGCTGTGTTTCATTGGTGAGAAGAAACGAACCGATTTCAAAGAATTCATCGGTGCGACTTTCGTTATCCTCTCCTTTTTATCCTAACGGTATACCAGCATCGTATATCGCTCCCCGTCCTGGGCCGGTCAAAATGCTGTCGACGGGGGCCACCGTCACCGAACACAGCGGTCTTTGGAGTTTCACAATTGGGGAGAAAATTAGATTGCGTGGGATGCCTCAAAAGATGTACGTTGCACAGAAGGACATTCCCTCCAACACAATTTATGTGGCTCCGGGAAGGTACTTTCCCAACTCTTTCGCTCTTCGATCAGAACGTAACCGTGTACTCAGCGATCCATCATTACACTGCAAAAGTGTCCAATCGAGAGATTTCTCTTGGATATGGTCAGATTCGCCTGCGGGAGTTCTTCAGGGTGCACAACTATCTGTGCAGATCCGATATCGAATGTCGGCTGTTAGTTGCACCGTCAGAACGTATGGTCCTTTCCATCCATTCCCATTCTGCCTTATCTCACTGTAAGTCAGGGTTTCAAACCACGATGAGACCGACATTGAGATCGCTTTTGACGAGCCGTTGAAAGGTGTTGCATTAGGTCAAGTGGCCGCCATTTGGGATAGAGACTGGTGCCTTGGCTGTGGAATAATCACAGCGGTAGATTAGGTTGCAGAAAACGTGGCAGATGGGTCAAAATATGGTCAAGCGAACACTAGCTGCGGTTTACCACCTTGTTCAGGTAGAACGCGTTGAATTTGCGGCGCGTTTGTGTGATCACAGGGACGCCTCAACTTCATGTCTTGAGCTTTCAACTCTGTGGCCATACAGTATACACGCCATACAGCGACAAGCAGGAATTGAAGGGCGAACATGATTGACAGAATGACCGTGCTGGGGCGGTACGGTGGGGCCCACTTGGCTTGGAAGACCTGAGCACCAACCGCATGCATTACCGAAGCAATACTGAAAAAGGTACAGTCAGTCGGTATTCCACACAGTTGAATTGCCGCACTGCGATGAAAATCACTATGGAAATGGCACTCTTCTTAGTGCGGCCCGCAACATTCGTACTGAGCAAGCTCCAAACAACTGTAGGAAATGATTTTCATACGAGGAGCGTGAAAAGTTCCTGAAAACGCTCACGGGCGCCGCAAACCTGACCCGTTATCTAGAAGAGCAGAAGACGATCGGCGAAAGATGGAGACGAACGGTCAAGAAGTAGGCTCCCTATTTTGGCCAAAGATTATGCGCCGCAGTTGGAACAAGAGAACTTCGTGATCGCAGTGTCAGTATTAAATTGAGCCAAATAAACTTAGTGACTTACAGTACGAGCATCCCGATAAATGCGGGTATAATGGAGAGCATTATCCAGTAGACTCAGTAACCCACTTCCATTCCCTAATGAAGAAGAAGTGTCAACCGTGGGAGTTTTGTCAGTGGTTGAAAAGGTCCTTACGCTCGCTTTTGGTGTCGGATCCGGTGTTGTTGTGAGCAACACGGGTGGCTTGCATTTTTTTTTCTTCTCGGGAGAAAGCCAAAAAACCTCTCGGGGAGTGCCCAATTAGAAGGAACAGAGGACAGAAATGACAACAGTTATTCCACCTGGGTCCAAGGCAAAACAAATAGGTAATGCTTGCGCAGACTCGAAACGCACCCAGAAACAAGCTCATCCCTTTCCACGGGGCAAGTCCGCCGGGATGGGCCTCCCCGGCACGGCCAATGCTGTCGTAGATCAAAGCGACCACGACGGCTGATCCTTGAGTATAAAAAAATCGGAATCCAGGCGATTTGGCTGACATCAAAAACTGACAAGTGCCTGCCAAACATATTAGCACTTAGCACCGTCGTGAATATTTCCTTGCACTTGCCCAGATAAGGACACGAAGCCCGTGCTCTTCCTTGCGATAGGAGAGACCAGTGATTATCAAAAAACGCTGGACCGACGAGGCTCTCAAAAATTCCTAGAGTAGAGAACAAGTGTCAAATATCCCGCCACTTGTGGTGGAATGTTCACCCACCTTGGAAGCTCCTCATGATCATCAAGTCGGTCCGATTGCGGTGCCAGAAAACGACGACTGACAGAACGACACATTAAGATGGTTTGTGTCGGTTGGTTTTGTGGGTGAGCCTACCACCCCAGACGAACATGCAGATGGACAGAATTTTCCCGACAGAGAACCTCTGCATAATCCAGTTTCCAGGCTGCGGCTGATGAACGCGTTTAGGAAGTAGAAGCCTTGGTTATTTTCAGAACGCACGAATTCGCCAAGGAGATTCTGTGTACCCAAAGTTAGCCAAGGTTATTTTGAACATAATTGTGAGACTAACGAATAGGTAGACAATCGTGGTTAACCCACGCTAGGCCTAAAAACACACGACCCACAAATCAGATATGTTGTAGCGTCCGTGAGAGACCAGGCATTCCTGCCATGTGGGTGTCAGTACGGAGACCGAAGGTGGCTTGAGCCGAAAGCATAGTCTTGTCGATGGTTTGGATCCCGTATGCAAACCACTACTCAAGAAAAATGAACGTCGAGCTCAACTGGATATCGTTGGAAAAGAACCATTAGAGGCATTATGTAATATCCTGGCAGTGCCTGCTTTCTCAGGACGCGGTTGAAGACTGGTTGAAGTCCTCCTCCATGTACGCTAAGCGCTTCTGTTCTATAGGTCCGACACAGTTAGAAATATGTCGTGAGTTCTCAGCGGGACGCACGCGTTGACTGTCTCGACAGCCAACTCCTTGACTTCCGAGTCAGCCACTAGGCTCGTTTTCCAGCCTGTATAGCAAACTGAGGTGATCTTCTGAAGACAGTCGTAGTCAGCCGCCACATCGGAGTCAACCACCGCAACCTGTTCCTTGCCCACTGAATTGATGCTGGACCCCATTGTACAAGTTGGGGGTGGAGTTGGAAGCGGCCAGAAGAATCAACTCTCAGAGGACCCCTATCAAAGTCTAGACTAAATCAACATCTCCTCTCCTCCTCCTCCTCCTCTTTCTCGTTTGAACTTACGTCGACAAAAAGCTGAACTCCCCGCCGCCTCCGATCCATGACAGGCCCCGTCCCTGCGGCCCCGCCCGCGAGCGAAATCCTTCCTTCCACTCCTCCCTCCCCGCCGCCAAAAGCCGCCCAAAGTGTCCCCACGCCCCCATGGACAGATATTCCCCGAGGTTCGAAGCGTGGGAGAGAAACACGAGGCAATACCCCAAGACCGTCGAAACCGACGAGCGAGACCGACTTTCATAACCGGCTCTTGAGGGAAGCCAGGGAAATCCTAGCGGATACAAATCCACATGTCCTCCAAGTTCCGTTCCAGGACTTCATGGCTACACGCATGCCGTACGTCGACCCCGCCGTCCTCACCAAGATCATGGGCGGCCTAGTTGGTTTGGACAACGGAGGGACGACGACGGGGATGATCCACGGCTACACCACGACGACACCGGGCAAGCACCCTGGGCACGAAACTGCCGCGTTCGGTGCTCTCTGCCGTCTCATCTCTGCGGTCGTTGACTTGGCGATGAAACACGATGAGGCGGAACCATGGGTCGCTCATTATTTCAAGCAGACCCCCGTGGACACCGAGCGAATAAACACTTCCTGCCCCGCTTCTTATCTTCATCTAATTGAAGCTACGGCCGATAAAATCGGCTGGCACCAGATCATTTTCACCAGCGAGTTCAAAAAAAGTAAGAAAGATGCACTCGAGGTACGAATATGAGGTTCATGGGAAGCAGAAAGCTCATTACTGTGATCAGAACTGGGTCCAGCTCCTCTGGGGCTGCAATCATGTTCTACGGAATGATCCCCGACGGAGATTCACCCTCGGGCTGACCGCCGAGGATGATGAGGCACGATTTTGGTTTTTCTCCCGATCCTGCGTGGTCGTTTCTGAGCCGATACATTATTTATCCGTAAGTCTTGCCAGTTGATGACATTCGCATTTATTTACTGTGTTTAGGACCCTGAATTCCTTGTGCACACTATTCTCTCCCTCGTCCTGCACCCAGCCCCCCGCCCCCAACTTCTTGCCGCTTCGGACCCGTCACATAACGACGACGAAGTGATATCCACCCAAATCGGCCATAGTGGCGTCCCATCTAACGACGACAACAACGGAGTGGAAGAGATCATGGACGCGCATGCGACCCAACCTGAAGTCGCTATTCCGAAGGGCTGCCCGACACTGGAGCACCTTGGTTTCGATAAAGCAATGACGCGGGTGCTCATCGGCGGTACCGTACAATATCGAATATCCATGGAGGAAACAGTCTACGAGCTGGAGAAGGTTCTGTGCGACTTCAAGGTTGACGAACTCATTGGTCGTGCGACTCGGGTCTGGCTTGTCCACAAGCAAGGCCTGCCAGACGAGAAATTCGTGATGAAGGATGTCTGGCTGGAAAAGGGGTCACCCTCTGAATCTAGCATCCTCCAGGATATTCACAACAAAGTCAAGGCTTTAGATCGTCCAGATCTGATGACAATGTTCGGTGTCCACTTTCTGTGACCGATAGCCAATGCAATCATTGGCCAGACAGTTCAAGGAGTCAGCTGCCACCAAGATTACAGGCATCTACCTCTGCTCGAGACTGGCTCGTCAGAAGGGACTCCTCTCCCAACCACTTCAGGATCGATAATTGTCCTCCCTCCAGATATCCCCCTTCCGCGCCGATTTGTTGACCGGGACCAATATCGTCTAATTTTCCCTGGGGTCCTTGTCCCCTTGCATCAAATTCGGGACGTGAACTTGCAGATTCAGGTCCTTCGCGATCTTCCGCTGGGTTCGTCAAATGCCATTTGCTTTCCTGGATTTATGGCTAACTGAAGCAAATAGCGTTGGGACTCCTGCACAGCGTAGGGTTTGTGCACCGTGATCTCAGCAACACAAATGCGATGTATGACCCGGTGGCCAAGCGCGGGGTCGTTACTGATCTGGAATACGCTGTTGCATATGGACAGCCGAATGAGGGGGATGTTAAAACCGTAAGCCTACCGATTCTCTTATTTGAACTAGTTCGTGATATTTTTAACTTATAGGGCACCCCCTTTTTCTGGTCCGTGGAAGTCGAACAAAACGGCTCCTACCTTTACTTACAAGATCCCATCGAGACCGAACTGGAACACCACCTCGAACCACTGAACCCAATCACGGCTGTGCCGGAGCCCTCTCTAGAAGAAAATGGAAACTCTTACCCCGAATTCGTTTTCTTTCATTCAATCTTACACGACCTGGAGTCGGTGTGGTGGATTGCTCTGTGGTCATTCTTCTTCTTCGTCCCTCTTGTCGAAGCTCCTTCAACTCCGGCCATCACTTCAGGCCGCCAAGCACTGTTTCAAGCCACATTCCCCACGGAAGAGAGGGTGGGAACTCGAAGGGCATTTTTCGACTTGGTTCGGGAGCGATACAACAAGGCAATTAACCAATGCATATCTTTGCCTCGGTCCTTGAAAGCGGCCATCACCCGTTCGCTTTTGGAGCGGATGCCGTGGATTATACGCAGTCACCATCGCGATGCTCAAAGGGTTTTGAAGCAGGCGGAAGATAAGATCCCGAAAGATCATCCCGCCTTCTCGGCCGCGCTAACTGCCGTACAAACCTCAATGGACAAATTTGCGTCCGACCTTGCAGATGTTTTCTCCATTGCCGGCTCCGAGGTGGTGAGAGCCATCACTTGGGTCCCGCAGGATGTCATCGCATTGTCCCATGGTCCAGACGAGATCAAGGACGAAAAACCTCGCCGAGATGTCATTGGGGAAGAAGAAGAAGACACAGATGAAAGAAAGAAGAAAAAACAGAAAACGTAATCGAGATCCCCGTTCACTGCTCACTTTCTACTACGTAAATTTTCTTATATTTTTTGGCCGAGTGCCAGTGGGATTACATCAGCTGTGTTGTGTCTGAACTTGTAAGTGTCGGCGACGTTATATAGATTAATATTTAAGATGTCCGGGACACAATGAGCAGGACGGATTGAGGTAGCGCAAAAGAACATGAAAAGAAAATGCCAAAGGCCGACAGGTGAGAAGACGGCAGAGATCTCGAAGTGCGCGAAAGACAAGAAAATATCTTGACGGACGAGCAAGAAATCGGAGTGGGAGGAAAGGCCCGGAAATGTTCTCAAAAGCGTCAGCCAGATTGCAAGTAGCCGACCGCCAGCTTCAGTGTGAGTCAGCAAGTATGTTGTGTGCCCTCTTGAACAACAGCGTCTACTATCGATCTCCCACCTTTGCAAAAACAGTTCTGATGGCAATGCTACACCCGTAAATCATGTTCGACGGGGCTTGGCATCGACAGGCGGTATCATTACCACCGAAAGATATTGAATCCGAAGTTGTTTGGGCTCTGGGGTCGAATTGAGGCCGTAGTGAAGTTGCCGAGCCCAGCGATCAAAATGACCTACCTTTGCAAAAGAAAGTATCAATTTCTACTGGACTTAGTTCCACTCCAAATTGTCCATAAAAAATACAGGTAGATTCCTGGGAATCGAAAGTTTCTCCCCGTATTTTAGTTTGAATTGATTGAGGCAGTACTTATATCGCAAAGTCGTCCAACTTTTTTTTGCAGAGGTACGCCATTTTGCAGAGGTGGGTGATCGATAGTACCGGCGGCATGAATTCCGAAACCCCCCTTGCCCTCCCCCACTATCACCTCCAAAAAAGGCAATTGCTTACAAATAAGATCAGAATCATCAGATACCATTATTGGTGACGAGTTAGGAGTAAATACACACCGTGTACTACTTTTCAGCCAGTTTCTCGACATAGAAACTGTTTTATTTCAGCTCCTGCGTCGTCAGCGATTCTTGGAGGATTATTTTAACATTTGTTTTAATTGAATACATGCTTTTTGGTCCATATTTTACGCAGGGGAGACCCCCGCGGACCCCCTTGACGCTCACCGCTGGGCCCACTACGTGGGGCTTCCGCTCGCCGCGGGGGCCCACTGCGTGAAGCTTTTTTGGGCTTTTATTTAATTTTTTTGCGGTTAAATCTCAATTTTTTAAATGATAACTTACGCGGGGGAGACGTGGGTCAAAGAAAAATGATAAAAGAAAAGCAAAAAGAAGACTCAAGCGGGACTCGAACACACGAGACGTGACTTGCAAAGAGACACACTAACCGATACACTATAGTGCCGACAGCAGTCACTCCATTTTGATTCCCTAGAGCGACGCCCACGGGCGGCCGGAACACTTACCTTATAAGGAAGGTGATAGTGGGGGAGGCGTGCGCGCGCCGAATTCCGAGTAGCATCGTTTCAGCCGGTCTCCGAACTATAGAAAAGTGTCAGCCACATGGACGGTCTGTGAGTGGGACAGTCGCGAATCTGTACTACCAAACCGCCGAATACAGACTGGAGACAACTGGGAGAGCTGGAAGAATGAAAAAAAGTCGAGAGAAAGAAAAGACATAAGGGTCTCCGAGTGGTCGAAAGCTCACTTGAACTGAGGGAATACTAGTAGGAGGCGCCGCGTGACGTCATTTCACGTTGGCAAACATGTACTACAACTAAGTATCTCGCGTGTTCTCGTCGCCGCCGATTTTGTGTACCGGATGATTCAAAAAGCATCCGTAGTACGTGGACCGTGGTCGAAATTTCCTGCAGTTGGCGAGTCCGGAGTTCGCAGTTCCTAAAGCCAACTGAAGCCCGACCGGGGGAGACAAGCCACTTGCATTGCAGTCTACCTAGCGTTGCCTCTCGCCCACTTCACAATATGCCTGCAGCCTGCAGGCTCTTGCATCGGAGAACATCGCACCGCCTTCGACTCGGGAATCTTCAATTCAATTTTGTTAACTTGCCGAGTTTGATGAACTTGTGTTGTCAGTGTCACGGAGTATCGCTAACCATCTCTCGCCACTCGCCCGCTCCCTCAACGCCTACCTCAGCCTATCGTGCGTCGCTCAGCCTCGCCTCAAGCTGACCTATATATCCTCTTTGGCTCCAATCTCGGGACTCTACATCGGTGACGGCTGGGCGCTCATTTATTGGGACCTGAATCCCCTCATCGCTTCGGGAGGGCCATGCGTATCACGCAGGGGAGCGCCTCTGGCGGTGTAGCGTCCACGGTTTGCGCTCCCTCTCCATTCCGTACTGGAGGCTCGGGGATGCGCGAGACCGTGCTTCGACTCCACTCGCGCAGTGTGCAGCTGTAATAGTATGACCTCCCTAGGTCGAGGGCCATTCGGTCGATCCCGTCAGGTTCGACGCCGATTGGACGCGTGGAAAACTCTGTGGCTATGGGCAAGGGTGTTAGGGTTGAGCCGCACCATACCTGATCCTCCGCCATCTTCGAACTCGCCATCGAAGCCTGGGGTAGATTTGTACGTGCTGAGGATTCATTTGTTGTTCTCGCATTTGTTGGCGGGGAGAAGAGATCCCGGAGGCCGCTGTGCTCCCTTGTCGTGGGCTCCGGGCTCACAGTGACCGCCCTCACGCTGGCGCGATCTAAACCAAACGCACATGCAATTAGTTTACTTTGTTCGAACGCATTCCATCATTTCTATTTTACTCTCCATTCTTTGCCGAATAAGCTCATCGATTCGCTCTCATTGTGCAACTTGGGAATACATTTGACGGACTATGCAACGAGCTGTGTGCAATTCCAGTAACAAAGTCTAGCGACAAACAACTCAAAGCACCACTCGTCCAGCATCCCAAAAAGGCAATATTCCGAGGTGTCTTTACGAAATCAAAGCAATCGCCTCGGAAGAACGCGGCTTGATAGAGCACACAAATGGGGCAGGTTGGCTAAACCAGCATGAGAGAAACCTTCCGCGAGCTACGTGCATGGCGCACCTTATTGTGCCAGGCTGGTAATCTTCGACCGGCTCTATGGTCACACCATTTTCGACCTTCTTGGATATCGTGAACGTGGAGAGCGTCATAGCGCAGGCCATGAACACGGAAGCGTCCCCGAAGAGTTTACCTGTCGTCGGCGCTGACTTAGAGAAAGCAAGAACAACCCAGAATAATAAGCCTACCCGGACAGACACTATCCACGGGCTGAGTCGGGAGTTATCAAGAAAAGGAGATAACGCACCGGCGCCCCAGCCCGAAGACGACGTCGGGATCGGGTTCCGCGGCATGGCCGTCGGACGCGATAAAGCGGGACGGGTCGAATGCCATGGGGTTGGCGTATACCTCCGGGTTGTGCATCATGTTCCTACCACAGGTGTGAGCTCCTGGAAATCGATTTTAACGAAACTCACCATATGTTCGCGAGAACCAGGGAGCCTAGTACATTCAGGAAAGTGAGCAAGGAGGAAAGAGATTTGACGTGGAAACGGACCCTTGGGGATAAGATATCCATTATGAATATCGTCCTCCATCGCACGGTGAGGCAGGCCTGTGCTTAGTAAGGGAAAAACGTCCTCGAGCGAGACAAGACCACTTGCCCATGGGACCGATAGGGTGGTAGCGAAGGACCTAAGGAGGGTAAGTAGAATTCATGTGATCGGAGGGGCGAAGGGACCTCTTTGCACAGCGCATTCACAAAGGGCAAGTGCTCTCTATCTTCGAATACAGGCAGCCGATGGTTGCCCACGACCGCGTCGAGTTCCGCCTGCGCTTTCACTTGAATCTCGGGGTGGAGTGCCATCTGCAGGAAGAAAGTAGAGATCGCGGACACCGTCTAGATATTTACATGAGACCGACCCACGAGTGAAAGACGAATGGCTGACCGTGTCGGCACCGCCGCCGTAGATGCTGCCCGCTGACCACTTGACATCGCTTATTTCCTCTGCGGTTAGACCTTGCTGCAACAATACCGACACGAATGAGTCTTGCGCTGATCCCTGAGCCTGGGAGGAGGTGAACTGAGAAGGTGGCAAGGCAAGGTCAAACTAACCAAATTCTTCTCGACGAGTTCAAAGGGTTCTTCCAGCATCTGAGAGACATGATCGGCCCAGACTTTGGCCTTGCGCTGGAAGCCGGCACCGGGCATCCAACTGGGTACATACTTCACTGCGAGACGATTGTTCGAGGGACGACAAATCAGGGTTGTCCACTTACAGATAGGTAGCAAATCGACAAGAAAGGCACCAGGGGTGATGCACTCGGAAAACTCGGCCATGGCGTTGTTGACCAGATCCACAATGGGATCGTGTTCGCTCTGAACAGTGTATCCATATGTTATTCGCAACACAACAGCGCTCGATGTTCTACGAGGAATTTAGGTCATGCGGAATGTTAAGAACTTGAAGCGTTACAGATGGATGTGAGAGAGGAAGGATTCTGGTGATTCGAGGAGGCGTTGCAAAAATTTGCGGTACTCATCGACCTCGATTGGGTGGAATTTCGAGAAATTTGCATGGCTGCCGAATAACTGGTGAAAATACTTGCGATAGCGGCGAAACTGGGGCGTCCCGTAGGCCAGAAGAGCCATCCCTCTCTTCCACCCGACCTAGTTTATGAACCGAGATTACAGGGGCGCTCGGAAAGAAAATTGCACGAACCAGCTCGCCACACATCTGGAAGGTTGGCCGGTCGGAATAGATGGAGCTCTTCTTCTCGAGGACTTGCGTCGCCGCCTCGAGAGAGTTGAGCACAATAACGGGCTGCCCGAAAACCGTGATTGAGGTGATATCTCCCCATTTCTCAGCCCATTTGCCGTATGTACACCATTCTCTATCGGTTCCAGAAGGGAGGGCAAAGACGCCTAGCCACGGGCGCGGACCTGGGGGTAATGGGCTTTTACGTCGTACGAGAATACGCTTGAGAAGGAAAACGACGAGAGCTGCGAACGCAGCATCCACCAAGGTCGGGGAATGAACCATGGCTCGGCGCTGAATGAAATTGACGCGACAAGCGCGGATTCGATCTTGCACGGTTACTGCCTCGACGGTCGCGCTCCCGGGCTCAAACGACACGGGTTGCATGCATACCTGGGGCTTGCGCGGAGGATTGAACGAACTGAAGATAGTCGATGCCTAGACTCGAGACAGTCACTTTGGAGACCGGTAAAAAAAATTCAAATTGATGACAGTCCGACAGTCGTTCAAATATTAGGGCGAGAAGCGAGCAAGTACAGTCGGGAATTGCCGCTGTTAGCCGATGCTAGCCGATTGTAGCAAACTTTTTCAAATCAGATTTAAAGGAGGCAGATCCTTTCCAAATGGTTCCAACTGCACATTTTATTGATTTGAGATAAATGCGACCAAGAGGTAAGCGGAATAAAAGTTTCTGACATCAACTTCTCAAAGTACCGCAGCCAATGCTAGCCATCATTTAGAGGTGATAAACAATTACCCGTCGCCGATAGTCGAGGATAGTCGCCGCACCAACTATTTCGGCGTCCTCGGAGTGATCGGTAATGTAGACATTATCCATCACAAAGATTATTTATTTATTTCATCCGATAGCCATCTCTAAATAATTGTTTAAGTCTCTCAGCGCCGCGTGTAGGATATGTGAAAATGGGAGGGTAGCCAAAAATTCAGAGGGTGCTTGGGCGAAGTACGGTGTTGGATTCAAAAGTTTCTGATGTCGGCGGTCAAAAGTCGCTGATGTGGCTGTGAGGTGGCCCTGTCAAGGAGGTCTGTGTTTGATCGGGAATTCCCGCTTTCCTCTAGAATGCGACCTTGCTGGAATGTTACTTGGCACGGAATATCCGCCGCTATATCCGGCATCAATTTCGTGGCGTCGCATCGATCACTTGAGTATTTTTAGGACACGATCGCTTCATTCGCAGCTCGTCTTCGGTCTGGAACTCTCGTTTCTTAGGTATTTGCGACAAATACCACATGAATGTATACTCTAAAAGACACTATGAAGAGAGTTGTCTCCTCAAAATCTGGTTTGAGAAAGTTTGAATTTTCATTCAACGAAATTTTGCAAGTCAAAACTATAACACTAGCGAGGAACGAGCGTTCAGTTATAGCGTCTGTCTGAGAGGCTACTGATGAGTTTGATGCGACAAATGCCCAGTTTACAAAACTTCCATGAGCACATTTTACAGTAACTATTTACAGAACTCAAACAGAACTTTATTGCACGTTGACGGTCAGAGACCACCATGACCCACAGACTGCACAACGACGCTCGAATCTTTGCCGTTGGCTTCGTCCTTGCTTGCACCGACGTCGCGGCCCTCGCCCAGAAAGCCCTCTCCACCGAGTTTGTCGCGGAACACGCAGGCGATCCCGTCCTGGCGTTCAAGTGGCACTGCACCGACTACGACATTGAAGCGATTGACATCCCCAAGCACGAGGCGATCTTCGTCGCCGTGCACTTCTACCCGTGGGTATATGGTGACAAGGCCCCTCGCGAAGTGGAGAACATTCCGCCGGAGCGCCAGAAGGAGTGGGACCGCCTTTATGGTCGACACCTCGGTCGCAAGTGTCCACCGAAGAGGATGCTCTATCCACACATAAGCCTCGGCAGTATGTTGCCAACTGCGTTGTTTTCCGTCGAGGCTGACTCTGCGTGGCGAGCCGTTTACTTTATGGAGCGTTACCTCAATCGGGTCGTTGCCACTCACCAGCTCGAGGACCTTCTCCTTGTACCCTTGAATCCAAGCGGTGCGTTTCCATTCGCCTGCCGTCGCCTCCCCTTGCTTGACACCGTTTAGAATTTCACGGCGTAGTTGTTGCTGGTGCATCCTCCAAAGGTGTGTTTACCCCATTTCTCTTGTTACTCGTTGACCCCCACTCATTTTGCTCAGATTTGCTATGTAGTTCACATTTGCTTCACCGGTTGGCTGACCTCTGTTTGCCGTGCTATCTAGGATTATGTTGCTGCGTTAACGACTCAGACTCAGAGGTAGTGAAAGTCCGGAATGTGCGGGTATGCAGTTTCAACCTGAGGACCTAAAAGCAGAGCGACAAGAGTTTCACCGAGTAATTGAATATTTCTTTTTGTATACTGTGCATGTGTGTCCGAGGGCTGTGCGCCGTCCCCGGACCCCACGTTGCTGCTACGTCGGAACTACCATGGACGATCTTGCCCAAATCTTGAAGGACGCTCAGACACTCGCGGACGATCTGAGCACTATCCCCGACCTTTATTCTCGGGCGAAGAAGGTGAGGCTCTCTTTTCGATGTACATCCGCTGAAAGCGGCACAAAGACCTAAGGTATGTCAGCTCATCGCAGTTGCGAGGCGGGAAGCTCGCTAACCCGGCCGGCAAGGTGCTCATTACCAAGGTCGCAGCGGAGAGGAATATCTTGCATTGGGTGCGTATCCATAGGGTTCCAGGAGGAATTTGGCCTTCTTAGGCCTGCAACATGGCTGGCTGCACGAAGGAAGAGCTCGCCGCCGCTCGTAGTCCCGGACAGACTCAATTTTGGCAGGTAGTTGCCTCTTTTCTTTTAACTCGTCTTGCTTCCCCAAGAACGCTACAGATTTACGCCATGTCCGAGTGCGTTCTCAAACTCCTCCCCATCGGTGCCGGGCAGCTGATTGTATCTTCCACCATAGCCTCGACGTCACCGCACGCGAAATCAAGCAGGCTATTGCGCTCGGGTGCAAGGGCTTCGCGCTAACGGTCGACGGCGTCTACATGGGTAAGCGAGAGCGCGATCTGCGGCTCGCAGCGGCGCAGAGCGGTGACGACGACGAAGAGGGCGGCGGGGGCGTATCCGCGCAGCGGTCGTGGGTTTTCTTTCGTCTTCCTGGCTAGAACGATTGGTCTTAACTCACGAAAGACCACTATCCCTCAAATTTTCATGGACCACAGTGTATGTAGCGCTTTCAATATTCTTCCCCCATGTTTTATTGATCGACATTTGCAGTGTGGAGTGGCTTCGCAGTTTGAGTGCGTTTTGCCACTTTTCCAGCTTTTTTGCTCACTCGTTCCAGCGGACCTGCCCATCGCGGTAAAGGCCATTCAAACGCACGAAGATGCCGCGCTGCGTCTGACGCACGGCGTGCAGGGTGTATGTCTCAGCAACCACGGCGGGCGGCAGCTCGAAGGGTGGGTCAATTTATTTCCGTAGCCGACTGCGCGCTTACTATTCCGTCCTTCGCAGCAGGCCCTCCGCCACCGAGACCCTCGTCTCAATCCGCAAGCATTTCCCCACGGTATTCGATAAATGCGAGGTCATCGTGGACGGCGGCGTGTACGTCTCATGCTGCGCACTTCAGCTAGATACACAACTCACCTAATCGCAGGACACGCGGGACGTCCGTCGTCAAAGCGCTCGCGCTGGGCGCGACGGCCGCCGGGATCGGACGCCCCTTCCTGTTCGCGCTCCCGTACGGGCAGGCCGGGGTGCGCAAGGCGATCGAGATCATGTACAAGGAGGTCGAAACGACGATGGCGCTCCTCGGCGTGACGGTTGTGGACCAGCTGAGGCCGGAACATGTGAGATCTTACTCGTGTTTCTTGAGCTGTTTATACCGACTGATTGGGTAGGTCGATACGCGGGTGCGGTGCCGCGTGCATGTAGCTCTATACTTCTGCTTGCAATCGTAAATGGTCTTGGATGTCGTCCCTTTTGTTCAACCCTCGTACTGTGCGGATTGTTCTTTCTTTTCGGTGGCGGCTATCACATTCGCGGCGGGTCTTCCTTCATATCGGGCTCACACTGGACTGCTCTTTTGAAGACTCGGTGCTACGTGTGCTAATAAAATATCTCAGTCCTCTCGTACGCTTCCAGCGCCTCTATTTGTCTCCTTAATTGGGTGGCGACATTTTTGAGCTCTTCGACGGTGAAGGTGTCGATGCACGTTTCAAACGTCCTGCCACCGAGGTACTCACTCCATGTAGAGAAACGTCTGTCCGTTGAGGTCATGGCCGACCAAGTATTGCGGCTACATGCGTTATGTTGGATGATTTGGCAAGTTCAGGCACCGTTGTATCGTTGTACGTTTCTGTGTCAATTTTGTTTACGTACCTCGAGAGAACTCGACCAAGATCTTTGGCTACCGTGAATTTCCTTCAGTCGGCACTGGCGGATACTCCGGCTTGAAGCCCGCTTTTTTTTGCTCTGTCCAGACTCCGCTTCCAAGTCCAACGAAAGTCATGTCGGAAGCTATCACCAGCTTGATCCACAGCCAAGGCTGCGTCCGGTTTACAAGTGAGCTCGGCCTGGAAGAGGTGAATCTGCACACAGACTCGGATCAATATGAACCAACGGGCGTCCAGGTCTTTCGCAAGATGTACGAGCCACTCTACAAGGCGCCAGCGCCGAACACAGTGAAGCAGATCAAAGACATCCGCTACGGGCCGGCGGACCGCAATCTTCTCGATGTCGGCTTTCAACAGTGCCACTGCGATGAGCTGACGTTTCTTAGGTCTATGTGCCACTTTCGGGCAGTGCGGGGAAGGCGGTTCTCATATTCGTCCATGGCGGTGGATTCTTCAGTGGTGACAAAGGATGGAGCGACAAGGTGCGGCGATTTTGGATTTCTATTTTTTAAAATTGACATTCGAAGCCGCAGGTGTTCGCAAACATCGGTGGGCACCGAAGGGGCTGCTAAAAGGCACATTCTCACTACTTTATAGGAAACTATTTTGCAGAAAAAGGCATTGTAGTCGTCGTTGGAAATCACCAGCTCGTCCCCAACGTCGTGTAGTACGTGGATTCTGTTCTCCCAACCCATTCCTTTTAATAAATCGGAAACAGCCCCGGGGGCGCAGACGATATTCAGCTCACTCGCGAGTGGGTGTTCAAGAATATCACGTCCGAGGAATTCGGCCGGGGAGACCCAAACCAGGTCGTAATATTTGGGCACTCGTCGGGTGGGGCGCACGTTGTGAGCAACTTGTACGCGGCGGGTGCGCTGGATTATTTTTCGAAGCGGCCAGGTTTTGCTAACGGTTCCAGGTGACCCGGCGCGACCTGCCGTGGATCCCCTCTCGCCGCCAGTCGCAGGATTAGCGCTCTTCTCGGTGCCTTGGTGGTTCGATATGGGCCAGCCCACGCGCAGGAAAATCATTGGCCAATACTATGGTACAGATGTCGAGGAAAAGTGGGAGGTGACGCTTCCCCCTCTTTTCCGCCGTGCGAAGAGCTGACGCGGGCTTCTAGCCATTCTCACCACTGGGCCTGTTCAAACGTATCCCAGCCGACTCTCCCCTGACGTGCGTTGTCTTTTCTTCAGAATTTCCTTCCTATTTAATGAATCTAGTAACCCCAACGTACTGCCGATACTTCTCGGAAGCGTCAAGTACGAAGTGTAGGTTCAGTCTCCCCGCAGTCTATCTCCCTCTCATTTCGCATGCAGTGAAGAGGCTGCAGACAGCCTGATCATGTTCGTCAACGAGTACCGCGCGAAGGGCAAGCCGGCTGGCGCCCTTCCCTTAATCAACGTCCTCGACGACCACAATCATCTTAGGTCGGATTTGTTTCTGTAATCTTTACAGTACCCTCGACTGATTTGTCGTCAGTAACATCCTCTCAATCGGAACCGAGGACGACGCACAAGCCAAAGTCCTGCTCGAGTTCATTCGTACCTGCGGTCTGAAGGCTGTTGCGAAGCTCTGATATCTGTGATACGCCGCCTGCAACAACTTTTGTAAATTCGGGTCTCGCACTCAGATTCGCGCCAAGTATGTATTCATCTGTGTCATTAAAGCTTGCCGACTTCAATGTTACTTCAATGCCAAGTCATTTCGGTGGGCCGCCTCGACCAAACTTAGCGGTGGCAGGAGGCCATTGCCGAATACACGGCTACGGGAGATGGCCAGCAAGGCCACATGTGCTAGGACACGTTTGAACCACTCGTACTCTCTGAAATCCATTGCCAGCCACTCAACGAGAATGAAACGAGCACGAAAGTCGATCTCTGATGAGCTAGTACACTGCCCGGACGCGTCACGCTCAAATTGAGCGTGGCGGCGGTGCGGGCCCAATGATTTTCTACATCGGGATGCGGTAATCACAGGCTAATTGAGCACTTCTTTCCTTCCTTCTCTGAACTTGTATCGTATCATAGAGTAGACTAGGACGGACATCTATGGACACACGGACGCCCACAATCCCACATTGATATTCGGCTGCGCGGCTACAGAGTTCCGAGGAAATCGTAGCCTGGGAACAAATGCTTATATTAATTAAGGCGCCGTGATGCCCGTAGATGCCTGTAGTGCGCGTTGGCGCGTTGTTAATTGGCGTTTGGTGTGATGTCGGTCTCCGTTAGCGGACGCCGACGGACATTACTTGAGAACTTGAAAGAGTTTAAGAATAGATGGCGAGGTCTGGGAACGAGAGGGCGCGTGGAAACAACCGCGCGTGAGGACCGAACGCGCAGAGAACACAAAAGACAAAGGGAGTACCGCGGTCCGCCGGGATTCGGCGGAGATGTTCGAACTTCGAAGTTCGGGGACGTTGCCGGATGAGGATGGGGAAGGTGCCAAATGAGGATGACCTGCGACACGAAACAGAATCGGAGTATATGGGATGCCGAAGGCTGCGCCGCGGAAGTAGGAGCGAAGAGGTCAGGCTAGCGGCTGGGACAATGGCAGAGAGCCTCCATAATTGAGAGAAGGACCACAATGATGTGCGCATTTTTGGGTCAAACGCCACCATACCCGTCTCGCCGAACTGGGGAACCGGAGATGCGTATATGCCGGATCTGTAGTGCACCGCGGGAGCACATTTTGTAATGCCATTTTGAGCCGAGCGATTCGGGTGCCGCAGCATAAGACAGGGACAGTCAGAGGGCGTCACCAGGGAAATGACTGTATAGGTTCGCGGGTGCAAGACCGCGAGTGACAAGTTCGCGACGGAATTACTATTCCTTACATTTGAATTCGCGCGGTGGTGGCATGTGGACGCGAACACGGGATCCGGGAAATGTGTGGGCCCGGCTGGGCGCAACAGATTAATTGCTGGCAGCAGTATGTGCTCACTGGGGGGATGCAGACGGTTTAGGAATGGATATACTTACGCTGCTCGTCGCGGGAGGAGCGGAGAGTGTTGCAGCATGGAGTCGGGGGGTGGTGATTGATCATCTGATACATAGCTGATGGATAGGTTTGAGGACGTGCTCGCGCCCTTGGAAGGGTGGGGATGGCAGCGTCCAGGGCATTAAGACATTGCACAGAATAAGACGCACGGTTGAACTTGTGGTTGATTTTTCGGGGTTCAAGTTGGAAAAGGGGCTGTGTCAGCCGCACGGCAACTTCCGGCTACGCGCACCTAGACGCGACTTGTCTCCCGGAACCTCTTCACCAACTCGCATCCCGTCCCTGGCCTCCGTTTGCCCGCTCTCCGAGTCAATCCGAGATTCACCCGGAACAGCCCGCAGCACGCACGCTGCTACCACGCGTCAATGGCAACGCCGGACTCCTCAGCCACGTCGCCGTCGCCGACCATGGCGTTTTCCCCATCCCTCACACTCGCCGCGCCACCACAGAAACAGGGAGACGATGACCGCCAGCGCGCGGTCGAGAAGTTCAAGGCACGGGCAGAGATATCGAATGTACGCGTCCGAGTTCACCCAGCAAAGATACCCCTCTCTGACCCTCTCTACGATACACAGGTAACCCGTAGTCTGCGCGCGCGTCTCTCGTATGCATCTTATAAAGCGACACACAATGTCGCGCACGTCTCTCTGCGCGAGCTGGAGGCACAGACACACGGCCCCGCGACGCTCTACGCCCGCTCGCTCCAGGCAAAGCGCAAGCTCAGCGCACCCAGTCCCTATGGCACAATCTCTGCCACGGCCGGGAACAACAACTACTACAACAATCCCGCTACACAGGGCGGCGCGTCCGTGTCCCCCGGCCAACGCCGTGCGGGAAGCATGGCACCCCCAAATAGCAATCTCGCGTTCCGCACGTACTACCCCGCAGTTGCGGCGGACGTGGGAGGCGCAGGACAGAGGGCCGGCATGCCAGCCGCGAGCCTCTTCACGAGCATATTGGCCCCGCCGCCGAGCCAGCCCGCGCGCACCATACTCAACGTCGCGGATCCACCTGTGCCACCGTCCGTGAGACCGCCTGCCGACAGCCACTCCCACCGGCCAAGAACAAGTAAGCCCTCGAGCAGGAGTATCGCCGAGGGGACGCGGGCGATGGCAAAGTCGACGCGCCACCACAGAGACGAGCGACCGGAGAAGCGGAAACCAAAGCGCGCGTCTGGGGCGGCGGACAAGGGAAAGCAGCGGGAGCGGCGCCGCAGCGGGCACGGCGCGGGAGACGAGGACGCGGACGGCGATGTGGATATGAAGGCCGCCGCGACGCTCACGTCCCTCTTACTCAATCAGAGCGGGCAGAAGAGGGGGAGTGCAGGAAGCCCAAGGTCGAGTTTGGACGAATCTGAGGGCTCAGTGCATAGCTATCCAAGCCAGTTTGCCCAGAGCTCGGCGCGGGGTGGGCCACCGACGAATGACAACAACGCGTCTTCATCGGCATCGACGTCGGCCGCCGCCCCCGAATTCCGTCGCGCGAGTGCGACACCGCCGCCGCATCCCTCCCAACACGCGCAACAGGGCCAGACAACCCCGCGCCCGGCGCCGACGGACAACGAGGCCGCGGATCTGATGCTCTTCCTCGCGACATCGCCGAGTCCGGCAAGGAAGGAGGCGCAGCGGGATTTGGCGGCGTTTAAGGCGCTCAACGGGGGTGGGTTAGGAAGAGGCGGGCTGAGGGGGCGGGTGTTGTTCCCAACGCAGGGAGAGATGGGCGGGAGTTCTAGCTCAGCTGGGGGCCTGACGAGGGGCAACGAGAGCTTCAGTAGCAGCGTGTCGAGTATCGGGGGCGAGATAGGGCGGGCGGGGACGCCTGTGCCTCTTCCTGCTTCGGTTGGTTCTCCCGCCCCATCGCCGGCCCCGCAGACGAGCGGGGCTCCACTGCTACCGCCGCCACCGAGCCCCGTGCCGAAGGAGGTGTATGGGCAGTCTCCTTCTTCTCAACCACCGCAACCGCAACCTCCTCAGACGCAGCAGCCCCAAGCCCCGACACCGGTGGTAGCTTCTCAACCTCCTCAACAGGCGCAGCAGCAGCAGCAGCCAATGCAGACGCAGCAGGCTCAAGGGCAGCCCGACTTTAACTTCAGCGAGTTTCTGCACGCGTCGCCCGCGCCCGCGCGGCCTGCGAGTCCCGCTACCGCTGCTTCTCCCGGTGCTGGTGGGGTAAGTGGGGGTCAAGCGGCACCGCAAAAGGCGCCGTCGAACCTCGGGCTGCGCGCGGACGTGGGGCGGCGGCTGTTTGAGGAGGAGCAGATGCGCGCGGCGCATGCGCAAGCTGCTCAACCAGTTACAACTCAGTACCAGCAGGGGGGGATGCAGATGCAGCAGGGGCAAGGGGTTCAGCAGTACCAACAGCAGCAGTACGTGCTGGGGAGCCCCGGGAAGGCGCGCGCGGCACAGGAGGAGCAGGCGCAGCAGCACCATCTTGGCGCAGGGATTGATTTGGTGCAGCAGAGTTGAGCGGCGTCGTGCTAGTGCGGCACGGCGAGCGCGTACTCAGTGGTTCGCGCCACTGAGTGCGCGCTCGCCGTACGTGCCGCGCTAGCGCTGTGGGAAGGAGGCGGAAGGGCCGGCGCGCGCCATAGAGTTCGGCGCGCCTCGGCCCTTCGTCCTGTGTCTCCTTCCTTCCGCTCCGTCGTTTCCTTGCTCCCTCCCGCTGAAATGCTGCTGCTGCTTATCTATTCTGCTCCTTCCTCTCTGGGTAAGGTTGCCCTGCCGAAGTCTCTCATCTTCTCTCGACGTCTCAATCGAACGCTGCTCTGTTGTACTCCCACCCACCCCCGGAACGCCAGTCACAGTCAATGTATTATCACCATCCCGCACCATCATCCACCTTACGCCCCTTCTTTCCTGTTCTGTTCTTTACGCTTTGCCGCACGCCGCCCCTTGTCGAGGAAGGCGTTGGCGACAACGCCTTCCTCGGCGAACGAACGCCCGCGCCGTGTCGACACCTATTGACACGGCGCCTCATTCCTCCTCGACACACGCCGATGGCACAGGGCCCACCGCGCGAAGAAAGACACGCGTCTGCGCGGTGGGCCCTGTGCCTGTGCCGTCGTCGAATCGAATTCTAAGCCGGACGGTTTTCTATTCTCTCTTTTCCTCTCGTTCATGTTACATACTTATTCACTTCCTTCCGCCTCCCATCTTCCTGTATATGTCCATGTTCCTTCTCTGTCGATATTACCTAGCCACTTGACCCGATCCTTAATGCTGTACATCCATCCCCCTTCCCTTTTTTTCTCTTTTTGTTACGACTTGTCCCGCATTAGGTCTACTTACGCCGTGTGCCTGGAGTGTTTATTATCTCATCTTGTTTTTCCTGTCGAGTTTTTGAGTGGGTGAGATGTGAAAGGATATAGAAATACCCAGTCCGATCCCATCACGCCAACTGCCCTTGAGTCCAAATTTAATTAACGCGCTTTTCGCTGCCACTTTCATGTTTCCCGCTGGCGATTCAGTATTCAGTCTTGAACAAGAGCTTTACTTGAGTTTCTGCACTTGCCGTCATCTGCGTCTTATGCGGTCGTTCTCATCCTTTTGCCCATCTAGTAGCTAATGATCCATGGCGTTCTAGTCGTGCTTTCTTGCATTGCTGTCGCACAAAGTATCTTCAATCCCCTCTCCGTATCTGGCAAACAGCGGCCGCCTGGCGAGTGTTCATGGATCGTATCGAATATTCAATAATATCCGAGTCGGCCAAGACGCTCAAGTTTTGCCTTGATGCATTCCTTCCTTGGGTTCTCAATGGGAGTCGATACTTCTCACTTCACGGTTTTTGCTGGACCTTGGATGGACGGACCTTCACGGACCACGGCGCTCGCCAAGCGGGCCGGGACCAGCGATAAGGCCGCCCAGAGATCGGTCCCATGATCTCAGATATGGGGCATGGGGCGAGTAGTATGAAGCGGGGGGTGGCGCGCTGCCGACCTCTGCTTCTCTTCTCTTGATTTTCACGTCGAAGAAAGAGAGCGACTATGACCTTCAAGACCCAGCTCGCGGACATTGTACGGTACCGAAATGCGTACTTTTTGGCCCTTTCTGCCTGCATGGGGAGCATTTTCTTTGGGTATGACATGTAAGTCCGCCTTTTCGCCTTGGGTTCAAGATGGGCACGTTGAAGTTGACGTGCACGACAGTGGAATCATCGGCGGCGTGATCGCGCTCCCTGCATTCAAGGCGTACTTCCGGATCAACGAGATGAGCCCGAGCGCCCAGGCCGCGCTCAGCGGGAACATTGTCGCCATCCTGCAGGGCGGATGCTTGTACGTCGCTTGCAAGATTCACATAGAGACGTGCTGAGAGATTTATTGAGCTTCGGCGCGCTGGGGGTGGGCTACTTCGCGAACCGCTGGGGGCGCAAGCCATGCATGATCGTCGCAGGGATTATCTATATCGTTGGGAGCATTATTCAGGCGCTCGTTGGGCTCGGCACGAGCGAGGCGCGTGCGCTGAGAGTGTTGTATTTTGCACGGTAAGCCCCCAATTCTTGACGCATACCAACTTTGGAATGCTGACAGCCACGCAGGTTCTTCGCAGGCCTCGGCGTGGGTATGGTCAGCGCGCTGGTGCCATCATATGTTTCCGAGTGCACGCCGCGCACGATCCGCGGGCGCTGCACTGGCGCGATCCAGCTCGCGAACAACGTCGGGATCATGCTGTCGTGTATGCATTTTCAAAAAATTTCTACTCCCTATTTTCTTCGCGCTGACGGCCTTGCTCAGTCTGGGTGAATTACAGCGCATCGTTAAACATTTCCCCAACGTCCGACCACCAATGGCGCGTTCCGTTTGCGGTTCAGTATGTCCCCGGTCTTTCTCTCTCTCGCGACTAATTATTCAATTGCGCAGGGTCATCCCCGGCGTGATCTTCGTCCTCCTGATCCCCTTCCAGCCAGAGTCGCCGCGCTTCCTCGTCGAGCACGGACAGTACGAGCGCGCCGCGCAGAGCCTCGCCTTCGTGGCGCGGACCACCCCCGACGACAAGGCCGTCCTCTTGACCATCGCCGAGATCAAGGCCGACTTTGCGGGCCGCACGCACCTCTCTGTCCCCGAGCAGATCCGTCAGATGGCGAGTTCGCGCGCGATCGCGCTGCGCTGCGCGATCCCCTCGATCGTCATGTTCTTCCAGCAGTGGACGGGCACGAACGCGATCAACTACTTTAGCCCCCAGATCTTCGCGTCGCTAGGCATCAGCGGGACGACCTCGGGCCTGTTTGCGACCGGTACGTCTCCCGCGCCTACCCGTCAGGTGATCGCGTTTCAGTTCAGGGCTGACCGTCCCACGCAGGCGTCTACGGCGTCGTCAAGGTGCGTGCTTCCGGCGGCGCATCAGCCCACGCTAAATTTGCAACCTGCAGGTGGTCTCCGTCTCGCTGGTGCTCGCGTTTGCGGTCGAGGGCCTGGGACGCAAGAAGTGCCTCATCATCGGCGGGCTCGGGCAGGGCGCGATGATGCTATGGCTCGCGGGGTACACGGGGATCCACCCGTCGAGCGGGATCGTCCCCGCGAGCTACGTGTCGATCGTCGCGGTGTACCTCTACGCGGTGTTCTACTGCATCGGGTGGGGCCCGCTGCCATGGGTCGTCGCGGGCGAGGTCGCGCCGAACCACCTCCGCACGGGCGCCATGTCCGTCGCCATTGGCGTCCAATGGCGCGTTTCCTCCCCGTCCTCTCCCCTCTGACTTGCAATTGACGATTCATCCTATTCCGAACAGGCTCTTCTCCTTCACGATCTCCAAGCTGACGCCGATCATGCTGAACAAGATCAAGTACGGGACGTTCCTTTTGTTCGGGCTATGCTGCCTCGTGATGGCGGCGTGGGCGTGGCTCTGCCTGCCCGAGACGACGGGGTACGCACTCGAGGACATCGGGCTGTTGTTTGAGAAGGATGTGATCCTGCGCGCGGTGCAGGACGCGCCTGGGGGACGGTTTTTCCTGGGCCAGCGGCGGGCGGCGCCGATTGCGGAGCTGCGCGAGCAAGGTCCAGGTACCGACTCGGATCCGGACGCCAAGGGTACGGTGGAGGTGGAGGTGGACAATATTGAACGGAAGGGGTCTGATTCCTACAAGTCTGCGGTGCTCCCAATCTAAAGATACGTTACGAAACTTATGGCCTTACTTCACTGTACATATCTTGCATTCTTCCTGCATATTACTACTTGCTTCTGGTCACTGAGTTTGCTGAACAGCGCATAAAATGCTCGACCAGCGTATCTACAGCTTGTGCGCCACGCGCACGCCGCGGTCGTGCGCGCAGACGAAGAAGGCGCCGAAACCAAGGGCGTCCATGACGCTGATGCAATCGCGCGCCATGGCGCTCTTGGCGTATGCCGCGAGGTCCGGGGGCGTGGAGGACCGGCCATAGCCCCGGATTTCCATGAGAACCACGGTGTATTTGCTGGTGAGCTGTGGGACTACGAGGTGCCAGATGTGGTGGGTCTGCGGGAAGCCGTGTACGAGGAGGAGCGGCGGGAGGGAGGATGATGATGCATCGCCGCTGCTGAGACCGTAGATGTCGACTTTGGGATCGGACTGGGTGGTGATCGTGAAAGGCTTGAAGCCTTCGAACATGGTAGGCGAGAGTCGTAGCCCACTAAATGACCTCTTGGTTCGAGTTATATGCCTGGAGTTCCCAAGGACGCCGCTGGGACGCCGACCAGGACGTTCGGAGTTACAAAGGACACAAGGACGTCGCTGGACTCGACGATTAGCCTAACTCGATCAAAGCAATGCGGAGCGGGTGTCCGTTGCGATTCTTCGCCCCCATCACTTCCTTATTCGGACAGAGGCGTAGTGTTGTTTGGTTCTGTTTCATCTCTTTCAGCTAAGTATGTCCAAGCGCAACATTTCTGACCTGCTGAACGGCGAAGAAGGTCTTGAATCTGAGCAACCACCGGCCACGAGGCAGCGTCGCCGCTCACCGTCTCCCGCCGCCACCCACAAACTCTCTTACCCCGACCCTTCATCTGACCCCCGGCCCCCGCCCGCTTTCCAGCAGCCTACCCAGCTCATATCCTTCTCGTACACCCATGCACGCGAGCTAGAACTTACAGACTCTGCACTGCGCTACTTTGTCGCGCCCCCGGCCAACGCGCAGCTCTCGCACGCGTACGAGCGGTGGAACCGTCGTCCAGAAGGCCGCGCGCGCATCGACGGCCTCCTCCGCGCCCTTTCCGCGGTGCGCACGAAAAAGCACCCCGCGCTTGCCTCGGGCGTCGGCGTCGTCGCGTGGCGGGGCGTAATCACCCGGTGTGCATCTCATCTCGTGTCTGTTTGGTGAACATGCCGGTTGACGGGGCTTGAGGGAGGGTACTGACGGCGCCGTATGAGGAGCGCGACGGCTGGGAGCTCAACGTCATGTGCGTGGACGGCGTGCTCTATTTTGAGGAGCATCTCTCTGAGGCGCGGTTACTCGAAAAGTAGGTACACTTTTCACCGACATTTCTCGTGCTCATGGTGCAACAGGAACGACATCGAGCCCCGGCATCGACGGCAGACGTATTTCGGGTACGCATTCGAGTCGTACTGCACGACCGACACGCCGGGCCGGCCGAACATACCGCAGAACCCGGGCGACCCGCCGGGGTGGGGCGGCGACGTCGACACGAACGTCCAATGGTGCGCGGTTCGATGCCGACTGCACTAGAAGCTGACGGCGTGCTCAGGTGCAGCGTTGTGCGCACCAAGCTGGGCGATACGCGGATGGTCATCGGCGGGGAGGTGGACTGCGTCAGGGGTGCGTGTTCTGCTGCCTGCATTGCAAAGCTAGACGCGTCCAGGGAAATACACTGGCACGACCGAGACATTCGTCGAACTGAAGACATCGCTCGTCATCCGCGGCCCGCACGACGAGGCCAAGTTCGAAAAGTCTGTCCCATCGTTTGATATTCCGACGACCTTCTGACGCGAGACAGAAAACTGCTCAAATTCTACATGCAGTCGTTCCTCCTCGGCGTCCCGGTGCGTCCCTTCACGCCGAATAAGAATTAAACTGACCGCGTGCATACACAGGAAATCCTAGTCGGCTTCCGGACGCCGGCGGGGCAGGTAACGACGACGCAGACGTTCAAGACGGTCGAGATCCCGCGGCTCGTGCGCGGGAAGCCGCACGCATGGGACCCCGCCGTGTGCCTGCGGTGGGGCGACGCCTTCCTTGCGTTCCTCAAGACGCACCTCAAGGACGCGCCGCAAACGCGCGTCTGGCGCGTGTCATTCCGACCGAAGGCGGGAGTGGAGCTGCGCGTGCTCGGCGCGGCGGGGGTGGAGGAAGTGGTGGCGGGCGAGGAGCGTGTTGGGTTCCTCCCGCAGTGGTATTGGGACGAGGTGGTAAAGCCGGCGGACGAATCCAAAGGGGATTAACGTAATTAATATGATACATGTCAATCTTAATCGCAGTTCTGTAACTTAGTGGGAGACCTGGTCTGTCGCCGGGTGAGGTAGTAGAGTGCACTGACTCAGCATATAACCGATGCTGCAGACGATTGGCCCAGTTCGGGCGGGAACACGACTCCAGAGATCCCAGTCTGGTACATGTGTTCTTAAGCGAATAAAAGGTAAACGCGACGTCCTGAAATTTGGTTCAAAGTGTTGGTTGGATCCAAGCTTCGGAAACTTCGGATCAATTATCCGAACTCTTTCACCGCTATACTCTATCATGCGCACCAACTTCCCGGTGAACCTGAACATATACCCATCCCAGCCCTCGGAAGACGCACCAGAGGTAGAAACATTCAATTTCGCCAACCAGCAGGAAGCTATACGCTTATTTGGCATTGCGGGCCGTATATGGTTAGAAAGTCTTCGCCTCTCCGACCTCAGGCTGCTCAGGCTGTCCCTCGTTAACCAGGGAGGCTGCATACGTCCTCAATAGCTATATAAAACCTTCCGGTCGTGTTTACGAACCCCCGCTTTTCCCTGAAACCCGAAATCCGGTCAGAATCATAGAACTTGGTTCCGGTTCCGGCGTCGTCGCTGCAACGATGGCCGACGTGCTTGATAGGACGCGCGATATCATATTCGCCACTGATCTCCCAGAAGTATAACTTGTCCGTTCTCAAATGTATGGAATAACAAACAGCGCTTCCAGGTGTGCCCGCTACTGGAGCAAAACCTCGAAGCACATCTTCACGATGCTAACCGCGGTCCCATCTTCGTGAGACCACTCTCTTGGGGCAACTCGCAGCACGCTGTGAGCATAACAGAGGAACTCTCGAATCCGGCAACGACGCACGATTTCCCCCATCTGACCCACATTATATGTAGCGATCTCGTCTACTTTCCGGAACTTCTGGCGCCGCTCCTGAGATCTCTTATACAACTCTCTTCGCCCCCGTTTGTAGTGGAACCTTCAGATGTTCGGGTCATCATATCCTACAAGATTCGCAGCCTCGCAAAGGAAACACCATTTTGGTCCGCGTTTGGACTATGGTTCGAATTCACGCCTGTCTTGGTCCAGAAGACAGACCTCAGACACGTTTCCCCGTTGCACCGGCTAGGGTCTGATCTCGAGGATCCCACTTTCGTCTTTGTGGCCCGCCGCAGAGAACAGTCTTTCCATTGGAATGTGCCCCCAAACGACGAGGATTTGATGCACAGTGGCGATGATACGTTTGAAACTCTGCTGCTCATGTCTTTAGATGAACAATGATGGCGGTGGGTATGGCTGGCATGATGTTACAGTTAATAAACTATCACAACGGTCGAACACATAATTTGTTGGTTGTCCTACGCAAAACCGTGATGGTGGTCTGTATTGTTTGTGAGTAACGAGTCACGTAGAAAGACATAGGCGACCCACAGAATCTTTGGTTACCGTTCTCCAAGTATCCGACCGCTGAATTGTAGTCGTTTTCAGGAGGTTTTTCGTAGCCGGGCGGAGCGTAAGATCTCGGAACGATACCAGGAATTTGCCTGAGGCGAGTTGGTTAAACAATTGCAGTCTGAACTCTGGAACAAACGAACTTGGTGGTGATCTTCACCGGCTCGGAAAGCAATGATTTGCTGGGATCAGAGCCGGGCGCGGGTACAAAGCCAGCTGCAGAGAAGGGCAGAAGGTCCAGGGTATACTGCCGGAGGAAAATCAACGAAACGATAAAGGACGTGATCAGTACAGCACTCACCCGTACAGAAAACCGTGGAAAGAGGAAACTCGGTTTGAGAGCTTTTTTAACCTCCAATTCCCCGCGCATAATCCTTATGCCCGGTTCGGGAGCACCTTCGTTTGAAGGCCAGAAGTAGGCTTGTGCGACACCGGTTACGAAAAAAGTATTACTCTTTCTTTCGGCGCGGTCTTCCATTGCGTCGGCGCCAAGTGCCATAGACCGTACAAGATGTAACTTGATT
This sequence comes from Mycena maculata, assembly GCA_029448575.1. Taxonomy (NCBI): domain Eukaryota; kingdom Fungi; phylum Basidiomycota; class Agaricomycetes; order Agaricales; family Mycenaceae; genus Mycena; species Mycena maculata. Next base: position 201,110 of record JARJLG010000044.1, on the reverse strand, counting down.
GCAGTGGGGTTCGACAGAGTATCCAGAGCTTGAGTGTCTTCACTCTTCAGTGTCAATATCAGCGGGATAGGCGAGCCGATCGAGTAAGCAAGCTGCTCCGAAGTCAGCAGCGTTTAGCTCTCTCAATAGACATTATTTACTGGAGTTGCGATCGCAAGCTGAAGAATTCATTAGTTGAACGACTGTGGTTCTCGGAGAGACGTACCGTGGATTCGACCATGACTTCCCTGACGTCGAAGAGTTTCCCCTTCATTTGCACAGGTTCCAACACTTTCCAGCCGTCCGGATCTCCCTCCGGTCCAACTAATCCACTTCCCTCCTTGTAGGCAACTTGACGCAGAGGAGAAGGTGTCTCGGGTTGGGTGAGTGGAAGATAATGAAGAGTCTGGCTCAGTCTGGAAAAAAATTGCATCAAGTTCTCAACAGCGAGATAGCAGGCAAGTAAGTCATACGTCTGGTTGGCCTTGAAGGTGCCACGACGGATAGTAGTTACGAGCCTATAATCGATGTACGCCGGACTTGCTCGCTCAGAGAAAGAAGGCGGAGCAGGTAAATTCAGGCCTTTGGGGTCTGCCGGAGTGACGGTAGTCGGGAGCGTGAAACTGAAATTCCATGACCCTTTAGCAAGTTTACCGGGCTTGTCGGTGCTGTTGGGCCAAAGCGTCTCGTTCAGATCCAAGAAAAGCTTTTCTTCCTGCCCCACGGACGTCGCGCCTGCCTGGATCTACGACCCGTTCGGTAATCGTACTGAACGCGTAAAGAGGAAACAGACGGCGATGGATATGCCTTTCAACCCTTCAGCCTTGTCGAGATTAAGCTCCACCCTGCCGGCAACGGTGTCTCCTTCCAAGAAGAAGGGGGCCGAGGCCGCGCTCGGGGAGCGGCTCGAGATGAACATCAGCAACCAAGGTTTTCCGGCATTCTCTAGGGAGCACTTGTGTTCCGTGCGCGAAGTCCCCGCAGCGGTCGGTGCAGCTGCCCGAGTCGTATAGCCCGGTAGTTCATCGCCGGCGACCTTGGCCATAACGTCGGTGATAGAGAGAACGCGTGCATCTATCTACATTCCAAGTCACTGTGTGCGCACATGGTTTCCAGGTTTGGCGCGCTCGGAAAGATCCGTACACAGAAATGTCACAGGTCAGACCAAGGTCAGTGCAAAAAGATCATAAACAGATCATAAAAGCGTTACAATTAGGCGTAAGGTATGTTATGGGTAAGGGATACAAAAGGGGGATTGTGTGAGTGGATGCTGGCTACTAGACGCTACAAGGAGAGCAAGAAAGAGACAGAGTCGTGGCGCATGTTCCGGACATGTCGCAATATTTAAAAAGAGGGAATTCTCCTTAGCGTCCTATGAATTTGGTGGCGGGTACAGCATAAAAGTCGTGGTGTGTTCGTGGAACTGGAAGGGGGGCGTAATTCGGAGGGGCGTATTCCTGGGGGCGCGGGCCTGTCGAAGACGAGGTCAATTTTGTGAGGACATATGAAAGAAGGACTGACTATCCCGAGCGTGAGTCGTTGCAATCGTAACAGGCTCAACTAGGATGGGTTGGGAGCTAGAGGGTACAAATCCGGCAGTTTCAAACGAGGATACGACAACAGTGTACTAGAAGAAGTTCATCAACATCAGACCGTAGAAGGAAAAGACAGGGATCCATACCGAAACTGTGAAACGGCCGATGGAAGATGTCGAGGTAAGGTCTTTGGGAAGTTTTATCTCCCCTTCGAGACAGCGAGTATAGGGGGCATCGTTTCCGCTGGCCGATGGCCACCATACAGCACGGGCGACGTCCTCGAACGATTCGACCCAGTCGGCCCCACGCTTAGACGAGGTCGACAGGTTCTGGAATCGTACGCAACGCCGTAAAGTGACCAGGGGGGCAGCAGGAGCTGAAAACATGTCGAGGGCATGGTTATCACCGCTCTCCAGGATCATCCGGCACGGAAGGACGGTTCCTCGGGTGTATGATAACTGGAAAGTGGATAAGTAATGGTGCAAACATAAAATCACGTTCGACTTACAGGATTCGCAAGGGAGAGCTGCACACGATCAATCAACAATTAGTTGGAGTTGAATGCGAGGAAGGCGGGACTTACTATGCAGTGGACCGCTACTTGACGCGTCTTGAAGACCGTACCCCGGATAACAGACGTCGGGCTAGTTTTCCAGCCGACAGGGTCAACTTCGGGACCAGGTAACATCGAGTTTTCGCGATACGCCAGCTGCCGAAGGACACTCGGGGGGTCGGGACGTATATTCGGGATATAGCCGAATCGCGTCTTAACCCTAGGAAGTCATCGCTAAGCAAGGATGCTAGACCGCTTTTGAGGATCAACTCACTGGCTATCTGCGCGAAGTTTACCACGGGAAACCAGAACAGAGATCTCGTATGATATGCTAGCTCGTGTATGACGCTCCAAGAAAGTCTCGGGAAGGCGAAATAAGGTGTCGTGGCCGCCATCCTTGAGACTGACGGCCTTGGGCAGCGGAATGGAGAACGGCCAGAGGCAAGTACCGAGAAGTTTGGGAGCGTCACCAGAGGCTCGGCTGTCGGCTTTCGACCACAAAGGGAGCGATTGACTGAGAAAGGTGTACTGGTCGTCAATGTTGGACCCGGTGATGATACGTCCAGTAACCTGTGAAAATAAATAAATGTAAATGAGATGCTTGAAGAGCCGGAGAGAGTGCTTACAGTGACGGTGACGGACTGAATCGAATCACCCTTCTCAGCGGTCAATTGGAAGGAGCCACTGATATGTTCCTTCTCATTGTAGGTGGGAACCGATTTGCCAGATTTTGCGCTGCTCAAGAGGGTGAGGGAAGCCCATGGACGGCCCTTCCCGTCTTCGAGGAGATATACATGCTCGACGGGTTCCCGATGAGCAACGGGCTGGGCGAGGGTATTACGGCGGGTATAAGCAGGGAGGTCAGCAGCAGATGGTGCCGGACCAAGTCTGCTGAACCGCCTGTAGCGGGGAGGGGAAGACGCGTCCATAGGGAATGAAGACGAAGCACATCATCCAAGCGTCCTTATATCGCAGTTCAGTGTGACAACAAAAAAACACAAAAGGCGAACAACGTATGAGCCTATTTTGGGCGAAGTTTCCGCAAAAGGAGATTACAAGATCGGCTAGCCAGGAGCGCCAAATGGTCGGACCGTTCGGACCAGAACAATCCGTCTGGGAACAAGGCCGCTGTGATGGGTCATTGCATACAATAACCCGCTGACAGTTGTGCAAGGAACGCACAGGCCAAAGAAACAATTGAACAACAAGCGGAGCCGGCCGGCAGAGCCCGAGCCCGACAATTAGGGTGCAGTGGCTGTGTCGTGGGCGAACCGCCGGCTGCTCCTTTAGGAATCTGCAAAGGCGTAACTAAAACCGGCGAAGCCGTTTGTATTCACCGCATAAAAATAGTAGGTAAATCCACGCCAACGATTTATCTCTGGTAAAAATGGAACACAATTAGAAAGAGGAATAAAAGAAGGGATAGAGAGCGTACAAATCCCTATTACCTGCGGAGAGCTGTACGTGACAGGGCGAGGGCCACTAGGATATTCGGACGCAATGTCGACAGCCTCGACAATTAAAGGCTCGCTGTCAAGCGACTCGTAGCCCGGGGCATCAAATGGGAAGAGCACCACCGAATACTGCGCCCAGTTAGTGACAATTACAAGCTGTTTAAGAAGACCATGCATGCCTCGATGCGAAAATGTGCCATTGCCGACGACTGTATCAGATCAGGCTTAAGATGTATTTCCCCCTTCAGCATTCGTCGGAAGGCGTTGATAGCTATTGCGTCGGTTGAATCGGTCTCCAACGCTCTGTCCGCTGCTGGCCACCACGAAGCCAACTCGGAATGCTCCAGCTCTTCCTTCCACACCAATTTGGTGGGGACGTCGCCGAAGTGCGTTGCGGCCTTTTCGCCTGTGTGAAACCGCACATTCCTCCGCAAGCGCAAGACGATGGCTTCCGGGGAGGTCAAAAGTTCGAGAGCTTGAGGATCACTGCATTCGACAACAATCGCGCACGGGATAACTGCCCCGCGAGTATAGCATAGCTACGGCAGTTTCAGTCCGAATACCTAAGGATATACTAAAGGGACTCACGGGTGTAGCCAGGGACAGCTACATTTTAGATAAGCGGATTGCCGCTGAGAGACTAGACGAAACGCACTTTGCATTTCGCTTCAACGGAGCGGGATGCACCTGCTAGTTTACCCCGCGTTTTAGCAAACGGCAGAGTGTGCCATCCTTCGGGGTCAGAGTCTGGGCCTAGCAGGGCCGTGTGTTGCTGGTAGGCCAGTTGCCTCAAACGCGAAGGAGGACCGGGACGGGATAGGGGCATATAATTTAACGTCGTGCTCAGTCTGGTTAGCAGTCAATATATTGTGAGTTAAGAAACAAGAAAATGAAAAAACGCGCCTATGGTCGGATCGTAACTTCGCCCTCGTAAAGCGCACGATAATATCATACTCGACGTGAGCGCGAGTGTGTCGTTCGAAGAAAGTCGGAGGCAGGCGAAAGACTTCATCTCGCCCACCGACTCCCGGGAGTGACACGGTCGGCGGCAGTGGTATCGAGAAGGGCCAGGTGTATTTTCCCTGGAGTTTTTCGATCCATTTATTTCCGTCAGGGTTTCGAGGATCTCCCATCGAACGCGACCATAAAGTCACTGGCAAATCGATGAAGGAGACCATCTCGTTCGGGGTCGCCCCCGTTATAATCTGGCCCTTGAGCTGCGATCCAATTCACTCGACATCCATCTCACAAGGGAAGGGGACACACCAAGAGAAGTACAGCGTGGATCGCATCGCCAGACTCCAAATCTAATCGCACTTCGCCTGTTACTGGAGAACCTTCGATGAACGCTGGGACACTTTTGCTGTGTTCTCCGTCGCCGAGAAGAGCCAAGGTCGCCCAAGGTCGCCCATTTTTGCTCAAAAGATCGTATGTGTATTCTTTCAGTTTGACAGGCTGAGGCGACGGGGCCCGCGGCGTATCGACATCGGCGGCGGCCGGATTAGCCTTCTCAGCCGAAGGCGGGTCTGGCAGAAAAGGGTTGCGCGTCGACTGGGCATGGAACGGAGGCCCATACGCCGCCATAGAAGCTCCGAAACGGTAATACGGAGGAAATGAAAATACGATGACGATCAGAACGTTAACAACTGCTACTACTAGTCCTCCCAACCGTCAAGTTCGCGCGCCCACTTTTCTCGCTTAGCTGCTTTCTGTTCCTGTTCGCTCAACAGTTTCCACTCGTCCCACCCGCCGACAGCCTCGATCATCTCCTCCTCCCAGCGTTCCTCGCGCTCCTTCTCCTTCTTCGTCTTCGGTTTCGGGGGCGGCGGCGGCAACGGGGGCGGCGGGGTGCGTCTGTTCGGGTGTAGGGGAGCGATCCGTGAGAGCGCACTGCGCGAGAATTTATTATACGGCGAATACGACGTGTTTGGTGTGCTTGGACTCGCTGCAGCACCACCAAGCGAAGAGGTACGGGGACGAGATGCGAGGACTGGAAAGGGCGAACCGGGTCGCGAGTTGACTTTCCTGATCAGTTCAGCCATGGGCGTTGATTTCGTACGGGGGGCGATGGTGTATCGGGAGGCAATAGAAGGGACGACTGGCTTCGGAGTGCCCTCAGGATTCTTCTTCGGGCTGCTGGTGGGTTTGGGATTATTAACATTCGTGTTTTCGACCTGGGATTTGGAGCTGGTAAGCGGTGGCGAGTTTTGCTAGTGAACGGTTTTGTTAGAACTGGGCATGAAATCTAACTGGTACTCACGTCCGGCTTGTTCTGGAACGACTCATCCCCTTCTGCCTCGGAGTCTGACACAGTTGTTTTCTTGGCTTGTTTCTTCTTGGCTTTGGTTTTCTTGGGCGGGGCCTCCTCCTCTGCGTCCGAAATCGGTTGAACAGGCGAGACTGTCCTGTCCGGGATGGGGCCGCCCAAATCCAAATCCACGTCCATACCATCGTTTGGCGGGAAGGCGCACTCCAAATCCACGATTGCATCATTCGCTGGCACGAGTGCTGGGCCGTCCTCTTCGTCGTCGGACATCACAACCCTCCCCTTCGCCTTCTTAGCTGGCGCCTTTTTCTTAGTCTTCTCCTTGTCTGAAACCGCCCCAGCAGTCTTTGCCTTCTTGCTTTTCTTCTCAGCCTTGCCTTTCTTCTTCCCATCCCCGTCCTCTTCATCTACCCTCTTTCGTTTCTCCCCAACCAACGGCACCAACTCTTCATCCGGCTGCGAATCTGGAATGGAGATCACGGAGACAGGTTTACTTCCGGGTAGGACGATGTCCATAGACGTGTTCGAGAGAGGGGCAAGGGGTGGAGGGGGGGCGCCTTCGACAGGCAGCATGGGTTCGTCGTCGTCATCAAGAATGAATTCTGCACTTTTGAACTCCTCCTTCTCCTTGCCTTTCCCCTTCTTTGGTTTGTCTTGTGCCCCCTGATCCCCTTCTGCGTCCTTTTTCGCCTTCTTGGCTCGCGGCTTCTTGGCCGGTTTCTCTCCTTCTTCGCCGCCCTGTTTCTTGCGTGACTTTTTCGGAGGTTTGTCTGGTGGTGCGCCAGTGGCAACAGCCGGGTCGGGGAGCGCATCGGGAGCGGGGCCGATAGAAGACGAAGGCACACTGTTGAGTGACAAGGCCGGGCCCAGGGACGTATTGGGGAGGTCTGGTGGGGGCATCATGAGGGTATCTCTGTCCCCTCCAAATCCTTCTGCCTCCACAAGCTTGAGCGGTTCGTAGTGGTCCAACAACGGTGGCAAAGGTTTCTTCGGCCTCGGTTTCGGCCTCGGCCTCTCCTTGGCTTTCAAACTGCTCGGGGATGAGTCTGGCTCGCAGCTCGTGTCTCCGAGGGTAGCAATGGGGGGAACAGATCCTGCGTCGTCCTCGAGCTCTGGCTGATAACCCGTCGTGCCAGTGGATTGGGGAAAGGGATCGGAAGGAGGGAGTATGGAAGGGGTGACTGGGATGGGTCTCTTTCGGGACGGTTGATTGGGGCTCGGCATGGCCAGATTGGAGGACGAGGAATTCGTTGTTGAGCCGTGGGGTTTAGAACGGGATTTCCCGTTAGCAGTGGCCTTGGGTTTCCTGTAGGAATCTAGTTCGTCATCCGAGCTCGGGATGTCGATGACATCAGACCATGGCGCTGTTGGTCTACGTGACGACGAAGAGGAGATTGGGTCTGGGGTAGATAGTTTGGTAACGTTACGCCTGCGCATTTTAACGCGATCGGAAAGGCTGCTGGGAACTTCGGAGAAGGAATTCGAGGGACCGGCTGCGCCTTTGTAGGCCGGTTTCGGTCTGGGGCGCGTCGGAGGTGCTACAGAACCGGGGGAGGATATCGAGTCCTTGATAGAGGCTGGATAACCATTAGCGACGAACGCTAGATGCACGACAACACTTGCACATCACCGGGAAAGATGAGATGGATGAGTCTGCGAGTGTCGGTGCCGCTGGAGCAGGTGTTATCTGCCCGACTTTTGGCTGAATTGGCAAATATTCTTCCCCATCGCTGTCGGGAACTTCATCCATCGTGAAGAGCTGCTCGGGAAGGATGCGGTTGCTGGTCAACGCGACGCGTCGACAAACAGACACACACATCGCGTGACCACGATGTTTTCTCCGTTCGACCTCCCACCAGGCATCCTACTACTGCTCAGTGCTCAGCTATCTTCTCCTGTAGACTTCATTCTGCACCGAAGCTTCATTGACCACCTTATGGGCACAAAGTCCACGGCAGAATCAGATTCGAACTCACAAGATCTCAAGAAACCGAAAGTAATTGTGCTTTCCGTCTCGGGAGACCTTACGCGATGGAAATCTGTCGCCGCCAAATCTGTATGTATCCGACTATGTACATGCGTAACCCAATCCAATCCGACGATGCGTCGAGAATGTGCACCTGGACCAACAGGGAAGCGCATTCGTATTTGTCCATGTTCTACAACACGTACCACCGCCGGATAACATCTCTCGGACGGAGCCTGTGCTGAGGCCGATATTAGACGCGGTACTGTCTGCGCTGGGGCCAAACGAAGAGGTGGATACGCTGGTGATCATGGACGATCTCGCCGTACTTGAATGGCTCGGGTTCGGCGTGCTGGACGTTACACGATTTGTCCGTGCGCTGCATGCGACCTGTCGCCAGGCTTGATTCTCCCAACGCGCTCCGTGCTTCAAAACCTAATGAGTTTTCATTTTCTTAAAGGCAAGTGCAACGCTGCTCCGACAACAAGTCCTGACGCCACCGAGCACGGGCCCGCTGCTGGACGACCTCTTCCGGCACATACGGATGTGTACGTACCATGTGGAAGTGCTCCCCCTCGCCAGTGGGCTCACTATCGCCGTTAGCGGGCAGGTAGTCTAAGGGCTGCACAACCGAATAAAGTCAATAAACGCTGATTAAAAGATACGATTCAAGTTAGCTCTACATATGGTGCTTGGCGGAGCAGTCAACAAGCCGTTCCCGAGAAGTGTAGCGCTGCAGTACCGGGGGTGCGGTGTTTTTCGAGACGGGGCGGGGGCTTTTTAAGGTGGAAAACAGGCGAAATTTCAAAACAAAACGTGTAGATGTTCTGTCTCCTCGTAGTTCATGCAATTTTTTGGCTTCACCAAGATCGACACATTTGGTCGTGTTGAAATCCCACGGAGCGCGTTATTTGGCTGATGCCAAATGCCGGCAGGCGTCCGCGCCGCACCGCTGCGGTCTCAGAACGATTCCTATCTGGGCGCTCTGTATAAAGCCTGATTCATGACTAGGGCTGCGGACACGACACTGCAACTCCCATCTTCACATGTCTTCCGACGAGGAGCCCGACTCGCACACCTCAAAGCAGCCTCGGAGGCCGCAACGTTCTTGTGATTTTTGCCGCCAACGGAAGAGTGAGCCCAAAGTATCTCGTACAAGATTTGTAGTGCTGATTCGCGTCCACAGCTCGATGTGAGAGTAACTAAGTTTGGAAAATGTAAATCCATTGACATTCGATCGAGGCGACGGGGTCACCGGGTCCAATGGAGACGCCATAAGCCAATGCTCAACCTGCGTCGGTTTCGGTGTGCCATGCACATACAGAAACCCGGCGAAACAACGGGGACGCAAAATCCAGTAGGTGGAAGATCAATTTTTCGATTGGAGCTTTGATTTTATCGTTCGAAAAGGTTGGTAGAAGAGCTCAAACAGAAGATTGTGGGCTTGGAGTCAAAATTGCGATCTCTCTCTGTCTGCTCCCTCTGTGCCCAGCCTTTGCAACCCCTGCAAGATGTACTTCTACCTCCTCGTTATACCTCCGAGAGTGGAAATACCCCCGAAGAAGATGTTTCGGACGACGAGCTTATCGACAGTTTTCGCCAGATTGCCGTCGAAGCACCAGACAACTTTTTTGGCTCGGCCAGCAGCTCCGCGCTTCTTCGTAGCGCCATCGCGGTGCGCAAAACTCGGCCATATGTCCGTTCTACCGCTCACCTCACGTCGCAGGTGAAGGAGAAGTACTTGGGACCACCAATGGTGGCCCCGTATCGGCGGCGCCAGGTTTATTGGGAGCTGCTTCCAGTGAGTCCTTACGCTCGGCTTTAGTTGCAATTAACTGACCATGGATGCCGGTAGTGGGAGAAAGAACTCTACGACCGGCAGCCAAATTACCTCTATCCCGCCAGCGACTTGATACACTCTCTTCTCGAGCTATATTTCACGAATGTGAACCCAATATTCCCCGTTCTGCATCGCCCCTCGTTTGAAAGTTGTGTCGCAGGGGGTCTGCACCTCAAGGACGCCAGGTTCGGGGCGACGCTGTTGGCGGTGTTGGCTCTTGCATCAAGGGTAAGCTCAGTCGCCCGCGACTGGCATTCTAATGATGGCCAACCCCGTACCCTTAGTATTCGGACGACCCCCGAGTATTGATAGATGGCAAAACCTCTCTTTCGTCCGGGTGGAAATTTGTCGCTCAAGTGGAGATTGTCCAAAAGTGTTCTCGGCCGACAATCTACCAAGTGCAGTTTTGGGTCGTTAGTTTTCGTTGTCTCTGACCGCCCCTGGATTCTGACCATCAAGTCTAGCTTATGGCATTATATTCCCTTGGAACCTCGGCACCTCAGGTATGTTTTTGGGGAGTGAGGTTCGCCCCGTGGTTTACAATTGGATCCAGGTTTCTGCAATGTACCTCGTATGCCTGGCAATGTATAGAACACTACACAGATCTAATTACATGTATAGGGACTGGGGATCCACTGGCTACAGCACCGGGGCGAGCACCAGCGAAAGCGCGAGGGCTATGATTTCGAATATGAGCTCTGGAATCGTGCATTCTGGTACCTAGCGTTGGAAATGCCTTCTTTCTCTCTCAACGCTCTGCTTTCTAGGTGTTTCTTCGCCTTGGACCGAATGGTGTGCTCGTTCGTAGGACGCCCGCCTACCCTTCACAAGGAGGAGTAAGAGATCCTCTGCTCTAGCCGTGAATTTTCTGACGTTCGTCAGCTACGACATTGACCCTCTGCTCGAGGTCGACGACGAATATTGGGAGCGAGGATTCACGCAGCCGCTCGGGAAGCCTTCCCTTCTCTCATACTTTGCCTGCTTCATTCGCTTGTGCGAGGTGAATATATCCACCTCCATCCTAAAGGAAATGCACAGCTAAATGCGTGAAAGATTCTGGGAGACACATACCGACTGTATGCCTCAAAGAAGGTGAAGACACGGATGGGCTGGACCGGCACAGACTGGGAGCAAGCCACCGTCGCTGAACTGGACTCGACCATGAACGATTACTTCCACTCCATTCCACCCCATCGTATGCGTGTTTGTTTGTTTGCTTTCCTTCTCTTCAGTTAACAACTGTTTGTTGCAGTCGAACGGGATTCCGACACTACACCGGGCGTACTCATGGACCAACGTGGGAACCTCGACATCATGTATCACCACCTCCAGATAATGGTCAGAACCCTCGCTTTGCGTTTGGCTGACCGACAGGCTGATGTACGTGTTCAGATACATCGGCCCTATATCCATAACCAGAGCCCAATGGCAGCCCCCTCATTATCAATTTGCACGATGGCGGCCCGCTCCGTCCTGTGCGTATCAAGTCTTTGGATATTTAGATTTAAGCGGCTGCCCTCCTCCCCCTGGCTTCCGGCGCGTCGTATGCTTAATTCAATGTCTGGTGAGGTATTCATGGGCGTTGTCTTGACAGAATTTTCTCTTCGTCTCGTCCGTTATTCTTCTCCTGAATATTTTTGGAGCCAAACGCGCTGGCGTCACAATGGACCCCGAAAAGGATAAGCTTGATTTCGCCGAGGTTGAAACAGCGCTAGATATTCTAAAGATTGCTGAACTGCGGTGAGTACACATTCTTTTGTCGTTTCGTCTTCGCGAGGCTCAATTCGAAGTCGCAGGGGCCAGATTCCAGGCCGACTACGGGATCTGATTGAAGAGCTGCTATCTCGGGACGGTCCCGCGCCAAGGAATGAGGTCAATCGCAGCCCTGGGGAGTCCAATAAAGTGTTCAGCGTCTCGGCGTCATCTGTGGAATCGCCCGTCAGTTTTTCTGGTGCCATTGAGGAAGTCTACGCGCCGCAACCACAACAGCTCTTTGAGCCGGGAATGTCCATTGAGCAATTACTCGCAGGAACGGATCCGATATCGTGGGACTCTTCTGGGGGAGTTTCAAGCGGACTGGGTCTCGATGATGAGACTATGTCGATGTGGATGGCTGCCCCCACCGACTTCATGTGAGCAGAACATGGTGCTCATTCGCCTTGCTTTTTACTTATAGATCTGGTCCAGGAATATGAAACAGTGGGATGTGTATATGGAGAATATGAATGGAGCGGATGCGGACTGGTCCAGTATACAACCCGGAACAGCTTCATAGCCGACTTGCCCCTCATATTTTTGCGGCGAGCAAGGTCGGCCCGGAGGGCCGAGCGAGCACGAACGGACCGAGCTAGGGAGGTACCAGAGAAAGCGAGATTGCGGGACCCACAACTAAGGCAGCGGCAGAGTTTCGTCTAACGACTCATCAGGTTAGGTCCTATTCTACTTTATTTACTCGTCGCTCTTGCACTAAGGGCCTGATCGGCAACCATTAATTCATGCATGAATTTTGCTTGAATTTCCCACGTATACCAAGACCGTCCCTAAACCCTTCTACAATGTTTAATGGCATATATTGGTGAAGATCTGAGCTTGGAGGGGGGCAGAAAAATTGTTCTGCAAAGCTTCCCCCAGATTTCAGGGAGATCTCTTGAAAGTTGAACATATTGGGAGCCCTTTTCACCACGGCCACCCCGACGCCTCGAAAGTCAAAGAAATGCACCCAGTTTTCATTCTAGGATAGTTTGGGGACCAAGATCGTGGGAAAAATATGTGCTAGAAGGATTCAACCGAAATTCAGGCAAAGAAATTCAAGGTTGCCGATCAGGCCCTAAGTATACTATTATACGCTTTTACCGCTGTCGAGTAATTTAGTCCGCGTCAATGCGTACACACAAAACCTTGTACGTCACGATCAACTCAACCACAACCGCCATGAGCCTCAAGGCCACAACACGGCAGGTCGGTGTTCCCGAAAAAGTGGAATACTCTTCCTGAGTTTCCTGCAGCGCCGCGCCCCCAAATACGCTTCCGAGGAACAGGAAGATGCACAGTGGGAGGATGTTGAAGTAGAACATCCAGATTCTGACTTGGAGTTTGAGCACACGAAACAAGAAATCGTAGAAGAAGTCATTCCCAGCCCAGGAGTGCGGAGCCCAGCGCGGAGCCCAGCGCGGAGCCAAGCATCTAGTCGTACCGTGAGCCCTAGAAAGCGTCGATTTAAGACTGTATATGTTGCCGCCCCGGCTCCTTCCCCGAGAAGGGCCCCATCTTCACCTGCTATCGTTGTTCAGCCCCCGAATGCAAAGTTAGCATTGCCGACGGAGCAGGTGTACGATGGCAGCGTCTTCATGCTGGTTTACATCCTGGATGTACGCACTCCCTACATCTGCCGTCACACCCATCGAGCTCACATGGCCGCGGAGGGGGGTCTAGGTGCTCAAAAGAGCCATACAACTACTGCGTAGACCTCTTTCGTTCCTTGTTTTTTTGTGGATGTTCGCCTTCATCGTGAGCCGGATATCACAAACGCTCCAAGCCGCGTTCTCCCCGCTCTGCTGGATCCCTGGCATATCTGGCTCTAGTTTGTGTCTACCTGACGGCTATGCGACGTCGGTAGGCAACCACCAATCCCCCCAATGGGCGGATTATCCGACGCTTGTGGATGTCCAGAGTGCGACTATAGAGCAGCTGCTGGACGAGTCGAGCTCTGGCTCCGCGCTGGCGCTTCAGATCAAGAAGGCGCAGATGGCCACAACGGACCTAGTGACCCTCGTTCGCGTCAGCGAACTGAAAACCCGAGATATGCTCGGAGACGCACTCCGGCAATTTGTTGATGATGCCAAAACGGCAGGAAGAGCGTTGAATAGACTCCATGCCAAGGTTGGAGGTGCGGTTGATGGGCAAGTCCATTTGCAGTTTTGTTCTCTGCCTATTTCTCAAGCACTCGTACAGGATCATGGCTGTCAATGATTATGCACTACAAACAATCGAGGCAGCGCAAGCAAGACCTCCCCCCTCGATCCTGCGGCACCTCGTCCCGTGGTCGGCTTCGAAACCCAAGACCGATCTCGTCCTCAGCACGTTCGAAGACTCGATGAACTACCTCTCCTTCACGATGCAGGTACGTGATCATTTCGGTTTTGTTTTTCTCGACTTGACGATCGATGCAGAGCCTCGTTGTCGAGTTTGAACTCAACCTCCAGAACTTGAACAAGTTGGAGGAGCAGCTCTCTGTCCTACACGAATACGTCTCGCGCGAGGACAACTCCATCTCTTCCGCCAAGTCTGAATTGCTCGGCGATCTCTGGACGAAACTTGGGGGCAACCGACGGCAGCTGCGGGGATACGATAACCACTTCCACCTCCTCAAGGGACTCACAGAGTATCGAAAACAGGCGCTGGTGCACGTTGTGTCGGCACTGCAGACCCTCACGCAGATGAGCGAAGACGTCGAGAATCTGCGGGAGAGGGTCGCCGCGCCAGAACTCACCGGCTCGAGGATACCAGTCGAAGTGCACATCAAGAGCATCCAGAATGGGCTGGAGCGATTGAAGGAGGGAAGATCCAAGGCCAAAGTGAGGGAGAGTGAAGCTGTGAGGAGGACTATTGGGCCGGATATGAGTTGAGCGATAATTGTAGCCTCGAACATTACTGTATTGTATTTGGTTTCTGTATTCTTGTAATATGTATTTTACGCGTAGTGAGTTACTAGCTGCAGCGAGAGCTAGCACCTATGATCTTTACCACGAGAATTTCATGAGTCTGACAGTGACCTTGGAACATGAATGACTCCAACTTTACTCACCCATTTCTTTCGACCCACAACGATGGCAAACGCAAAACTCGGAACTGGGACGACCAAGGAGGGTCTCGGGGAGCGGATGAAGCGCTACGAGGCAGTCACAGACCAGGTACTCCCCTGCAACCAGCCGGCCCTTATTCGTGTTGACGGCCACGGATTCTCCAAATTCACGAACGGATTCGAGAAACCTTTCGACGTGCGCATCCACGACGCCATGGTGCAGATGGCGACGGACCTGCTCGCGTACTTTCCCGATGCAAGTCTTGCGTACACGCAGTCGGACGAGCTCACGCTGGTGTTCCCCAGCGGGTGCAGCGCATTCAACGGCCGCGTCGGAAAGCTCGCGAGCCTCGCCGCTGGGTACGCTTCCGTGCGCTTCAACCATCATTTGGTCGGTGCACCTGCTGAGAAGCAGGGGATTGCGCACTTTGACGGGCGCGCGTTCGCCGTGCCCAACGTTGAAGAGGTGCTGAATAACCTCATCTGGCGAGCGAAGATAGACTGCCGGCGGAACAGCATATCTGCGTTTGGGCGCTCGTTCTACAGCACGAAAGAGCTTCATGGGTTGACCTCGGACGCGATCGTGCAGAAAGTGCTCGAGGAGAAAAACGTTGATTTCTGGACGAGCACGCCGCAGTGGGCGCGCAACGGAACGACGGTGAAGCGAGAGCAGTACGAGGGGACAGGCATAGATGGGAAAACAGGTGAAGAGGTTAGAACAACAAGGACACGTATGCGGGCGGAAGACATTCCATGGTGGGAGTTCAATCAACACAACCTGGCGCTCGTAACCGGGAAATTATGGCAAAATGTGTCGATGTAGTCTCGCAAGCCAGGAATATGAAGACAATCGTTAGTGTAGATGTAAAGTATGTGATAAGTGAAGATGTGTGGTTACTTTACCCCTATCCGTCGAACTAGTCCTTCCTCTTGACCACCATGTCCTCATCAGAGTCGTCCGCAAAACGCCAACGAATGGAAAATGCGCCGATAACGCGCTCGAATATCTGGCACAGAGATGGCAGCGTCGTTCTGCAGGCCGAAGCCACGCAATTTCGCGTTCATTGGAGTGTTCTGGCCCTGAGCTCACCCTTCTTTCGAGACGTTCAGGATCTGCCCCAGCCATCCGACCAGCCCAGCGTCGAAGGTTGTCCCCTCGTAGAATTGCAGGACGATGCCACCGACGTCGAGTATCTGTTGAAGGCGTTATATGACCCGTCCGTGTAACGTTTCTCCATCTTGGGTAGGCGGATTGACCGGGTTATCCAGGATGTTTATGGGCCAAAAGGCACTCCCATTCCCCGCCGTTGCGGCTCTCATTCGTTTGGGGCGCAAGTACGATTTCCGGCACCTGCTGAATTCGGCGGTGGAGCGCCTCACCTTCGAAAACCCGACGACCCTCGAAGAATATGCAACCCTGCCACGGGAAGCAGAAAAACAAACCACGACGCGCATCGTGTACCACAGAGGTCTAATATTCGACATGATTTCCTTGGCCAGGGAAAATAATATATTGTCGGCTCTTCCTTGCGCATACTACCGCGCGGTTGCCAACTGTGACCAGGTGCTTGTCTTCTGGATTCTTCGGTTTCATCGATGCCCTCTGACTTGGCTTATAGCAACTGTTTTTTGATGGCATCCGAAAGAGGGATGGAACAACGGCGTCTCTCGCACCGGTCGATGTCCGACGATTGGTTGTGGCTCGCCAGAAACTCGTACAAGCCCAGTGGAATATGGAAAATACACTGGGGTGGCTCAAAACATTGAGTCATTACAGTGATTGTGACGCTCCCCCAAGCTGCGACGCCTTTCGGAACAAGACGTTGAGTCATTGCCTGGCTTCCGGTTCGCTCAGAGCCTTTTGGAACCCAACAAATATGGCTATGGCGAAGTGGCGGGGTTTATGTGACAAATGCAAGTACCGCGCGCAGGAGTCGATGACTGCTGGTCGCAAGAAGATGTGGGAAGAGCTCCCCGGTTTCTTCAACCTCCCGCCTTGGAGCGAATTGAAGAATGACCTATAGCCTCTCCCCCATCTTTCGACGTCTTAATTCTCATGGCCTCCGCAATTTCGGGGGCCCCGTAACTTCATACGCATTCATCCCATTCCCCTTCACCCACTCAACACCGTCCGTCCACTCCTAGACCAGTGACTGCCTGGTTATCGAAAGTGATACTGTCGTGTCCATCGGCAGTACCGCTTTCGATATGACGGGCTGGATTCGGGCCTAGTTCACTCCTCCACCCCGCTTCGGCGTCCGATCACAAACGCGAAGCCGCTACGCCGGTCTCGCTTTCTGTATCGCACCGTCGGGCCGACCCCGACAACAGACTCTCCGGCGGAAGATCCACCGTGTTGACATTCATACCTGTAGGCCGCGCATGACCTCCCTACACGCATACAGGTGTAAATCTCGAGCGCGCTGCCTCGAAACCTGGGTGGGGTTATGCTCTGCGGCTGCGATTGCCTCTCCCATATATGTTCCCCATCTTCTCAATCCAAATTGGATGAGACCTCGCTCCTCGATACTTCCTCCAACAAATAGGATATGATTAGCTACATGCATTTGCATTATTTCTCCTGGTACGCGACTTTCCCAAAAAATCCCCTACTCAATGTGCTACTCGCAAGTATTGTGCAGATTTCTTGCACGAAGACACGAATCTCGATGCGAAGAGCTCGCCCTCACAGTTGATGAGGTCGAACAAAATGAAAAGCCATTCGAAACCGACAAAGTAACGTTGTTTTATCCGAATTTTGTCTTGTCCAATAGCTTCCGAATTTTTGTTTCGAAGATTCACTTAATGGGATCCGGCCAGGAGACATAAAACACCTGGCCCCAACCGCCTGAGATGACAGTACAAGTACATGGACGTGTTCTCCATCCCTCCGCCTTGGTATTGCATTGGGTCTGGGCTTGGATATACCTGATATACCTCGGAATGCAGGTGACGAGATTCGTTGGCAATTCGCTGCAAGTGCAAGTGGCGGCTCACCGGATATCCTCTGGATTGTCAAATGAACACGTTATCGATGTGCTGGCCATTTGTGCATCCCAAACGGTGAGAAGGAGTAAACGAGGGCGCACCGGCGAAGCACTGAGCCTATATGAGGTGCTTAAAACAAGCCGTGGTTCTGTGATTAATATTATGGGAACAATACAGAGAAGACTAGCATGGCCCCTGCACAAGGATGACACGTTTTCCCGGAGTGGTAGACCTACGGGTCTCAATATTTATGCTTTTTGCAACAACTCACATACTAGAGCATTCAAGAAACAAATTTAAAATTTGAGGGGGACTCGGTCAGAGACCCTGAGGCTTCTGCTATGCAGCGGAGCGGCAGACTGAAGGTTTCTGACCTCAGTTGGCCTCAAATTTTGGATCCTTCATTTCCTGCGTTCTCTGATCTGTTCCTCGTTTCGAAAAGCATAAACATTGAGACCCGTAGGTCTACCACTCCGGGAAAGCGTGTCATCCTTGTGCAGGGGCCATGCTAATCTTCTCTGTATTGTTTCAATTTTTTGTATGACACCCCAAAGGGGTCAAAAATGCAGGAGAAAGTCGGGTACTGATCATCAGATCTATGTGCCTTGTGTGGGAGACCGGTTGATGAGCACTTACTGGCCTTTCCCCCTTGCCAAATAACATCCAGAGAGTCTGCAGGAGTCATCCCAGAGCTGTTCTATCACTTTTCGATACCTATACAAGAACCATTCGTCATTAGAAGCTGGACGGAAGGAGTTCTTTGTTGCTACCAAAGTAATGTGCCTTGTGGCAAAGAGCGCGTCCCCCCGCCCAAATAACGTCCAGAAAACTTAAAGAGGTTATAACGGAATGGATCAATCAATTTTCGACCCATAGACGAGGATCCTTCGTCTTTAGAACGTGGAAGGAAGGAATTGATTGTCAGCAATTAAAGCGCCTCCATAAGAAAAGGACCGGGTCTAATCATGTTTGTTTTTTCCAACTATCCATATTAGTTTCTTCCTACTTTGCACCGGGATCAGAGAGACACGGTACATGAGATTTGTCCAAAGTTGCCTTTCTGGGACGCGGGAGTAGTGGTGTACAGCCACACATCATTTTGATCCGGAGTCGGAGAGATTCCGATCGGATGCCTCTGGTGTTAAGAGCGGTAATCCCAACTTTCTTATGCACCATAAAGCAGAACTGAAATCATAAATCCCATGAGAGGCCAATGCAAGATTCGGATGAGACAAATCGCAGACCTGCACAACCGAATTTTTGCAACAAATGAGTAAACAAGTGCTACAGGGTTGAAGCCTCTAACTGGCTTGCGTTGAGGTGGTGCAGCGAGGACGCAGTCGTGTCGCTGGCACGACCAGCGACGAACTCTGGATGATATTCGACCACGGACGGCTATAAGGTAATACATCCAAATACGTAGATAAACTACTGTAGTATTTCGACCGTAAGTTCAGGTGACGGGTGACAGAGGGCTGTGAACTGAACTTATTTGCAGCCAGTGACGGTGACGACCAATGAATGAACATCTTATTTTTTGGAGTTGAAAAGGTGCAAAAACGAATTTTGAGCTGCGCTAAAATTAACCAAAAGAATCGGTAGAGAAAGGCAAAAGAAAAACCAGTGTTCCGCCCAAGCGGAGTCTTGGTAACAGTGCTACGATTTTCCGAAGCTGGCCCGAGTGCCACTGGCTCTTCATCCGACTCCTCCACCTCCGCATCAGAGGTCTTAGCTTTGCCCCGGGACGACATTACAGCCATTTGCAGAATTGATGACAGTAGCTGAGAAAAAAAAAAGAAAGAAGAGTTTTAATGCCGGACCTTGTTTTGCTCATTTCTCCTTCATTTCTGGTCTGATTAGGCTGAGAATAGAGGGGATCAAGAGCGTTTCTCAGGGCCTTCATAACAATGCCATACTCACCTCCCAATTCACAGATTCAAGCTCGATGGTTTTTCCCTTGTAATCAATGGATTTGATGGATGTCTAATTTTATAACCCACATATCTCCTTCATTTCTCAATAGAATTACATGAAACTGGGAGCGGATTAAAACCCCAATTCACCTGAATCTTCTATTTGCTTTTGGACCGTCGTTGGCCATCATCCTCCGGTGTAATGTGTGATTATGTTGGGAGGGGTTATAAGCAGATTCAGGTAAATTGACCATTGCACGTGATCAGTGAGTCACCTTTATTTGTATAATGGCAAAACATCCGGTGGCAAATTAGGGCTTTCGAACGCACCCACCCACATGTAATTTCATCGAGAAATGAGGGAGATAGGTGTATTATAAAATTGGACATCCATTAAATTCATTGATTACAAGGGAAAAATCATCAAGCTTGAATCTGTGAATTGGGTGGTGAGTATGGTATGGTTGTGAAGGCCTTAGGAAACCCTCTCAATCCCTCCTATTTTCAGCCTAATCGGACAAGAAATGAAGGAAAAATGAGCAAAACAAGGTCCAGCATCAAAACTCTTCTTTCTTTTTTTTTTCTTGGCTACTGTCATCAATTATGCAAACGGCTGTAAGGTCCGTCTATGGTCTTCAACATCAAGGAACTTGAAATAAATGAACGACAATTTGTGGCTCGCCTTCCCTAGCACTAAACAAAGCACAAGTTCTCATCTTGTTGAAGCTCTGTCTAAGAGAGACTGCTTCTCCGGTGTTCACACCGCCGTTGAGGAGCCCCAGGAGCCTGGAGTGGTCGATAGGCCCGGATGAGCCGATTTGGTTAAATGAACATCTGGTATGGAGGTGACGGTGACGGTCGAGCTCTGAACATCATACCCAGTGAACATGGTAGGTGACGGGTGACATGGCGTGAACTTACGGCCGAAATACTACAGTACATCGATTACTTGCCGGCCCTTGCCGGTGCTTGTACGTGCTTGTACAAGCATCAAAAGTTCGACAAGCCGACCTTGAAGCGCACAAGCTATGTCGAAAAAACGACAAGTTGGGAAAAACAAAAAATTCTGAGTGGGTGCATTGTGATCTAACCATCATTTCTGTGCTTTTATTTTTTGCAACAAGTGAAAAAGGCTGACAAGTTGACAAGGAAAATGACATCATACTGATGTAGTAGTACAGTGAGGGAGAGGACAGTGGGTAGCGAAGTAAGATAGCTAGTGAGCATTGACTATCAGAATAATGAGAAAAGAGAGATAAAATAACAGACAGACCTAGCGAGCAGTCAATGGGGAGAAGGAGAGAAGAGGTGAGATCCCCCTACTAACTCCTCCTCGCGCCATTTTATACTCGCTGGCTGTCTGAGACATCCGGCAAGTCGCGGCCCTGGGCTACTCCACTCGCACGGCGGTACGCTGCAAGTGCCGTGGGCCGCACTGCAGGGAATACGGCAGCCTCCCCACTGAATGCCCGACGTATGACGCCGGTATGGGGAAGGAGCGAGGTCCTCGCGCCGACCAACATGCGCGCCCATTAGACTTGAGTAAACATTTTTAAACTCGATGAAACTGGAGACTTGAAAGCGATTACGGGACTTCGACAAGCAGACCAAAGTCACTAAAGTGCCCAAGCTGAAGACGAATCTTGTCAGCCACCATGCCCTCTTTCCTTTTGACTCCCACCATCTTGCATTTCCCCTTCCCAGTCTACCCGCCCGCATCCCTCACGCTCAAAGAATTGATTCACCGTCGAGTGGCCTGCGTTGGGCCACAGGAGGGTAACGTCCTCAAGACGACGCTGGGGCGCTTCAACAGCGGGAAAGACTCAAGACGCGCAAGGCCGACAGGCTTCAAGATTGTGACGAGGTCGAGCTCCGTATCAAGTCCTGGGGATACGCAAGACCTTGCGCAAGACTCGGGACAAACGACCATCCTGCATGGGACGCCGAGTCCTCAAGACGACTCAAGACCTCGGGGGAAGCCCGCTCAAGACCGTAAAGGGATCTTAGCAAGGCGTCTGAAGACTTCCGGGCTTTGCTGCACACGACTTCGAGTTTTGGGCTTTCAAGAGGCCCAACAAAGGCCCCAACAGCAGGTGAGTCTTCTATTCCGTATCGGTGGTTTGGCAGGGTGATGAATACAGGCCCACGAGACACCCCGAAGAATGGTAAGTGGGTCTTGCGACGCTCGGCCGAAGGCGCGTTTAGAACTTCAATGTATTGGTGGTTGGCGCGACGAAGACGGGACTACAAGAGACCCCGACGAACGGTAAGTCTTCCGGAGGGTATTTCACCTTATATCCGCTCGGCGGGTACAATAAAGGTGCTTTCAGGCCTTCAATGCGGTAGGGGTACTGTTCCAATCAGACAAATCTCGGGTGAACCCGCCGCACAAGGTTAGGGCCCGATCCCAAGACCCTCATGAGGCCGCCGAAGGGGACCGAAAGACAAGATACCAAGAGGCTTGGTGAGTCTTTCACTCTATATCGGTGGTTGGCGCGATGAAGACGGGCCCACAAGAGGCCCACGAACAGTAAGGACTCCGGTGGGTCTTCCGTTTTCTATCAGCGCTCTATGGTGCAATGTAGACGTTCCAGAGCCTCAACTTGAAGATGGGCCACCAAGACTGCAGAGGGATTTTAACCAGGCACGACCTCGGGGGGACCCGGGCGGGACGATCAGATCCGACCTCAAGGACACCAGGCTTCGAGATACGGCCGTAAAGAGCGACGACGACGGGCCTGGGTGAGGCACCAATCGGACGCCCAAACGACCAGTGATAACAAACTCTGTATCGGAAAAGGCCCACAAGAGGCCGTAAGTCTTCCGGTGGGTTTTCGGGGTGGATTTTTGACAGGACTTCGAGATGGGCGCGAGAGAGGCCCATACGCGACGCCTGACGTCTTGTCTTTGTGTCAATGGTTATCAAGGCCCCCGGTCACTCACCCATAACTCCCTCCGGGGTAGAGTAGATCAGAGGCCGAAATTTGGATTTTCCCGGACTGGATATAGAGTAAATCAAGGTCTAAAGCCCTCATCTCCCTCCGCCATAGAGTAGATCGGGCGGAACTCGAGAAATTTTTTTTGAGCAGAGAGCCCGCTGGAGCCGATGTGAGTCCAATTTCAGCCTTGATGGTGGTGTTAGCAAACATGGGCCAATTATTTAACAACAACACAACCACGGGAGCACCGCTTTTTGGGGTGCGGGAAAGGCTACCAGAGGCGGTGGGTGCGGCCAAAAAGCGAAAATTTTGAGCGGGAGGAAAAATTTGAATTACCCGGCCAACATAGAGTAAATCAGGCTCCAAAAGGCCAAAT
Source organism: Mycena maculata (assembly GCA_029448575.1). Lineage (NCBI taxonomy): Eukaryota > Fungi > Basidiomycota > Agaricomycetes > Agaricales > Mycenaceae > Mycena > Mycena maculata. Next base: position 178,500 of record JARJLG010000044.1, on the reverse strand, counting down.
TTCATAGAGTAAATCAACGAAAATTTTCAAAAAAAACGGAGGGAGTTATGGGTGAGTGACCGGGGGCCTGGTTATCAAGACTGCAGACAGCTACTTATGTAAGTAGAGTACTTATGCGTTGATTTGTTTACTCGTATTGAATTTGGAGGCTACCATTCACATGTGATTCGTAATTTAGATGGGTTGGCGGGCGCGAAGGTGACCGGACAAGTCTCCGGTGGTCCTCAAATTTCCTTTCCTCCCGCCATGTCCGTTCAGTCCAAGGCTGCACCCGTGAAGTTGACCCCGTTCGGAGCCGCGCTGGCGGGTGCGCTTGGAGGTTGTTTCAGCACGGCGTGAGCCTTGTCGTCACTGGTGTCCGTCCTGAATTCTGATATCTCGTAGTGTTGTCTATCCTTTGGATGTGTACGAATTTCAGTGGACTGGTTCACCGAATCTTACATGTTATCAGGGCAAAAACGCGGATTCAGGCTTCGAAAGGCAAGAGCAAGGATGAGCTGTCGATGCTCTCCGTTTTGTTGCGGGTATATGAAAAGGAAGGAATATTCGGATTCTATCGTGGATTTGGAGCGACAATGCTCAACACATTCTCAATGCGTGTGTAACATCCCACCCTTACAGGCGAGGTGCTGACTGGTCACAGAATACGCTTACTTCTTCTTTTATTCTTTCGTCCGGAATTCATACATCAATCGACTGGCCCGCAAGCTTCCTGCCGGTGCCGCTCTGCCAGCACTTTCTACGGCGGCTGAATTGTTGATTGGGGCGATTGCTGGAGCTCTTGCCCAAATATTTACCATCCCCGTGGCCGTTATTGCGACCCGTCAGCAAGTCGGACGCCAAACCCCCTCAAAGTCCGCACCAAACGACAAAGCAGACGATGATTCCTTCCTCTCCGTCGCGCGTGAAATCATAGAAGAAGAGGGTGTTGGGGGATTATGGCTGGGTATCCAGCCTGGTTTGGTGCTCACCGTTAACCCTGCCATCACCTATGGCGTGTTTGAGCGCGTCAAGAGTCTTTTTGTCGCTGCCCAGCTCAAGGCGGGAGCGAGTGACAAAATTTCACCTGGATTATCTTTCCTCATCGGTGCGGTCAGCAAAACACTGGCCACAGTGGTACGTGCATACAACTTTTCTATCTCTTCGGCCTTCTGAAGAACTGAATGTTAGGTAACCTATCCCTACATTATGGCTAAAGTGCGTATCCAGACACGTTCAGCGGACGAGGACGAGGCCAAGATCGAGAATGTGCCCCCTCCCATTGCTCACCACCCTCATCATGATCACTCTAAACTCAAGCACCCGGGAGCTATCGATATTCTGGCGCAGGTATTACAGAAGGAGGGTCCTCTGGGGTGGTATAGGGTTAGTCTCATCACATTCTCTCTGAACAATTTTAACTAGGCCACAGGGGATGGCTGCCCAAATAACAAAGGCAGTGCTTTCGCAAGCTTTGCTGTTCATGTCGAAGGAGCAGTTTGAGCAATGGGCCCTGGCTATCATGGTATTCTTTGCGCGTCTGAGTTAGTTAGATTTTCTCACCTAGAGTCCGTATATTTTCATTTAATACGATTATTTATCCTTGATTGGTTGGACTCGACGCGTCTGAAATGTCGGTTGTTCCCGCTACACCTCAAGGCAAGACCTCGTTCAAGGAGGTCGACCCGAAAACCCCAACAGTATCCCGTGTAGCATCCACGAGCGCAGTCCAGTCTTCCCCACACTATGGCACAACCCGGAGACACTCGCTGTACGGTGTCGAGGACAGAGTTATCATCGACGCCGGGTCTCGTATCTGGAAAGTCGGCTTCAGCGGCGAGGGTCGACCACGCGACGTCTTCTACGCCGGGGGCGCAGACGAGGTCCCGCTGTGGAACCTCACCAGACCCGCGGATGCTGCAGAAAAGGCGGAGCAGGAACGAATTCTAGAAGTCAAGCTGGAAACCTGCTTGAGATCTGTCTTCCATGAGTGAGTTGGCCCTTCTCCGGAGAATGAGAATCATTTAACGGTTTGTGAAGCTCACTTCTGACCGACCCAAAGGCGCGAAAGGTCATTCTGGTCGAGCATCCGCTACTCCCGTTATACATCAAAGACATGATAGCACGCATCCTGTTCGACAATCTCCAGGCAAATAATTTCTACTTGACATCACTCTGGCTAATTTTTGGTACGAAGGTGCCCTCGGTATCGTTTGCATCAAGCCATCTACTCTCGTTACTCGCTGTAGGACGAATAACGGGACTGGTCGTGGACTGTGGGCATCTGGAATCCGTGGCACTTCCTGTAAGCATAGCCCGCATGCCTTTTACCGTCGACTCTATAATCGTGTCGTAGATATTCGCAGCAAGACCCCTATTTCCCCATCTAAGGACGACCCCGCTCGCTGGGGCGCGACTAACATCTCACCTCCGCGCCCTTCTCCTCCTCTTTGGAACCTACTTACCCCCACCGACCTCCCTCAGCGCAGCAGCGAATATTCCTGCTGCCAATCGATCAACGCGCGTGCCCCAAGAAGTCCTAACAGATGCCGTCGTGGAGGAAATAAAGGCCCGCTGTTGCTTCGTCGGAGATGGCCTAGGACCGTCCAACAATGACACCCGGGACATCACTCCTGGTGACGAGTCCTCGGAGATAGATCTTCCTCCAAGCGATTCGACGCAATCCGAATCTGACTTTTCGCTTGCAGGGCGAGACAGCAATTTCTCGTCCCATCGCGCATCATCCGAATTTTCGATCATCTCCAATCCACGGGTGCCTGCCGTCGACAATCACCGCGGCGAAGGCCATCTTCAGGCGCTGGCAACGCTATACCAGCGGCATTCCACTGCTACGGAGCTCCAGATGCGCGTGGTACCTCCGCCTTCGCAACAGACGGGCACGGGTCGGGGTACGTTGATAATCCCCGGTTGGGTACGAGAACGTGGTGCAGAGGTGCTATTCGAAGGCGGCGACGTGGATGAAGGTAGTTTGGCCGAGGTGATCCTAGATTCTCTATTGAAGGCAAATACCGTTTCCTCGCTCCTTCAGGGCAAATCCAACCCCTTCCTTTTCAGGTGCCTGTGGACCTCCGCAAAACCCTGGCATCTTCGATCCTGGTGGTGGGCGGGACAGCCATGCTCCCCGGATTCATTCCGCGGCTACAGCACGAGCTCCTTCGTGCGGTTGCGCCGCCGCAGACGCCATCCCGTCCTTCTTCAAGACCCGACCGACCCGATAGACCACCTCTTCCGCAGTATGACCCTTACGCATCTCTTCGGCCTCTGTTACCCTATTTCGCGATCTTGAATAACCCGAGTCCGCCAGCGGCGACCACGGCTCGGGCGGGAGCCAACGCGGGCAAGGCTCCTGCTTTTTCGCCCGCAACCATGGCATGGGTCGGCGGGTCACTGACCGGGTAAGCTGGTCTGCAGCCATTTAGCTTCATACTGATTAATTTTTTCGCACAGATCTCTCAAAACCGGTGGTGTGGAGGTGAATCGAGAGCAGTGGGACTCGGCCGACGCTGCGAATCGCGATGGGGATGGAAACGCCGATATCTCGGTGGAGGTAGAACGAGTGCAGATCGTTCTCCCAGATTGGACGAGGTCACCACTACCGGCTGGGGCACCTTCCGCATTGTCTAACCCCCAATTGATGTCGTCGCCCACGCGGATGGCTTCGCCTCAAGTTCCAGTGGGGGCATAACATTTGTAGTATATTCGCATCACGAAACATCATTTATCATCAATTCATGGTATAGTACTAAGACTATGCGAAATCCGAAGGGATAAATAATGCAGGGTGGAACACCTGAAAGAGCATACAGAGGGGAGAATAAAGTGAAAGATGAAGACAGAAGAGATAATCTGATCATGTCGCTCATGACGCCGAGTCCATTACCCGAAGGGTGAGCTTGGTACCATCCAAGGACGATCGCAGACGGGCCCATTCATCCTCGGTGCTGATCATCTCCACCAAGGCCGTGTCCGTCAACGTTCCGGTGGACAAGGAGTTGGAACGGTTGCGTGACTGCACCGACGCCTTAGCTGGCGACGCGGGGATCATGTACGCGAGCGCAAACGTCTCGGAAAGGGTGATACCCTCCTGTCCGAGGAACTTCTCGCGCAGGCGCTGTCGGATCTCGGACAAGGGCAGGTGCTCCTCCACCCGCAGCAGGATGATGACGTTGTTATGCGCGGCCTTGATCACGAGTTGGGAAGACGAGGCGGATGAGGACGTCGTCGTCGTCGAAAGGGTTGATCGGGCAGAGTAGAACGAATATATCGATGGGGTGATGGTGGTGCCCGTCGAGTCGGAGAACGAGGATTGCATGGTGGAGTCGGACAAGATGGATATGGACGACGACACCACAGACCCAATCGAGGGCGAGCGTGCCCTCGCCGACGATTCTTTCCGCCGGTTAAAACTTGCGCTGAGAGGCGTGTTCGGAGAATCGGGTGTTGGTGTGTCAAAGGTGGGGGATCTCGAAGGTTTAAATTCGGCGACTTTCGGGGAGATGGGAGGCGCTGGGAGGCGGTTGATTGAAGGAGAAGTAGAGCGCGAAATCCTGGCAGACTCGACGGACTTGGTTGGGGAATGAGGAACTACTGGTGGCGATGAGGGCGAAACCGACTGTTCCGGAGACATTCTAGGCGTCTGAGGACGACTTTGTTTGGGAGCCTCCGGGATAAAGGAACACGGCCGAGGGAAAGCGTCTACGTGTGTTGTTAAGAAACGTAAATTGGCGGATCGGTGGGAACTCACCATAGAAATACTCGTCAAGAACACTCTCTCCATCGGACCCGACCGAAGCGAAGCTCTCGCGGCGTGTACCCTGGGATAGGGTCGCGGGTGAGTCTGGACGCCGGGAAGAGCATGGTAGAATGGCGTCGGCGGACATCTCCGTCATGAAACTCGCTGTAGATAATCTGGCGGGGTTTGGCTCTGGCACATAGTATCGGGGAATAATGCCCTCGGATGAAACTTCGGTCCGGAATGTAGCTATGCTAGCCATGGACATTCGCGAGCGACGGGAATCCTCGTCTGGCTCGTCCGGAAGAGTCAGGTTGAGATCGGCGAGAAAGGTCATCCCAGACGCCGTTGACTCGCGATGCGGGTGGTGGTCGACTGCGATTCGTGAGTAATGAGTCTGGGATGGCACGAGAAAGACATACTGGTCGTAGCGTTGTTGACAATAGAGACCCTGGAATCGGGGCGAGGCGGTTGTTCGTCTAGAGACTGGCGATCCCGGCGCCTTCCTTCTGAATCTTCAGCCGGGCCGCGTCGCACCCTCTTCGTTACAGCGGCTAGCAACCCTCCGCGACCGCGGTTACTAGGCTTGCGGCCGAGCTCAGAGACCTCCCGGAGAGGCTCAAGGGTGTCAGCGCCATGGTGAGGGTTGTGGCCAAAGGCGACAGGTCTGTCATCCGATGTAATCTGAATGCTGATCGAACTCCTTGCACTCCCAGAGGAGAGAACGGATGAGGAGTCGGACGAAGCTGAGGAAAGAGCGCGTGTACGACCAGTGACATCTTCGCGAGAGTCGCTGGCGGCGGAAAAATACGTCGAGAAAACACTGCTGGTGACCGAGGTGCGAGGTTTTGGTGGACCTTTGTTGGAGGCTTTTTGGATGTCCTGATCGCGCCGCCAGAAACCGAAGAAGTCCGTCACTATGCGGTCCTTTCGAAAATCCTCCAACAATGTGGGAACATCTTCCTTGAAAAGAGCGGCGACAAAGGCCGTCAGTTCAATCTGTCGTTGGTCCGTCGTGGCTTGACTAGCACGGAACACGGTGCCTTTCTTAGTGAGCCGCGGAACAAGATCATGGATACTCTGAGCCACAGAGTCGGGTTCGGGGCCAGGAGGTAATGACTCCCATGACGAGGCTCTGTCATGGAGATACATGCCATTCTTCTTCACTCCTTTTCCCGCCACGAGACGTTGGCGTTTCGACAGAGCTAGACGAGCGTATTCCCTCTCCAAAGTATCTTGGTATAGGAGACAATCCTCCCAACGACGTAAGATCTCGTACTCGGTGTTGGAGCCTCGCGAGGACACGGACGAGCGATCGCCTCGCGCGACGGGGCATATTCGCATCTGAAAGTTGTAATTTCCACCTACAGCCAGATCAGGGGGCGTTGTGGATATAAAGCAGCTACGCCTACCAAGTTTGGTTGGGGGAAGCATCTCGACGATGAATCGGGATGGAGCACTTCGATAAACTGCTCGCTTCCAGTTCTGAGCGGAAAAAAGTTAGACAGGACTTGGTGATTCAAGAAAATACGTACTTCCGGAGCCGCGGGGCCTTCTACTTGACCAGGCATATTCTAGCGAGACAGTTAGATCCAGACAAGGAGGGTAGTGTGTGAACGCACATTAATGTTCATCTTGGGTTTAAGTCGAGGGGGAGGGACACCAGATAGAAACGAAGAAATGTTTCCCTATTTAAACAGGGCTTATTACCGCGAGGGAAAGGTGGTGAACCGGTCTTCGCCTGTAGAACCTGAGCAAGTACCAACGGGAAGTTGGACACAGGTGGAAAAGGACAAGAAAGAGGAGGTGAGGGGTAGCGCAGTCGAGGTAACAATGAGAGGTGTCGCGGACACCAGCGCCTTATTATGTGACATATTTCGTCCAATTTTGTTCTCTCTTATTGTCTTGGAGGACAAGGACCTAAAGAGGAAATTGAATCAGTGAATGCGATCGGTGATCGGCTGGTCACGTGAATGGGTGACCGTACTCTTTTTGTTCTCGGCCTGCCGCGTCCCGCCCTGGCCCGCCGTCTCGGGCTGCGGGGAGTGACCCGAGTCATAAAATGCGAACTCGTAAAAGCTTTGATTCTCCCAGACCTTTCTGAATCCGCGATCGCTCTGCTCGAAATTTCGACCAGTGGATCCGAGCTTTTCAAGTGCCGCGAGACATACGAACAAACCTCCTGGCTCAAGAACTCTGAGGCAGCGTACCATGGGATCTTTGCAGTAATACACCCTCCTCCTCCATACGGTGACTCTCTCGTGCTTGGACCTGAATCTTTTTATGTAAGAATGATTTTCCTGTCGCCTCCCGGCGGGCCTATGTAGGTTCACTAGGGTTCACTGCAGTTCTCAGCCCACTGAAATGTGATCATACTAGGATACTGTACTATATTCAACCCATATGTGCGCCTACCATACACGGGTCATCTCACTTACCACGGTTCCCGAGTTGCGCCCCCGCCCTCGGTCTTGTCCTTTCTTCGCGGGCCGCTCCCGCTCGGGCCCACTATGCGGCTGCTCGGGGGTGGCCTCCTGCATTCTCACACCATGACCAGCGTTCCCGCTGCGGCGCTGCCCGGCCTACTACATGGACGCGAATATCATCTGTGCTGACTCTCAAATCTGGACTGACTTAACTCTTGAGCCTCAACTCGGAGCCTGTGTGTATCCCTTATAACCATGGCTAATATCTTTCTTCAGGGCTGACCTTTGGGGACACTGCATTCCGTTGCTGCGAGCAGTGTGCGTCACTTCAGTTGTTGACCGCTAATCATATCCGCCGTTTCCCCGCATTTTCATATAGGAACCGTGATAAGTAGCGCAAGAATAACTCGCTCTTCTGGCGTTTCCACATGTCACCTGTTATCGGTGATGCAAGCTCGTTTCTTTAAAGTACGGCGGGAGCCGACAAGTTCCTCGCTGAGTTTCTCTCCCCTCCTCAATCCCTATGGCAAGCCAAATGCGAAACGACGCTGAATTATCCGACGAAAAGGCCCCTCCCTATCTGGACGAGAAGGGTGATCTTAAAGGCGATATCGAGACGGCCAATGAGCCGAGGACGAGTTCGCTGACCTCGAAGACGAACGAGATATCGCGACCCATGTGATCACGGTGGCCGACGACGAGACTGAATCCTTGGACATTCCGTGTCTTCGTCCTTGGTCTCGGTGCGTATTGTACCCTCTCTCTCTCTCAGTGGTGGCTTCGAACTCGGTATCCGAGGTGGTTCACCAAGTACAACTACATTCCCACCGTTGGTTCGTAACTGTATTCGTTTCATTCAACTTATCGCTGATGCCCGACTAATTTAGCACTGCCAGTGGACGGCAGAACCCAGGTCATGGTGTTCATGCTCTCATTTGCCGTGCAGGGGGGGCTCCGGCGATTCGCTCCCGCAATGGTGGGGGGCGAACCAAAACGGTAAGTGACGCGAGATATGCAAGATTTTGTGACTGATTCCTCCTCGTAGGAAACTACGATCATTGCGCCTTCATCGTCACTTTTTGAGGGTACTCTTTTCGATGCTCATCTTGCATATTTGTTTCGCAGACACGAATTTAATGAACCTTGTCCTTTTATCCGAGCCCGCTTGCTTATGTGTTCCCCCTTACACTCACTTGGTCAGCTTCCAAACCGGTAGATCAACCCACCGAGCTACATGTCAATGCCGACTGCTGCTCCGATGATGCTGGGCCAATTTTACCAAATAGTACGTCTGCGCCGCCGACAACTCTCCTCGACAGAGAGCGACAGAGACTACTAACAATGATTGAGAATAGAGTATTATGCATATCAAGTTTCGTCAATGATATTATGATAGTGATTCATAAATGATGATGCATCGACATCAAAAGAACTTTTCAGAAGCTCGACCAAAGAAATAATTCATAATTCTGCGAGGTTAGATATTGTGTCTACTTGGGCTGGTCAAGGCTTGAAGCTTGAAGCTCCGAGAGTCCTGCGTGTCGTTGTAACCAGGGCGGCAACCATAACTTGAGGCCGCGTCTAGCGCGTCTAGACTCTGGAATAGAAAGCATTTGATTGGTGGCCAGTGCCGAATCAGTCATCAAGCGAATCGCATCAAGAAATAATCAAATATCACTTGTAGAGCCATGCTGCATAATCCAGGCCTTGCTGAGTGCTCTCTCTTCCACTATCCACTATGCCGTTCCCATTCGCCCTCATAGGTACGCATTCGCTATCTTCTGTGGTGTGTGTCTTATCGTTTTGGTCTTCAGCTCGCCCTGCCGGTGACTGGCAGGACATATTCGACAACCAAGCCATGTATGTATTCTTTGAGCCCCTCCGCCTGAATATTGACCGAATGCTTACAGCGACATGTCCATCTCACACAATATGTTCATTCGCGGGATTAATGCTATCTACGCTCAAGCTGCAGGCATCCAGGAAGCACAAGTGAAGCCATTCACTTTCTTCTGCATCTCCTTGGTATGTTGCGCGTTTGCCGCGTCCCCGTTTCCCCGAATAATGCTCTTTTTAGTTGGGAATGCTTCATCACCACCACCAGATCGAAGAAACTTTACTATTCCCATTCTTCGAGACGAAACTCGGGCTTCACACCATGGACAGCAACGTCGAGCAACACCACGCCTTCATGGACGGTCTGACTGATCTCGAGACATATTTGAAAGCCGTGCAAGCCGACACTGAAACGTACAGCGGAGCTACAGTCATTGCAAAACTCGATAGCTTCACTGACGTGCTCGTTGAGCACCTTCGCGACGTATGTTCTGTTCTTTTTTGTGTAAGATCCAATATTTATCCGATGTCTGCAGGAAATCCCCACCCTCGACGCGAACAAGATGCGCGCCGCGTTCACCAAGAAGGACCTGCAGGACCTGGAAGCCGCATTGGGCAAACGAATTCTGGCAGAGGTTTCCCTTACCACGACTCTCCCTATGGGCTTGATCTGCCACGACAAGTCCACCGCCCCATAGTGCGCTTCGATGTTCCTTTTTCTTCTGTTGCTGAGTATCTGCCAGTTTCCCACCTTTGCCCAAGCCGATTCTGTGGGTAGTGCAGTATGGCCTGTTCTACCTGCATAGGGACGCTTGGGCCTTCGCCCCATGCACGGTAAACGGCGTCGTGAAGCCTGGTCTCGGGAATGACGCTGCGTAGACGACTATGACCGCAGTCATTAGAATTTCAATAAATTCGCTCTCATCTGGTTATACGCCCAGAGATTTGTAGTGTATTTTGACCTTGGTCAAACCAGAATAGTGCAACGGCAAGCCGCAAAGCGGCCCCCAATGTATTTATGGTGACGAGCGCTAGGGCGAAAAGAGGCGGAGCTCGACGGGGAGGAGCGGGGCTAGGCTCGTTGCTAAGCAATCCGGAACTCAACGCCGAACTACCGGAGAATGATGGATGAGCGGAGCTCAGTGCGGATCGACGGGGCCGAGAGGACGAATAGGCGAGCGGAGCTCGGGGCGAACCGGTGGCGGCCTCAATCACGTTTCTATTATTCTAAACTTGGCCCAGAATAGTTCCGAAAAGCAAATGATGCCATCAGTGCAGATCGAAGATTGATCACCGCTGATCATCGATCACCGCCTGCAATTAGGACCGACGTTTCAAAACTTGGGAACACCGCCCGACGCCAGATAAAATCCAGAGGATCCATCTGGCATCCCCCCATATCATATACCTCCCACGATGCCCTTTCCCTACCCCTTGCTCGGTTGGTTGTTCTTCTCTCCGTCGGTTTTTATCTAAACAAAGACACCTCAGCGCGCCCTCCCGGTGATTGGGATGACCCATTTGATCATCCAGCAATGTACGCCTTGTGTCTCTGTCTCTTCAACCAATTGAGAATTCCTAGTGAAATGGCCATTTCCCACAACATGTTTATTCGAGGCTTAAACGCCATTCATGCACAGGCGGAAGGAATACAGGAGGAGCAAGTGAAGGGCTTCAGTTTCTTCTGCATTTCTTATGTATGTCTCCCCGCCGTGCTACCTTCCCCCAATAATCCTCTCTAGTTTGAAATGGTGCACCATCACCACCAAATCGAAGAAACATACCTCTTCCCCATCTACGACAAGAAATTAGGCGCCCATGCTATGGACAATAATGTAGAACAACACCACGCCTTCATGGACGGTCTTCTTGATGCAGAGACGTATTTTAAGGAGGTCCACGCTGGGACCGCATCCTACAGTGGAGCTACCGTGACCACTAAGCTCAACTCGTTCGCTGACGCGCTTGTCCTGCACCTTACGGAGGTCAGAAATCCGTGACCTTCCCATTCGTGTACTCACACATACTGGGTTCAGGAAATCCCCACTCTCGACTCAAACCGGTTGCGGGCTGCATTCACCAAGCAAGACCTGAAGGACATGGAGGACGGCATAATAAAGATTATCCTGAAGGATGTCTCTCTTTTTACTACGGTGCCCATAGGCTTGATCTGCCATGACAAGGCCACCGCTTCCTAGTGCGCATGAAATCTTATCTTATTCGCTTCCGCTGATTATCTCCAGTTTCCCCCCTCTGCCCAAGCCGCTTTTATGGGCAGTACAATACGGTTTCTCGTGGCGGTACAATGCCGCTTGGAGTTTTGGACCGTGCGATATCTACGGCAAGCTCAAGTCTGGTCTAGGGAATGATACCCCCGCACCTGGCATCTAGATATACCATTCTCACAATTCATTTCGTACAGCAAATTCGACTAATATGAAAGCTTGTTTTATGCAGCCTATCATGTTTACTGTATACTGGGTCCTGAAGCTCCCCAACCAAAGTCGTTTGGTTTGTTACGCGTGCGTTGTTCAACTCCAGCTCGCTATACAAATTCTTGGAAAGTTCCTGGAAATCTCAGATCTCACAGCTGATCCTGATCGCAATAGAACACCGCCCGAACACTGATAAAATGCCAGAGGACCTCTATCTCTCTCTTTCTCTCTCTCTATCTGTCTCCTTCATCTATTTCCCCCAATGCCTTTTACCCCTTGCTCGGTCCGTTGTTCCCATCTCTGCCAGTGCGCAAGTTTCTATTGAGCTGCTCAAACACTAGCGCGCCCTCTTGGGGACTCATTTCGACCATCCAGCAAATGTACGCTTATTTGACCTGTATTGTGGACTAGAAATGAGAATCCCAAGCGAAGTGGCCATTGCACACAAAGGTTTGAACGGTATTCATGCACAGGCAAATAGAATACAAAAAGATCAAGCGAAGAACTTCAGTTTTTTTCTGCAGTATGTTCCCTCTGACCGCGCCGTGCTGCTCCATAATAATACTTTTTAGTTTCAAATGGTTCACTAACACACATCGAAGAAACGTTTATCACCACCAAGCTAACCTACAAGCTATGCCTAGCCGTTCTCTGAAATTTTACGCATTAACCGACATCACTTGGAGCGGACAGTCTCGACTAAGCGAAATTGCCGATCGCATCGAACCCTCGAGTCGCGCGAAGGTTTTACACTATGTAATTTGGTAAAATCCATTTGGTGTTCGATCCGAAACCGGACTCGGAACGGGTTGATTTTTTCTTTCTTTTTTAGGTTCAGTGGGACCTCGACTTTGGATGGTGCGTCAGCCAGCCACACCTCCAAGCTAAGAGGCAGTCTTCTTGAGTTGGTTTCGACCAGCTAGCCCAGAGATTGTTGAAAAGTCGAGGGCCGAACAACGCGGTAGTATTTTAAACGATTGTGGTCGCAACTCGGCCAGCGGACCACATACCTTATTCCGCTTCGAATCTTGAACTTTCAGTCCAAATTCTAGTAGCATGCGAGGGAACCCTGCTCGAAGCTTTGAGTGACGGAATGGTGTCTAACTTGAACTGGTCAAACGACTACCCACACCCACCATCCCTGTTTTGATACCTCTCCTCCGCATCTTACGTGCTCAATTCATTTCTCCAGCACTGACAAGTCACTGACAAGTCACTGACATAGCCTAGCCTTGGGTGGGCATACCCTAAAGGAATTTCACCATTTCGAGCCCGCCAGCGGATCCGTGAGTATTGGGGCATGTCAATGGGGAATTAATTTCGGCGTCTTGGAAATTTATACTGGTGAGAGACGGACTTCCTCCCAGGCAGAACCCCATTTCGTATAGATCGGTCCCTGCCGCTATGGAACATTTTCTCAAAGCTATTTTGAAATCCGGCTCACCTATCTGTTGTAGTTTCTTAAGGAATCAGACAAAGTTTAGAGTAGAATCCAAATGATAATTATAGCGGTTGGCTGAGCTCTGCAAACGCTTGAGCAATACATAGAAAACTGAGCTACTTATATACTAAATTGTTCAATCCAACTAGAATGTTCCATATGATTCTCCAATGTTCCTAAATGTTCTTACTGACTCTGAATGACTCTCGAAAAATATTCCGTGACTCAATTCGACTCATAACCTCGGGCATGATGCCGGGTTGCTCATTATGGCATCAACTCCAACACTATCTACTAACGTGGGGCGCGCTTGACCATATCTGTCGGTCTGGGATGGTGCTAAGCCACTTTATTAGCCTGGGTGCATTCTCGACGTAGAGTTGTCGGTGCCTTTCGGGTAGTGCCGGAGGCAGCGGCGGGGGCCCGGGTCGGACAAGCGATAGTACTTCCTAGTTGAATGGGTTCACAGTGGTACTACATATGTTCGTTCTGGGATGCCAACACAGAGAGAATGGGTATGAGGTGTCTTACCGCGAATTCGGTTGTTTGGAATGCACCGGATCTCAAAAGTGTCAAGAATCTCAGGTCTGACTCTTGATGGCCCGAGAAAATAACCTCTCGAATTTATGTAAAGCCCAATAGCCCTGTCATACGGTTCTGAGGTATACAGTTTCTCGTTCCACGGGTAAGTAAGATATGACCAAATGTTGTAATCAAGCAAGAAATCAAGGTTGAACAGTGGTTGAACCAACCATGAGTAATCACGATCACGCGATCAAACAAGCTCGAACCAAACCTCCATCTTGCCCATTCAGATTTCCTTTTGACTTGTTTTGACGGGCGCTCTTGCCCAGCTTCTTAGTCGGTCAATCGAACATCCCTCCATGGTCCCGAGCAACAATGACGATAGCGTCTATTCACTATATTTCATGAACTCAGTGTTTTTGGACCCATGAATATCACATTAAAGTGGATGCTCTACATCGACTACAACCAGGCTCACGAGCGCAATGGGATGTGCACGTTGTCTTCAACTGTATGTCGCGCTTTTGTTCCATTCTGACGCGTTTTTTCCGGAATTTTTCAGCCGCAGACAGGCACATCTCGTCCTCAATGCAATGGGACGTGTCTGCATGCTGTCCGGGGTTGCTGCATGCCGCAGAGGCGCCGGGAATGCTCAGGAATGTGTCTCGAAACCCTGCGAAATTTTAAGCTCTGTACGGAGTAGATGGAAGCGACATAGACCGTTCAGCAAAGCAACCATCCGTCCCTGACCCCTAGCCCCCTCTCACGGTCGATTTCCGTCAAGTCTCGACCTCCCTTGGGCGGACAGGGCCTGCCAATTTTGGGCCGGTTTTCGGACAGGGAAGTCGCAAACTTTGGCCCTCAATAGCCACTTTTCTGGACAATCTTTTGGTGGAGCTTCCCGGCGCCTGACACTTTGTACGAGGTACGCTACGCTTCTAGTCACATTTGGGCCATTCTGACGCGTTTTGTACATGTGCAGTGCACGCAACGTTTATCCGATTAACTCGCGCTGCACAATAAAGTACCGGCGACTAATAAATCACCCCTTCAAACGCAAATTTGATTTTGGAGTTTCTGCTAATTTTTTTTCTCGGCCCCGAAGGCACATTCAAATTTCCTTCGTTCCAGAGTTCGGCTCAACAACTCGCACGGCCAATAAATGGGTCGTATTCGTGGACACGTTCCTTCTAACCCTCAACGTTCATGATCTCTGTAGGGCTCGGTTCTTTAATCTTTTGGCTTGAGGTTCACGTTCCATGCGGTGAATTATAACGAGTTCAAATTGATTCAGTTCGGGGATCTCGGGCAGGCTCAGCTGGGATGAGTCAGTGTCTTTTGATTCTTGAATCTTTCAGCTCGGATTCACGTTCCATGCACTGAATTGCGAGCTCAAGCTTTCTATTACTGTTGAATCCGTCAGAGACTCGGGTGAGTCAGTGTCTTTTGAATCTTCAGCTCGAGATTCACGTTCCCTGCAGTGTATTGTAACGTGTGAGTTGAGGTTTACGTTGAATTCCATTACTGACCGGTCGATTCAGTTCGGGCAGCTCAGCTGGGTGAGTTGTGGTCTTTTTGAATTTTCAGCTCGAGGTACTGACCGGTTCAACTCAGTACTTGCGCCCCAATTTCACTCACCTGGACCTTCGGGACGGCAATGTAAAAATACAGTATATTTCAACTTGTAAATTTTGTGGTGGTGGATCCGACCGATTTGAGGGGTTTCAAGGCTGGACTTGACTGAGACGCGTTAATTTGATGGATTGACGCATGTACTGGCAAAACGGCAACCCCGGAGGTGTAAAAAATATATCCAAAATTTCTCCCACCCGCCTCTATTGTTATTTCTTGAGGTCCGTGCGCAGGCGCTGGGGTATAAAGGAGGGAGACGCACGAGCCTTGGCGATGAGGGAATAAATAAACTATCTTTGCGTGTTCGTACAGCTTCTGGAACACGCATCCCCTACACCTCCCCATCCGAATCGGGCTCCCCCATCCTCGCAATCCGC
Organism: Mycena maculata; assembly: GCA_029448575.1. Classification (NCBI taxonomy): domain Eukaryota; kingdom Fungi; phylum Basidiomycota; class Agaricomycetes; order Agaricales; family Mycenaceae; genus Mycena; species Mycena maculata. Next base: position 163,096 of record JARJLG010000044.1, on the reverse strand, counting down.
GCCTCGTGCACCGACGACACCTCGGGGTGTGACTCTTTATAGTTGTGAGCCAGTCGCAGGACCTTGCTGAAGCCGGGGTACCAGCCCCGCGCGATGTCATATCGCCCTGAGTCTCGAGGTGGGCGTCTTGTTCCTCGAGGAAGGCGAGCTTGGCGGAGGTGAGGCCGTCCAGGTCGAACGGTGCGGATGCGGTCGTCTCGAGGGATGCGTCGTCGTTATCATCCTCGGAGGCCTCGCCAGGCGAGCCGTGGTCTTTGCCGCTCCGGGTCTTCTTGCTGGTCGCCTGCGACCTTTCCTTTTGCCCCCCTTCCTCATTTCCCTCATTCTCTTGGCCGGTACCCGGAGCATCCTGAGCCCCTTCCCCGCTCCCGCGGCCGTCCTCGTCGCCTCCCTTGCCATTGGGGATGTCCCTCATGCCATCTGGCACCCGTTGTAAATCCTCCTGGATCGCTTTAAAGATTGTCCATGCAAAGCGAGCAAATAGGAAGTGCAGCCGTATCCTGCCCGGGAGATCGACCTTATGCATATGTGCTTTGTAGGCGAGGTCGTCGGACTGCAACGTGATAAAGCATGCGACAGGAAGGGTGGCGTAAGGGACAATAGAGAAACTGCCTCGTTCGGAGCAGTCCGCATTGAGGTCCGCGCGAAGGGTAATGACATTTCTTCCAGAGTCGACGGTTTTGGACGAAAGATCTCCCGCTGCGAGGTCGAAGTCGTGCTGTTGGAACTGCAACAGATGAGATTCGAATAGAAAAACATACTCCAGCAACGTACCCAGGCGGCTTCCGCCCTCGGCACTAAATGGCTCGCGTGGAGGCGAGACGTTGCGCCTGTCACTGCGTAACGAGCGTCCAAGACTTTGACCTTGGAGCTGAGCGCGCTGAAATTATCGTTGGTATCAATCCATTTATCTTCCGGAAGAACTAGTTCATTCCATCGTTTCGGAAGATGAACGGGGGGCTTCCAGTCTTTAAACTCCGTCACGATAGAGAATCCATATTAAAACTTCAGTGACCGAATTCAAAGACGAGGAAGAGCATACCCGGGGACATTCGGGACATGAAAGCTATACTTTCCCGGGGGAGCAGCGCGTCAAGGTCATCTACCGGGACTCTTGTTGTTTCGTCGCTAAATGCGGTGAGGTAGCCATCGTCGCCCGCAAGAATTTGGCACGCGTCCAAGACAAGGCCGAGTGGGAGGCCTACGGAGTTCTCAGGCGCGTTCGGGCTGGTCCGGCGTGCGATCAGGGAGAAAATACGCGTAGGTGGCGTATAAGAGCCATGGTACACGAAGATTTTTCCTTCCGGTCGAAGTCGGGAAGTAGTAGAAAAGGATCCTGGAACGACGGAAGGCAGGAGCATCCTTAGGTTCGGATCAAGCCGCCGCTCCGTTGTTTGTTGATGCGGGCTCAGGGCTTGTGCCAGATACATAAGCACGGAAAAGCGTGTCAATCGTCTCGCACACATCAGGAAAATCACATTTTACTTGTCGGCTTGTCGGCTTTTTTCACTTGTTGCGAAAAAATAAATGCACGGAAATGATGGTTAGACTTCAATGTACCCACTCAGAATTTTTTCGTTTTTCCGAACTTGTCGTTTTTTCGACATGACTTGTGAGCTTGTCGGCTTGTCAACTTTTGATACTTGTACAAGCTTGTACAAGCGCCGGCAAGAGCCGACAAGTGATCTGTAAGAAGCCCGATGCATTTGGAGGAATCTCTTCATATTTATGGAAACTTAGACTATGGCTGATTCAGATGAGTGTACACGATCGTGTAGGAAGTAGTAAGTTAGACATTCTTCAACTGATCCGTTCCACGGGCAAGATATCAAGGTTGAACCAGGTTGAACCGTGGTAACCAGCCCTGAGTAATCACGATCACGTGATCAAACAAACCTCATCCAGATTCTCCTTTTGACGGACGAGCTTCTTAGTCGGTCAATCGAACATCCCTCCATGTCCCCGAACAACAAATGACCATAGCGACGTGCTTTCAGACTCGTCAGAGGGGGGAAATGTTCTGGATAGCAAAGGGACGGACGAAGAAAGATGCACCATTGTCCAGTCTTCATTCGATGCTTACTTTTCCGTGTCAGCCGCCAAAAGGTCTGTCAGCCTCTTTTCTTCCTTCATCCAGTCGCTCTCTGCCGAAGAGTACACGGAATCTATAGCCCTCGGACACGCTTGAGTCGAAGCAGTTGCAGTCGAGCATCTTGCTTGAGCCTGCGTGCTCTAACCTCTTTTCCAACTGCTGCGGATTGAACAAAGGTTCAAACGTCGTTTGCTACGGCTTCGGTTCGAAACGAAACATCCTCAACCAATTCGCGTCGTTGCGATGCTCCACAGCCGGGCATGTCGTCGTCGTGAACGGGAGTGAACGGGTTCCAGCCGGAGCTGTCGGTAAAAGATGTCTTCACTTCTACAGAGAACATACGCGGTATAACGTCCGTCTCTCTCACGTCCAATGCCGCAGAAAGCCAGTCCCGTCGAATATACGTTCTCCCAGTCGCGGAACAACGGCACCTCTGCCTTATTATCCACAGCATCGACTCCCTCTTGGTGCGCACGCCGACAGAAAAGGCGTGTCTCTCTCTCCTCGGCGTGCATCCGCACATCCATCTCATCGTGTCAGTTGACCATATCAATTCCTCGCTTTTGTGCTCGTCTTCAGAGGCGGCCCGAAAGGACATATTCGTCGCGCCGGGAAAACCCCGCCGCGTGGATCTGCCTGGCTATGGCACGACGTCACCACGCTCGCGCCATACGACTTCGAGCTCTGATTTGCAGACCGCACCTTCGTCACCGCCACCCATGCGCTCAGGCAGCGTGATGCGGGCCCCGGCTCGGCGCTCCCCAGTGGGCCCGCAATATCGGAGACCGCCGCGTTGTGTATATTAGTGGCGGTGAACGACCGCGCGCAGAAGCTGTTCGGCCTAATGAGCCGACGGCAGCTCGCGAGCATCGACACAGGCGACTCGGGAGTTTGCGGTCGCGTACGATGTGCTTTTCCCGCTCGCGCGCGACCAGTTCATCGACATGAACGACGAGGCGATGTGCGCGCTCCTGGGGAATTCCGTGACCACGGGTCAGTCGTTTCTGCGCCAGCGAACTCCAGTAGAGAGGTGTTGTGGGTTCCGGTGCGAAAGGCTGTCTAACATTTTCAAGTCGCTGGATTATCGCTCATAAGTTTTGCTTGGTTGGATGAATGGATGCCTACTCAAGTATATATTAAACATGTAATGACGATGTAAGAAACGGTTCCTCTATGTATGGCAATTATGGGACGTCCAGAAAGCCTAGCGCAGCACACGGGCATGTGATAGACGCCATTGAACCCTGGCCGGCAATCACCGCGATTGCGATTACGACCGACTATAGAACTCAATCTTCGGAAGCGCAACATTCTTGACTCCGTACCACCACCACCACCCGCACCAGCATCATGAGCAGCACCAACTCGAACTCGAACTCGGGCTCCAGCTCGGGAGGCTCGAACAGCACGAGCTATACTATTACCAGTACTGGCACCAATTCCCAGGTTCGTCTTTCCGGATGAGGATGAGGGAGGAGATACGAATACCGATGTGCATGCAGGACAACCACTATTGTCATCGTGAGTCGAGCGCCGGGAGCGGGTACCACTACTCGAACAAGTGCGTTTCTTATCTCTGCGTCGTCCTCCATATTGATGAATTGTCACTCGGCCAGCGACGGGAGCTACTACTACAGCAACCCTAATGGCTCCACGTACTACAACAACGGCAACGGCTCGTCGACCTACACCACCCCGTCCGGATACCAGGTCAAGAAGTAGCCGCCGCGAGTCCTGAAGAAGAGGTAATATCATATTTTAACTGGGCACCCAGTCGACGCGTGGCTGATTGAGGCCTGCCTGCAGAGTTTATGAATATAGTAAGTACCACCCCATCGCCAGCACTTTGATTCTTGAACCACCAATGTAGTCGTCCTTCCATTATAATCTGTGGTTGTACAAGTCCCCGAATGAAATCAGTGACGAAATTATTGCGTGGAAGACCAGTGCGCCTCGCTCTCGGGTCTGTATCAGTATCGCCCACGGGATGTTGGTTGTACCTTCTGAAGTTCTGAACACAATATCCGTACAACGCGTGTTGTTCACCTCAACATTGTGGAGTCAAACATACCAGTTAACGTACGTCGGTAAGCTAAGCACCGCCAGCCCCAACCTGACGCAGGGAAAAAGCCATTGTTCAATTGTTCAACCGTGTGAACCACGTCCGAAAAAGACAGTGTTGGCCCGCCCGACGGGATCTCCATTCTTGTTGTTGTCCTTGTATCATCCGCGTGATAATCAGCCAGACAGGTGGAGCGCGAGGCGCGATTCACGCGGAGGCGCGTCGAACCGTGCGAAATATGTGGCGGGTAATAGGCGCGTGGCTCGGGTACGATGCGGGGCGGGGGCAGATGAGTTGCCAGCATGCGAACGTATGCAAACGTGGAGATATCAAAGTCGATGTCAATTTGGTGTCTCTAAAATTGACCCAAAAGGACGGTGATTATCGATTAACCGTTTGAATGGGAGATATGCGTATTCAATGGTATTGTGTCTTCCATGCTGGATGTCGTCGACTTCGGAACGGAACAAGAAACATCGAATCAAGTGAATTAGATGCACCGCCACATGTTGGCTTCTTCCTCTTCCACCACCACGTCCAGGAACGCTTTCCCGCTGAACGGGCGTTAACATCCCTCACTAGTCTCGCTCTCTTGGGTCTTTTTATCTGGGTTGGATTCCCGTTTGGTCTTGCTGATTTCAAGACCTGTACCGATGGACTGGACTTGAGAGACTTACTGTCTGCTTTCATTGGCCCTGCCTGCTCCTGGATCCACATACTTGCAACTGTCACGATGGTAAACCACGAGGATTCCCTCCTCTCCGCCGCGTTCGGGCTCCGTCAGGTTGGATCATCTTCGCAGTTTCGAGGCAAGTCGAGGCGGGCGTAAAAAAAAACCCGTCCCTACGAAATCTCAGTCAAACCCCGGGGTGCCCGGGCTCCCGACCCCTCATGCGATTAGCTCTCAGGATTTGGCTCGAGACTGCCCTCTTGCGGATCACCTTTTCTTCTCCCTCTATTTTTTTGGAATCCAGGATACGCATCCCTATTCAGACGATTCTCTCTCCTGTCTCGATACATCGTATAATCTCACAGCCGGATCACCTTCGCTGTTCAAAGTATTTTCTCTGGAGGATAATCATGGTTACCCTTCATCTGGCGGATCACTAGCGCCCTCTGCCTCTCCTTGCCTCCATAAACATTTTCCCGAGTCTGACAAGATACGCATCGCACCGCATCTTTCCACCTGCCTCCATATGTCAATAGACAAAATTCCCTCGCGTGTCGGTGTCCACATCCCGTCATCACGTATTGTGGCGCACCGATGCGCGTCGATCCCAGGCTGTCTGTTGCCAATATGAATCAGAATTGTGTCGCCCTCCCCATCAGGCCCCGTCGGTTCTCCATCGGTTCACCATAGCCTCTGTCTACGCATCTTCGTCGCATCTTCTCCCGCGCCTCGATTCCGGATAAATAAATTCTGAACCACTGGTAGAAAAAATGCCGACACTCCGTTACGTCAATAATCACCTCATCCCAGTCAAGCGTCCCGGCGTTCTAACGGACGTCGATGATGGGAGGACCATGGGGATAGGGCGCGCGTGCGCGTGGCCCTCAGTTTTTTTTTTTTGGGTGCGTGTACCTGAGTCGTGGGGCAAGGGCGGTTGATTTATCATGCATATTATGGCGGGTTATATACCATGTAGTTAGTTGCAAGGTAAATGAGCTTGCCTCCTTTCCAGGTACGACGTAATTCAACCCTTTTCTCAGGACAAGGTCGTGATTAACCCTCTTTCCAGGTACAGACACGAAACGAATGTACCCGGTTGTCAGGAGGGTTCCGTTTCTCCGCGCCTCCTTTCTCCTTGGTTTTCAGAGTGGGTACTGTGGGATGGATAAGTTTAGGATGGGATGGGGATATGAATCTGATGCGCGTTGGCCGTGTTTAAGGGCGCCGTGAAAGAATTTTGGCAGACAGAATCGTAGTACAGGAGACAGAAATCTCGGAATTTTATTCAATAGACAGAACCCAAGAGGAAATACGCTTTTTGGGGATGGTACGGAAGAGAAGAAATCACTGAGGTGCAGACTGTCACTGCAGATTTGATTGCAGAGATTTTGAGCACCGGCACGAGTGACAATAGAGGGTTCCTTGCGTCTGCCGTGCATGGCCTCTGCTCCTCGGTATAGCCTGCCTCCACCCCAAGAGTCCTTCCGTCTCCCGAGCCTCAAGGATCTCAACTTCCAGTATCGCTCACGACCACCGCCAGAGGACACGCAGGATGTACAGCCGAGTCGAGTGCACCAGTGGGCCCGCTCCCCGGTCTCGCAGCAGCAGCAACAACAACCGTCTCCACCGCTGTCTGCGAGCGAGCAGTATGCCTCCAAGCACGATCCAGGCGGATATCTAACCCCGGGGGTCCCCATGTCGGTCCAGCAGCAGCAGCAGCAACCGGCCCAACAACCGGCACGAGCGGATCCCAAACGCGTGCGCTCGTCGTCGCGGCAGTCGCAGGCGAGTCTCCCGCCGTTTCCTTTGTTCCGCAAGCAACGTGTTGCCAGGCCCAGGCAACGTACAACCCGACTCAGCCGCAAGCACCGCCGCCGTATGCGCCGACGGCAGCAGCAGCAGCGCAAGCGTACTCGCAGCCGCAATCGGCGCCGTTTGCGTACGATTACCCCCAGTATGTCCACCCGCGCGATGTGCAGCAACAGCAGCCGCAGAACCCGTACCCATCTCCGGGACCCCCTCAAGAAACTTGGGATCGGCAGCAGCAGCAGCAGCAGCAGTTTCAGTTGCAGGCGCAACAAGCTCAGCAGGCTCAGCAGCAGCAGCAGCAGCAGCAGCAGAGGTACGCGGCGCAACCTCAATATGCCCAGCAGCAGCAGCAGCAACAGTATGCTCCGGCGTCGACGCCGATGCACATGCTACGTCCACATGAGCCCCCGTCGCAGATGCATCACCAGCAGATTGCGTCCCCGGAGCAGCAGCAGCAACCTCAGCAGCAGGTCCAGCAGCAGCACCTTGCACGCCAGCATCCGCGCTCTCAGTCGCAGCAGTCGGTGCACGCGAGCCATTCGCATTCACATTCTCAGCTGCAGGCAGCGCATTCTCAGCCGCCTCTGCATTCTCAGACTGGACATTCTCAATCGCCATTGCATTCCCAGTCGCAGGGCGTACATTCTCAATCTCAGTTGGTGCATTCTCCGCTGAATTCTCAGCCATCGCATGCATCGCACGCGCCGCACTCGCAGCCCGCCCACGCCCCGTCGCACACCCCGCAAGCGCCGCTTTCCCAACCGCCTCCGCACGCGTCGCACCCCTCGCATTCACAATCACATTCGCAATCACATTCGCAGCCTCAGGCTCAATCACACGCCCCGCCGCCCCACCCCCATTCCCAGCCCCATCCTCAACCACATTCTCAACCGCACTCCCAACCGCCTCCGCCCCTTCCGCACTCCCTCGCGCACTACCTGCACCATCCCCCTCCGCCGGCCCAGGCGCCGCACCAGGCGCCGCCTCAGCAGGCACACCAGCCTCCGCCCCAAGCCCAGCCGCAACACCCTCACCCGCACCACACGCCCCCGCAGCTCCAGCACCACACCCCCCCTCAGCTTCAGCACCCGACTTCGCACCCGCACGCCCCCGCCCAACCCCAGCATCAGCCCCAGCACCTTCCCCCGCCGATACGACCACAGCAGCAGCACCAGTCACAATCGGGGCCTCCACAGCCGCAGTCGGCGCCCTTCGTTGCGCGCACGACCGCGCTCGTGCCCACGCCCGTCGACCGTCAGCAGCAGCAGCAGCAGCAGCACGACGCGCGGCGCGACCTGTATGTTAACGTGAATGTGAGTGTGGCGGAGGGGAAGCATATGGGAGGTCACCAGTCGCAGGCGCAACCGCAACACCAACAACAACCACAATCCCAAACGAGCATTCTTGGACAACAGCATCAGCAGCAGCAGGTTGGCCACCCGCAACCGCACCAACAGATGACGACGTACCAGCCGCAGCAGCAGCAGTATCAGCCGCCGCAAGTGCAGGGGCAGAGTCAGACGGAGGAGCCGGACTTTGGCCCTCGGAATGAGACGATGTCGGGGGTGCGTTTCTTTTCTTCGTTCTCTCTCTCTTTCTTCCCTGTTTTTGATGCTGATATGCGCTGGGGGTAGATTCTGGAGCATTGCACAGTGCTGTATACGTTTGCTAGCCGGTATGGTACGTATCTTGCCTTCCTCTTGGCTGCGCGACGAATTGAATTATTGTGGGTACAGCATCACTGCAGACGTCGCTGCCGCACGTGCAGCCGCAGGCGGCGGAGGTCGCGGAGATGGTGCGCCGAGCGAACGAGGTCGTGCGGCTGCTGGAGGAGCTAAGGCGGTTCAACCTCGATTCATCGCAAGAGGCGGGGGCGCCGCTTCTGATGGCGAATGGGCACACACACGGGGGCGCGCCTCTGGAGAGCGCGCCTCCCCCGCCCGTGCCGGCAGAGATGGACGTGGACGCGGTAGATCAGGACGCACGCCCGCCGAAGAGGCCGTGGGAGGACGTGGATGGGGAGGAAGTCGATGAGCTCGAAGTGCGTTTTGTTAAAATAATATTGAAGTGGGATACTAACAATGGTGAGCAGGAACTGGAGCAGCCGCCGTACCCGACACCGACGGACACGAAGGCGTCACCGCCATCACGGACCACAGCCGAGGCGGACATGGAGATCATCCGCACAAAGCGTGCGGCGACCGCCGTCGCGGGGACGCCCGGTGGCCCGCCGAAGAGCAAATACCGCAAGCGGAGTGTGAGTGTTTTTATTTTTATTTTACGATTAAATGAGGCGGGTTATGCTGACGTGCGTTCCCGGGATTGGTCCGGCCAGCGGGCGACGCCGCCGGGCAAGTGCCATTCGTGCCACATACGGGAGACACCCGAGTGGCGAAGGGGGCCGGATGGCGCGAGGACCCTATGCAATGCGTGTGGGCTGCGTGAGTTTCCCTTTCGTTGTGAAAAAATAGAGGGCTAACGAACTATGGGTAGACTACGCGAAGCTCATGCGCAAGCGCGAGAAGGAGCACGGCGGAAATGGGCCGACAATCGATATGGACACGCTGCGCGCGTCCGCGCGCGCGGATATGGCGTCCAAGCTCGGCGTCAAGGGGCTCACACGCGGAAAAAACGCGCCTCCGCCCACGGCCGCGCCAGGGCAGGGGGCTGACGCGCCGCCTCAGCAACCTCCACCGCCGCCGGCGCATCATGAAACCTCGTTCCAAGTGACGCTTGCGGGGCCCGCGCTCTCGCCGTCCGAGGTGCAGGCGCAGATGCACGGCGCGGCGCCACAGGCGCCTGCGTGGGCTGCAAGCGCGGGCGCGCCGCAGCGCGCGTACGCCCCCGAACAGCTGCAGCACCAGTCGTTCATGCGCACCGGGCAGGCATCGCCGCGATGACCTCTGCACTGTGCGCCGTGAAGAGAAGAAACAAACACCCTGTTGTCGCATTGCTTTGCTGTCGATTTTTTTGCTTTCCGTCCGTGGTTCCTCGTCAGGTGTTGACTCCATCCATCCGTACCACCATCCATTCGTCCACGACTCTATGCATCAGATCCGTCCCCTACTATCATATCGTATTACCACCCGCGTGTGCGGTTGTTTCCCCATTGCCACCACCACCACCATCTGTATCCTATCCTATCCCACCCGTCGCACTTGGTTACCTTCTCTGCGCGTCTATTCCTATTGACTCGCGTCGGGTCCCTATGTCCGTCTATCGTCGGGCGTTGGACACCACCAAAATCATTGTACCGCCACCTACACACCCGGACTCGAGGATCCGCTAATACTCTTACTACCACTCCGAGGACGGAGCACATACCTACCACCACTATTTCATTGATACTACAGCCACTGGAGACGAGGCGGAGGGGACCGCGTGCTATGCCGCTATGTTATGTTATGTGGGTGTAATGTTAATATTTGGATTGGGGTCTGCATGTGGCGGTGAAACTCACGGAGCGGGAAGGCGCGTTGAGACGCGTTGATTATTTCAGAACGTTACTCAAACCGGTAACTTGAAGGAAGCGCTAATGAGATGCTGATATCGGGGAGATGAACGAACGGATCTCATCTGGCGACGATCAGCAAGGATGCCCGGGGAGATCGATCCGTAATGGTACTGGGGGCACATGCTCCGAGTCAGATGCCGTCGGGCAGCAGGGCTGAAATTTTGATTGCGGGCGATATGTAACGAAATTTGGGTTTCGTCTAGGCCGGTCCGGTCAAGCTATAGACAGGTGCCGTCGACGTCCCGCGGCATTTTGCCTGCCTCTCATTTCATTTGAGGGAATTTCCCATTTTTGGACCATGGCGTCGCGTATCTCATCGGGCGGATCTCTCGTTCCGAGTATGCCGCGTTTCGACAGTTTGGACGTGGTCGACGCGTTGGACGCGACTTATCCATTCAATCATTGCCGGAAGGATCCTTCCTATAAGCCGGCCGCGCTTGGCGCGCTCCAGGGTGTGTTTGGAAGAAAAAATAATTTCTTCCCGCGGGGGCTAGCGCTTAGATTAAAAAATACGATAGATCTCGCGTAGATAGTATCTGAGAAATTTTATACAAATACAGTGTACAGGGCGCATCGCGATGGCGCATCACTCAGTCATTGTACCCCCGCGCCTTCGTCGGTCCCACAGCGTTCCCGATGGGGTCGATGCCCTGCTGCCGCCAGATTTCGAGCTGGCGATCCTTCGCGACCTTGCCGGTTTGCTTCTCGTAGTCCGCGACGGACGTCGGCTTCTCACCGTGCGGTGTGGCGCGCAGCGCGTGTCGCGTCGCGGGCCAGAAGTCGAACGTGGCAGAATGGGTGACGACCTGAATAAATAGAGTCACTCAGTCAGGACCAGTTGTGTGTCGACGCCGTTGACGTACCCGGTTGTCCTATAGAACGAGGATCAGAGTGTTTCGTCTCGCAAATAAAGAGCAGCCTACCCAGAACGCGATCGAGTTCTTCTCCCACCTGAAGCGAACCTGGAAGTCAGGGTTCTCGGCGATCTGACGGAAAAGCAGGGAGAGGATCGCGTCTGATTCGGCCTTGGGCACTCCGATGATGCGACGCGTAAAGCCTGGCGCCAAGTCAGTAAGCTAGCAAAAAGAGTGGGTATGCACTGACCAGGGTTGACATAGATGCTCTTGAAACCAGTCACGGGGTGAACGCGCACCACCGGGTGGACCGTCTCGATCGGCTCGCGTCGGACGGGCAGGCCCGCGGCACGCGAGCCATCGGCCTGCGCAACGGCGCTGTGCAACGCGGTCAGACCCTCCAAGTACTTCTGGAACCCAGGGCTGAACGAGGAGTAGAGCGCGTATCTTGGCCGGTGTTAGATGTTGAATTTAATCTACTGCAGAGCTATGATTTACCCAGAGCTCCAGAGCGTATCACCTCCGACCTCTGGGCCTGTGATAATCTTGAGCGAGGTGGTGCTCGGAGGCTGGACTTCGTATGATACCTGTGGGAGATGGTTTTGAGTATGTATAGTCTACTCTGGAAGGCAGTATGTACGTCGGTGTGCCAGAGTTCCAGTTTGGAGAACGACGCAGGGTCCGGGCGGCGGGAAGAGTCATTGTATACAACTAAAAGCACACATATTAGAAAATTTCCGGCGTAAATAGAGCGAGCATACCGTGGACCTCTTCCAGCCCATTCCGCGGGATGGGAGTGGTCGCATGCCTGTGAAGCGGGCCAAAGTGGGCCGCAAGGGCCAACTGTCCATGGATATCGATTTCCTGGTCGCGGAAAACTAGCCACATATGAACGACAGTCCCAAGGAAAATGTGGGATACTTACACACAACTCCGCGCTCCGCAACGAGCAAGGCACTAGAATGGATTGAGGCGCAATACGAGATGGTCAACAGCATGCGTACAGCTCATCTTTCTGTGCGTCTGACAGCTGGCGGAGGTCGATTCCCTGCAGCTCAGTCCCGATCGCCGGCGTCAGGTGCACGACCTTCTGCGCGGCACTCAGGAGGCTCTTCTTCGCCGGGTCCGCGGCGAGCCCACGGTCACTGACTGCGACCTCCTTCAGCGGCTCCCAGGAAAGATTCGGGAACGATGGCTGCCAAGGGTGAGCGGTCGGAGAAAGAAAGCGTTGCGGAATGACTGACCTTGAACTGCGCGTGTTCGTACTTATCGTCCCCATCATCCCCTATGGACGGCGAGTAAAAGGGGTTGAAGACCTTATTGTCACTTTTGAGGGCCTCTATGCGGTCAGCATTGGTTGGCGCAGGGACAGCGCTGGTGTTGTCGTGAGTTGCGACCGGTGCCATTGGGTGGGAGTTAATTGGGAGAATAATGGAGGGTGGGACGGTGGGTCCTTATAAGAGATAATCTCAGTGATGTGCGAATACTTGCGCAATTGCTTAGCTGAGAAGATGGGCTAAATGTGCGCAAGACGCGCCGGGATGGCGCGACTTGTTCACATAACGTGACCACGACACGAGACCGATCCGCGCTTTGAACCTTGAACTTGAAGCGCCTTTGATTGAGGGAGAAATCAGGATGAGAGGTTTCCGACGTCGAGAACATCAATGTACATTTTTCTTGTTGGTGTTAGGATGCTCCGTCCCTCAGGAAATCCACCAGCACAACCACGAGATGGTGAAGCAGAAATACGGGCCGAGATCCTTGACAGTGAGACTTCCAGAGAATTGCATATGAATGGAAGCAAACAAAATTCAGGCTGAAATTTGTCCCAAACGCTCCCCCCAAAAAAAATAAAAAATGAAGAATTCAGCAAGAATTCAGCACAACGTTTCTTGGTCGGTACTCGGCAGCATGATTGCCGGATACCAATCAAGGAAATTGACGCACCCGAGGCATTCGCTACTAAACCAAGAACACGAAATGCACAGACGGGGGCAGGGACGGAACGTTGATCATATTGTACAATTGCCCTGCAAGTTTTCAACATGATTTTTGTCTTACAACTTGGCCTTGCGATGCTTCGTATTCACCTGGCGCCACTAACCCGAACATGAGCACGCAACACACCATATAGAAGAACAGGAGGAGACTCACCCAAGGGAACCATGGCCCAAGATCCTTGGATAATGTCCCCGAAAATTTCGGTTCGCGTTTCTCTCTAAACGAGCGAATTCCTTCCTCGCCGTCCGCGGTCCCACCCAAGGCGCGCATTGCGATGGAGTCGTTCAGGTGGTTCTCTTCCACAGAATCACCTGGGTTCTGGAGGAGGCCTTTGGCGACCGCGATGGAGATCTGCGAGGTCGCTGCCGCAAGCTCCTTCGCGAATGCGAGCGCCGCGGGAAACACTTCTTCGCGGGTCGGTAGAATCTCGTGGTAGAGCCCCTGTATGTACGGTGAGTCCGGGCTGAACGTGGCGCCGGTCAGGAGGAGGGAATTTGCGCGCGAATGGCCGAGGAGGCGAGGGAGCAGGTAGCTCGAGGTGGCTGGAGACCGTTAACAACGTTATAAGATATTTATTGGGCGGGGGAGTCACCTTCAGGGACGATTCCACGACGAACGAATGGGAAGGTGAGCTTGGCGCCGGCCCAGACGAAGCGGAAATCGAAGGGCAACTGCATGGCGGTCATCCCCACTCCCGCCTGAATTTACTATTAAATGACAGCGCGCCGCAGAGAGAGTGAATGCGTACGGCGTGTCCGTTTACAGCGGCAATAGTAATCTTGCGGCAACGATAAATGACCATAGAGGTGGCTCCGCCAGAATCTCTGTGGGCTGCATGCGGGTTATCCGTCTGAGAAAGGACGCGGTCGAGGCGACGAACCGTGTGGACCCTCCTTCTCCTCCTCAGGATTCCAAAGAACATCCCATCCGCCCGAGATATCAGCCTACTGTTTGTTAGACCGAAATCCGTGCCAGAATTGTCCGAGACCTACCCCAGCGCAATACGCAGGCGCTGTATGCTCGGCAGTCAATATAACCACTCGGACGCGGTCATCCTTGTCTGGAGGTAGGCGTTGAGAAACGTTGAGAGACAAACAACCGTGACCCTGCCTGCGATGTCGAAAATCCGCTGGAGCTCACCGGGAACGGTGCGTATCCAGCTGTTTCGCCTGTTCACCTTATTAAGACTGCCCTGCTGAGTACTGTGTCAGGGAACCCACTGTTTGGCACGGTTCATGAGAACGACGAGGACCGGGCCATCGAGAGACAGGAGAAGATGCTGGAATCCAGTGAGGTTTTCGTAATCTGGAGCGACGGACATGGATGGAGCGGGGACGCTGCGTTTACGGTTGCCAACAAGTCCGCGCTTTGATTTCGCGTGATCGATTCCTGATTCTGACTTGGACTTTCGATTTCTTGCATTTGACTGCTCATATGTATATTCTTCCGGTTGTTGGCCCAGATATCTGACATCGTCGCCGCACCGCGCGTACAGTTGCTAACAAGTCCGCGCTTCGATTTCGCGTGACCGATTTCGGCTTTCGGTTCTTGACTTTTGATCGACACTCTTGAGGCCTACCACAATACTGCCGGGTAGGCGTTGGCGTGCTCAAAAGAGACGGTACAAGCGGGAAAACGCGTGTCGTCATCATTGAGCGAGGTAGTCTTACAAGCATCGTTAGGATATCCTATGCTACAAAGGACTCTCCCGGCCCCCCGTTACACATGTTGAGCGCGTCCTCATTTGCGGAGGGCCCTGGGTTGAAAGCTTACGCCCGCGACTACGCGCGACAACCCCGCCGTCGTGCCACGACCGCACGTCCCCGGTGCTTCAAGAGGCCTGAGGGGTGAGAGTTGTAGTCGGTCGCGCAGTACGCCACTAATCCTTGAGACCGTTCGTCGAACCTTAACGCGCTACTGCGGGCCTCAGGCGAAACGTATAAATCAGGCGAAAATTTGCCCCCACGACGCGAGCGTAAGTACCCTACAGTCTTGCGCCTACCATGTTCGTGACATGTGTCGGCTGCTAGTCCTCCCAATACATGATTTCAATGGGCATTCACCATGCAGAGAGACAAGCACCTTGCATGCACCACGTTGCCCCGCTCAACGTCCCCGACCGCCCACTTACTCTCCACACATGAATGGTCTAAGCCTCAAACAAATCTGTTCAATAATGTATCACAATATTGCAAGGCGAAAGTCCGGAGCCCACAGTCGCGTCACAGGCTAGCCTGTTTCTGGACTTGGAATGCCTTGAATTGAGCGGGTATCGGTCGGGTGGTTTGGCATTGAGGTGCCAGTGACCTGACATTGCATCCATAGTGCCTAGTAGCGCGCCAGATGCACAGTGGGAATGAGGAAGCAGAAGTCAAAAACCAGAAATCGAAATCAGTCACGCGAAATCAAAGCGCGGACTTGTTGGCAACCGTATGCGTTGGTCCAGGTTTATTGCCGTTTTCAGAAAAGTTCGCGCGCGTGACTTTTCACGAGTTTTTGCGTTTTTGGTTCAAAACTTCGGAGGGCTATAACTCAACAACGACTGCCTCAAATCGCACGGCCCCGGTACCGTTGGAAAGCGTTCGCTCAGGGCTACCGAGCCCCACCCATTTTGGGGCCAAATTCATCTGGCACAAAATCGTCCATTCGGGCACCGCGAAACGGAGTCGGCGGCCTCTAGCACTTTATCTACTGCATGTATCCTTCTGGTTTTCATATATGTTGTTCTTGTATATGTTCTCGAGGAGGCCCCATGTACCAGATGACTACAACCCAGTTGTTTATTCGGCAACAGCATGTGACCGTGTCTGACAAGAGGTCTTTGATCGGAAGATCGGGCATACGAGTGATCTCGCGTGGCAACTAATCACGTGAATCTCCCGTTTGGGCCAACAACGCCGAAACACTCATTTTGGGCCTGAGGACACAAGATACACGCCATATATAAAGGGTTGATAATACTAGGGTACACCACAAACATTTCCTGCATCTAGATATAATTTAATTCGGTCCTTTTGGGGAAGTAAGGTTGAGGCGCGGTGTTTTGGACGGACAGCGCGTCGGTGTTTTCAGCAAAGGACGGCCGGGCGAGTTCTGGAGCCAGGCAGAAGATCTTTTCTGACCCTGTGAACGATTTCGGGTTGGGGTCGATGGCACAGTGCCGGATGGTTGTTGTTCTCGCGGCTGCCCAGGCAATGTGACCTGTTTCTCGGTCGGGATCTTCATTGCTACTTGCTCAGTTCAAGTAACCTGGATCTGTGAGAAGAAGTTTGGAGAGATGATTTGCTCCCATGTAGGATGCCGCTCCTGTAAATGCTGTTGGAAGTTGTACTTCCAATGAGTTTCGTTGCAATTTAGTGGGCACGCGACGGGAACATTCGTGCACGGGCGTGATTCGCGGAATTGGGAAGCAGCAGAAATAAGGAAGGGGTAAGCGGAAGGACAGTCCGAGTCAGCCTTTCCCCCTTTGATTCGAATATTACAGGCCCCGTCACTGGTTGGCCCACCACATAAACCACAAGGGTACGACACAGAAACCTGAGAAATGTGTCAACAATCTAACTGATCTACAATCCATCTACACGTATGGGGAACTTGGCAGATTCATCAACGACACCACAGAAGGCTTTTAGGATGTGATGGCCAACATGTGTTTGACGATCGGTATCCTTGACCGGTTTCTGGCAGATTCGGCAAGTGTGACGGCTGATGTTGGATTCCCCGATGGCCGTATTAGCTATAGTGCGGAATAAATAATCCCTCGGAACTCTGATGGCATCGGTTAGAAATGAATGCAATGTAATTCATACACTTGCCTGCCGAAGGTGAAATTTCGTAAGGAAATGAGCCGTCAGAAACACCAGTGAACTTCGGGAATTTGTCGTGAAGAGTGCGATCACCCAGTATACGGTTATATAACCGGTACCAAGATTGAAGAATATCCGCATCAGAGAAAAGCCAAGTCTTCTCGTGTTTGCAAGGAACAGTGATGTCGAAAGCCAAGGTCTCTTCGGCTTTGTTGTGGATGGGATCAATGAGGCGGCTAGGAACGGAAAACTGCAAGTTGTTAATTCGGGATGCCTCTCCTTTGCCAGCAGCTCCTTTCATCGTCAATAAGAGTGTGATAAAGTCCCCATCCCAGGCCCATTTGCCCGGGTTGGGGTTGGAAGTAGAAGGTATCGGAATTAATGAGAATATTTGGCCCGAAATGGTATAGGGCGAGGATGGAAGATGGAGCTCGCCCAGTGGAATTGCCGAGGTTGAAGCTGATTTAGCGCCACTTGGGCCTTGCTTTATGAGGGTACACTTGGCAATAGCAAGGCTGAGATGACTGCCGTTGTGGCTGATCATGGTTGCAAAGATATTCCCGAGCTGAAAATGGGTAGAGGGCAAAACCACAGCACTGCTGTCAGCGTCCTCTCGAGTCCAGGACTTGCCCCCCATGGTAAAGCCCCGAACGCGTGCCAGTCGATCAGGACTGCTACGGTTATCATGCGTCATATCAAATAATGTTCGAAGGATGGATTTCTTATGAACGGCATGGCCAGCATCGTCAATTGTCGCGAAGACAGAGTGGGGCTCCGCGGAGGATTCAGCAACACGCTGGGCAGCCTCGCAGGCAATCATGGCGTCAAAGTCAATGGTTAGAGAACTGGGATTCATCGTCTCGGGATCAATTCCTCCCACTGCCTCGGTTTGACCTGATGACAGGTCGGCCATGGAGCGATCAACCGAGGTAGAAACGGAGGGGTATCTGCCGCCGTTTGGACGCATCAGGTCGGTATCTTCCATTTGGAAAAGCTGCGCAAAGGACATGCACATCTGAACTCCGTATTTTCGAAGGATATATTCTGCACTGCTGACCGCTCGGGTCCAACACGCCTCCAAATCACAGCTGTCAGCTCAAAGCTCTGCCTCGAAATGTTGGGGACGGAGATGATCAACATCTCGCATGCGAAACAATTTCAACCGGCGTGGTTTCCGTTCTAATTCGGGATGCTGTTCGTAGATGTAATCCAAATTCATCGCCGAATTGAAGCGGTCCCGAAGTTCTCCAAGGCTAGAATTGGGGGAGTGGCCACCGATCATGCGAGATCGACCAAAGAGTGCCTCGAGAACGTCATCCCCTAGGAGGCAAATGTAGACCTTCAGCTGCCCATTGATGATGCGAGTTTTTGGAACCATGAGCACGGCATTTTTGACCATAGCCTGCAGGTCACCATAGAGCTGATTGGGTAAGAAGGATGGACCGTTCTCGAGGTAAAGGGCACATATGAGGTGAGCAAATCTAACCAGCGACTCAATTTGCTCCGACAGAGTAAGCTCCGTGTTGATGAAGGGCTGTAACAAAGCGTCGATTGCTTCTCCAAATAGACAGAGCGCCTCGAATTCCACCAACTCGCTTGGATCAAAATCCTCCGAGTCTAGCGTCTGCAACTCGACAATGCAAAGGAGTAATTTTATGGCACGGGGAACATCTTGAGCATCAGATGGATCAAGGAGGGCGTGGATGGAGGTTTCCGACCAATCATGGCTGGGTAATCGTTCGAACCATGTCAACAGGAGATCACGGTTGATACAGACACTTTTCACGGGCCACAGCGATGCCTTGGGGCGAGCAGAGAAGAGTAACCCATCCTAGAAAAATTACTTAGCCTGGGACGGTATCTGAAGGAAGTAACTTGCACTCACGTTTGTCCATATGTTTCCAATCAGGGTCCATGGTCAGATTGTCTTTGCCAACTCTGCGATTGAGCCCGGGAAGTTTACAGATATAGCGATAGATTGGATTATCGGCCAGGATTTCACTATGCATGGTCATCACGAATAACGCGGCACGACGTTTCGGATCACCATCTGAAGCTACGGAGAGAATAGGCCCGTGTTTGATTTCTCCATCTGCGGACCGTCGCCAGGCTTCTATGACAGTCTCCATGGTTCGAAAACAGTCTTTCCAGTCGCCTCTTTTGCATGACGCTCCAATAAATACAGGTTTTGCACCGTAGCCCGTTTGGTATAATCGGGAAATGGCGCCAACAGAGGCTTCATGTCCGATGTGGACCTTGCCCTCCCGAACTGCTTCAACGGCGGCCTCAACTGTTGACGTGTCTTGGCCGACTTTGACGGTCCTGAGAGCCCCTACGTGCTCCAGGCACATCCCTCCCATTTCGTCTGTAGCCGTCATATAGTCAATTTTCCTCTCCATCGCAATTTCATCAAACGAGAGCGTATGACCGCAGATGATGTGTTCGCGCTCGACTATGGCCCCAGATTTGGTCCCGTTCCACGCTTTATGAGGGCCAAAAAGGGCCGAAATGTTGTTGGAAATATCCGTAATTCGCAAGCGATCGATGCATGGAGACAGGGTATGCTGACGGCGGTAGGGCTGGATGGTACTGAGGGAGGGAAGGGCGAAAATGGAATGGTTGAGCGCGTATACGGCGCCGCCACCCCCGAGTTCGTAGACCAGAATGGTGAGGTCAATTTCATATTGAGTATAATTCTTGGCATCATATTCACCCTTGTGGGCAAGCTGAAGTTTCTCGAGCAGCTTTTTGGCACTCCACCCTTGCTTCACCGCGTTGGAAAATATCCGGTGGAGCGCAGGAACGGGCTTCCACCCGACAAATTGAAAGACAGCATCCAGGTTAGACAAGCACTGTCGAGCGCTGTTCAAAGAATCCGACAAGTTGACATTCTATGGGGATAATTATTTCAGTCATTCAGGTAGCCCGCAGGTATCGTCGTACCTTCAACTTGAGGGAGTTCTCTTGTTCCCTCACAAAGGACAGCTTCTCTCGAATTTGTACATTGTTAAGGGCTTCGTCTGAGCGAATAGATTTGTAATTGCGCTCGGCACGCTCTTTGATAACATCAATATCTACGCTGAGGTTTTGACACCGGGTACACGGCAAGATACCCTGCGCGGAATTCACAGCTCCAAGACATCGTCGCGAGCGAATGGAAGGAGGTTCCATAGAAATTAGATCATATGCTGGACGCTCCGGGGAGCCGGGATCATGTATCTGGAATGGATATGTTTTCCAGAAGGGCAACCCACCCCACACAAGAGGTATGCCCGGGCATGGGATCGACGAGGGGTTGGTGGATAGCTGCACCGCAATTTGAGGATGGGAAGGTGCAGGGTGTGGTCGGGGACGGGGTACAGCTGGCTCCGAGCCACGAGCTTGAGCCGCTTGACGTTCTGAAAACAATTAGTTACCACCAGTTTAGGCGCAAAATAATCGTAGACATGCACCTCTGCATTTATTTCTACCCCTATGCTGATCAAGCGACGCCTGGTTTGATCCCTTTGCCATCAGCTGCCCGCAATCCGGGCATTTCAGCTGCTCTTCGCCACTCGCGGCCTTGAATGTAGACGAGAAAGTCTGAACATTTTGAGCCACATTGTGACTCTCCCCATGATCCAGTGAGGCCAATTTGTCACTTGTTGTGGTTCCAAAAACATCTTCCACATATGTAGGGGTATTGGTATTCACAATATGTACAGTCGTATCCGAGTCGACACGCTGTTGGCTATTCACGGTGGATTGAAGGTGGAAAGCGTGTTTTTGAGGAGGATTCAGGGAGTAGCTATGAATGAGCTACTCCCTGTGGCCTAAGATGTGTGTATTTGCGGTCGAGGGTAAATGGGCGCGTTGCGCTGGCGCGAAGACAGTAATTTACGGTTGTGTACACTTTTCCAAATTTGGGGGGGGGTCTATCACGTGTGTTCGTTCGTGTGCCCGATAACCCGATCAAAGACCTCTTGGTGTCTGATCAACTCTCAGCTCTCTGGCCAACACATCGGCAAAAGTGAAAATTCAGGTTGGCTGATAGTCTCTCTTGACAGACTGACCACTCGTAACCTCGTTTCTCAGTCTGTTGGTTACCGTCCCATGATTACCGTTAGGTCTCCTTATTATGTAACCATCACACTAATATGAGCAAACAACCAATTGTGTCAACGCGTCATCACGCGTTCTGCACATTTCCACCACCTCTGACTGCACACAACGCCCCCATCTGGCCAGGGTGATATCCCATATGGTCATATTTGCCTGTTCCACCCCTACTCCCCGTCACACACCTCTTCGCTGACTCACGTGCCCGACTGATCAAATTTGGCGGTGCCGACTGCCAGCTACGCGGGAAGTAACGAGGATGGAAAAACCCGGCGGTGAAAAAACATTGTACTGGCTTATTGAATTCATATACACGTTGAACACTGGAGAAAACGTGTCTTTATGCATCGTTAATTAGCTGTAAAAGAGTCACGGGACTTTGTTATATCCATGCAACATCCCAAAGCCTCCCATCGACCTTCCGGTCGCTCCGGTAGGTTCCGGAGCTCCGGTCATATACCGGAGCCTCCGGACCTTCCGGAAGCATCGGGTTTTTACGCAATGAAGGCTTACTGAGCGTTTCCCGTTTACCCGTCTTCTTATCTTCCTTTTAATTGTCTCACAACATATCATCAGACCTCATGACTTGTCTTATTGTCATGAACCACTCTCCTTCCTATTTGGGAATACAATTAGGTATTCCATTTAAATACTACGTCTTTACTTCATGTACTTTAGTTTGATTATTAACGTTAATCGTTGCCTGGTTCTTCCTCTTGATCTGAGTCGTCTTCGTACCTCCTTATCACCTCCGGTACCTCAACTTCTGGTTATTCGTCAGTCAAGGCGTTAGCTCACCCTTAACCCCCTGTGGTGTTGCTATCCTTCCTTTATACTACACCGGACCTCTTCCGGGCCCTCCGGTACCTCCGGTCCTAACCGGAGCCTCCGGAACCTCCGGCCCATCTTCCATCTCGTCCTAGGTCCATTCCGGCACGGTATATAACAGTATAATCAAACTCCCTGTCTTGGCTGGCAATTATGTCTTATTCTTCCTCCGGCACCACTCCTCTTGTCTTTCCATCGCTAGCGGACTCTCCGCTGGGCGTTGAGGAGTGTCACCTTGGTCACAACACTGCCACACCTTGTGATGCCTCGGAGTCGACTTCGTCCTCCGACGTATTTTCTGCCAATCCATGGACCCCGTACCTTGTTCCGGGTACTTCCAGTCCAATCGGTCCATGGAGCTCGGGTTTTCATCAGGTCTATACCGGCTTTCCACGACCCTTGGCGTATCCTCCGGAACCTCCGGTTCCTGTTCCGGGATTCTCCGGAGTGTTCTCTGGAAGCGCTGAGACCGGACAGACTTATCCCGTCCCATCCGCTGTCTTCCATCACTATTGCCAACCGGTACATCATATCCAACCACCGGTGGATCCTCCGTCGTACTCCGGTTCGCCGGACTACGGTTTCCATGGCACTCATGACAGCATCGGCGGAAATCTTTCCCATCACACCAATCTCCTTTCATCGCGTCCTCCGAGCTCATCAGCGTTCACGGACGGAGTTCCGGATACCATTCTATACTCCTCCAACGCAGCTCCTCGTTCTCTCCGGTCTAACCTCCGGAATCCGGAATTCTTCTACGGTACCGATCCCTCGAAACTCCATCCCTTCCTAGCCCAATGCTACCTGCATTTTGCGGAGCGTCCTCGGGACTTCCGCACGGACGACGACAAGAACTTATTCATCTTGTCGTTCCTCCGGGGTGACGCTGCACGCCTATTCGCAACCTCCAGCCCGCAGCAGGAACTTCCATGGCAAGGGAATTTTTCCTTGTTCATCATGGAGTTTTTCGACGTATTCGGTCCTCCGGATCCGACCGGCGACGCAGAGGATCAGCTCCGACGCCTCCGGATGAAACATTCCGATCGGATCATCCCATTCCTCGCAAACTTCGACAAAATCGCTTCTCTCCTCGATTGGAGCGATTCCGCTCTCAGTCACGCTCTCCGCGCCGCTCTCCCTCTCCGGATCACCTCGGAGATGGATCAGTACACCTATCCGAGCTCTTTAGCAGGTGTCCGCGCAATCGCACGCCGTATCGACTATTGGTACTGGCAGCGAATCGATGAAGAGCAAGGCGAAGTTGAGGATACTCAACTTCCGGATGATTCCGGATCCCTCGGAGGAGATTCCGGCAGTTCTGATTTTGGCACATTGTCACCGGCACTTTCCGTCCTCAGTTACGCGCCTTTCGCACCCTCCATACCGCAGTCCGCAGCACCGGAACGTTCCGGTCGAGCCTCCGGAGTCCCCGGGGCTCGTCACCCGAAGTTTCCGGATTCTGTCAACAAGCTACTCGGTAAAAACGGACGGATTCTCCCTGCGGAACACGAACAACGGAAGGTCCAGGGTCTTTGCATGTACTGCGGAGGCTCTGGACACCAAGTTGCCGAGTGTAGGAAGCGTCCGGCTCATTCCGGCGCAAGCTCATCTGCCAAATCCACCGTTCCGACCAATATCAGTGCCTAACTGACCAGCAGCCTCGAAAACTCGCGCTCCGGTCGTCCGCGTCGGCCTCCGGAGGCATTTCCGAGTTCATCATAACCACGCATCCATTCTTTTCCACTCTCACGACAGTCCCGCTCTCATGAGCCGGACCTATGATCTCATTATCTCTATCATCTCAGAATTTGCCATGGGTTTCAACTTCCGACCGGAGACTCCCTCTCCGTTCCGGATCTGTTTTTGTTTACTTATCTGTGAATCTATGGGTTTTGCTCCGTTCACGGAAGTTCCGGACATAATCTCCCCTCCGGATCTCATCGGCATCTTGTTCCCTCTAATCGGCAGATTCGTCTGTCATAATTCCATCATCTGGTGATGTTCCTATTCGGAACTCGGCGTCATCGATTCTGATTCCCCATCAATCTGGTTCCTGGATACCGGCAAACTCCACCGTATCAATCCGTTGATTGACTAGTCGGAAGTTTCCAACTGATCTGTTCCTTATTCACATGGGGCTTAGTGTGCACACGACCGGCAGCAATGTCGGATATTGGTTCGGTACCCAATCACGGGTAGAGCAATGCTGCGCCGGAGCTCCGACAACCTCCGCTGCTCATACCGACAATTTTAACGCCATCACCTCGAGTCCCTTCGGTCTCATCGGCCTGCGTGCCACCGTTCCTCCGGAACGTCATCCCGTTCCTCCGGAACATCTCCGAGACATCTGTCTCTCCTTTCCGGACTTTGACTCGTCACCATCTTCCGGACGTCCTTCCGGACACTCTCCGGTTTCGGACATCGTCCCGGATACTCTCCGGACACCCCTCCGCTCACTCCGGTTGTCTCGTCGACATCCGTTGAGCACTTTACTTCCGGAAACCTCCGGAGCAATATTGCTCTGTGTAATCTCCGGTCATACCCCGAGGCTATTCGCTTCACGGTCTTCCGGGCGTTCCAGCATTTGCTTGGCTTCCGCTCGTTGGATCGCTCTTCTCAAGAGACCAAATAACCTCTTTCCCAATTTTATCTTTAGGCTGTTAGCCTTATTGTTCATCCTCGCCCTTTTCGGTCTTCGCCTTTCAACAATCATTTCGAAGTTACGCCATTTCTTGGACTCCGTGGAATTCAGATCAATTTCCACGTCGCAAGTCAGGAAAACTTTCCTTGTGCATCCAAAACTCCTGGTCGAACCTTTCGACCAATGTCCTCCGGATTCACTTCATTGATCATGGGCACAACATCTGCATCTATTCCGGAGCCTCCGGAGACTTGCATTCTCCTCCGGCTTCCTCCGAATCTTGCCCTTGATCTCACCTGTAGTCCATCGTTCTCCTCCGGGGTACAAGTAGGCCATCTTCCGATAATCTCGGGAGACCCGACCGCCTCTGGCTTCTCCGGGTCACCCGTAGATTCCTCCGATGGCCCCCCGGAGACCTATGCTTTCCTCCGGCATCACCGACCGCCTCCGGATTATCCAGTTCACACGTTCTATCGTAGGTCATCCTTCGATGACCTCCGGAGATCCGTGTTCTCCGGCGGCTTACTGTCAATTGTCCTTGACGTCTCCGGATCACTCGTAGGTCAACCTCCGGTGATCTCCGGAGTCAGACTGCAAGGGTCTTTGCCGGACGTCTCCTCGACTTTGTCCGGAGACCTCCGATCATCTCCAGCTCCCTCCGACAAGGAGTTCACACATCGTACAAAAACGAGATCATTCGCTTGGCAGCAACTTCGAAACCTCCGGTTCTACCGTTCAATTATCCCACCTTTGATTCCTCCGTTCCAGCATCATCGTGTGTTTGATGCGGAGGCTCCGGACACTACGTTATTACCGGAGCCCCCAGACCATCCATTTTCGAGTGCCATTATAGCACTCATCGATGTCTGCATTTTCGGAGTCAACGTCTTTGAACCGGACGTACTTGGCTTGAAGAATTTTTTGGGCACCTGGAGCTTGTCCATCAAATTTCGGCTTTTCCATTCTATTCTTTGGCGAACAGCTCCACCCATTCCGCCTCCATGTATCTTCGGAGGTGGTGTTCATCCGGTCGTATTCCGAGTTCGGTCGCTCGGACCTCTCAGAAACTCTCTCCACATCTTGGAATCCTCGCCTTGCGGCGTTCCGACGCTCCGAATCAACCTCCGGTATCTCCGATTTCCGCAGCTCTTCTCCGGAGCCCAAGATTCCAAATTCCGAGTTACGACCATTAATCCCTATCGCTCTCGTTGCAGTCGAGATTTCTCCTGCTTTCGAGCTGTCGGGATACTTCGATCCTCCCACCTTCCGGTGGTTCTCTGGCCTTTCCGGGGCTCTCCGGTAATTTCCGGAGTTCTCCGGCGCTTACCGGAGTGACTCAGAGGATGTGGAATTGTCGGCAAACGATGGGACGTCTACCCTTAAGAGGGGGATAAGCCTATAAAAAACTCCGATAATTTTCAACTTTTCTTCGCAAGAAGTGCAGACTATTGATCAAAAAGTCAGCATACCACGCGGAACACATCCTCTCAGTCCATGTCGTTTTGCCTTCCTCTCTGCAGACGGCACAATTGCGCTCGCTATTCGATTTCAGATCCAATCAATCTTCAACCAACTACCACTACGCATTCCAGGGTATCATTCATCGGTATTCCGGTATTCCGGTCTTGTTCCGGACATCGTTCACCCTCCGGATCATCCACCAACTACCCAACCGGTACCGGAACCATCCGACAACCCTCACCCATGCATCAACGGATCCTTCCGTGAGTTCCGGATACTCCGGAACCTCCGGAGTTTCCAGACATAGTGGTCGACAACCTTCTGTTATCCATACGGCATCTGCGCATCTGGGTGCATCAATCTGTCTATCCGATTATTCCACCCATCTTCGCCCATCCCTTCACTTCCGGGCACATATTGAGTATTATCTGATTCCCCGAGAGTCGTCACGATCAACTCTTGCATCGGTACTCAATTCACATCACCTTCTCTTATCCCATTCGGGATCTTGGGCAACTTCATTTAATCACTCATCTGCCCAACCACTTTCCCTTCTTAGCCGCCTATCCATTGGCATACTTCCGGATCGCCTCCGGTACACTTCCGGAACCTTTCCGGTACATTTCCGGATATTCTCCCCGGAACCCTTCCGGTGTCCTACTGGCTCTCCTTCTATTCTTTCCGGTTTCCTTTCGGATCGCTTCCGAATTCTTCCGGTTCACTTCCGGCATCACACTCCTTTGCCAATTCATTTTCGGTTCGTGTCCGGGAATTACTCTGGTCACTTATCGACAGATGGAGTGGACCAATCGACATCTTGATTTGGTCGCTTTTCCAATCAACGGAATAACACTCCTCTTATCATTCATCGATATTCCAATCATTCATCATTTCTCCAATTATTCATTCTTTGAATGCAACAGTTCCTACAGTGGAACCCAACCCGTATCGTATACGATGCGTTCCGGTTCCGGAACTGCTCCGGAACGTTGCCTTTCTATTCCGTCACATCAGAATCCTCACCATTCCTCCTCCGGACCCTCCGGTGATTAACCGGAACCTCCGGATCCTTCCCATTTCACTCAAGTTTTACATAAAATCAAATCAAGAAAAGATTTCATCCGAATCCACAAATACAAAACACTCATTATCTACAAATGTCTTTATATTGTCCATAGGTCACTTTGGACCCTCGTCTTCACCTCCGGACGCCTCCGGCTCCCCCATCTCCTCGTCCTCGTCGTCCAAGACAAACACCCCGCCTTCCTCGTGGAATCCCGCTGGCGCTCCCGGTTGGAGCACCAAGGTCTGGAAACCCCGCTCCTCCGACTCCCTCTTCACCCGTACCGGAGCCTCCGGTACAGGCGGCGGAGTGGGAGGCGGAGGCGGCACTGGCTCAGGATCGGGCTTGAAGGTAAGGACCGTGATTGTCCTCGCCTCCGCCTGGCCCGTGGTGCGTTCCTCGGGCGCTCCCTGCCCCTCCGGCGCCTCTGCCACATCCAGCTCCACGACTTCCCCCATTTCCTCCGTCTCCGCGGGTGCTTCCGGGGCTTCCGGAACCTCGGGGACGTCCACGTCCATCCTCTCATCCTCCCCGCCGTCCGAGGACCGGAAACCCTCCGGCCAGGATTCGGAACGGGCTCGGGGCGCAACCGGAGCTTCCGGTTCCGCCTCCGAGTCCTCCGACTCGACGGGTTCCCCCTCCTTCTCCACCACCTCGGGGCTTCCGCGCTTCATCAACCTCCGGCGCTTCGCCGGGCGCGCACCCTCGTCCATCTCTGGCTCCTCGGTGGCCAGGTCGAGCTCCGCTGCCTCCGCAAGGGAGAAGTCCCATTTGGAGGCCTCCATATCGGCCGCCATCAACCGGAGCATCCGCTCAACACCAGGCGGCACCTCCCGACCACTCTCCGGCGCTGCGAGCGTCTTGAGGATAAGCTGGCACGCCCGGTATGCCAGCTTATAGCGCAACATATTGCGCCCCACCTGCTCCCCGAGGTATCCGACGTGGGTATCGAGCTCCCGGAGCTTCTCTCGCACACTTTCCTTGCCCTCCGCCTTCCGGGCCCTCCGTTCCCGTTCCTTCCTCGTGCGATCCCGCACCTCGCGGTCGCTCCGGTCGCCCCCGACGTTCCGGGTGCTCCGGCGCGTCCGCGAGGGCCCCGCGACAGGTCCGGAATCCTGTCGACGGGCCTTCGCCATCTCGCGCTTGTTGACGCGCGGTGGACCGAGGGGGCGGGCGCGACTGCAATGAATGTGTTTGGCGCGGCAGCGCCGGCACGCAGTGCGTCCGTATTCGATGACGCATACCTCACTGCTCTTGCGGCAGGAATCGCAGGCTAGGAAAAAACAAATATTAGGTTAGTACCGGAACCTCCGGTATGAACCGCGACGCACCGTTGTCTCCCTCCTGCTCCACATCGCTGTCGTCCTCGTTGTTCAGCTCATCTTCTTCCTCCTCCTCTCCTTCCGCACGCTCCGGGGACATGGTCTCAATAACCGGCACTTCATCAAATGCCGGGGCCTCCGCGTCGAGCGACTCTAGCTCACGAGCAAGCTGGAGGGCTCGCGCGGCGTCCTCCTGCGCAACCTCCGCGCGGTTGGAGGCCTCGACGGCCTGTTCCTGGTACGCGGAGATGAGAGCCCTTCGGCGCGCCTCGCGCTCCTCATAGAACTGCTGCACGGCTTCATCGCGCAGCTCCGACGTCGTCGCGCGAGCCTTCCCCTTCCCGGAACTCTTCCCCTTGCCGGCGTCGCCGCGGTCGTCCTCCGAGCCTCCATCGCGCCCGCCGTTGTCGCTTCCGTCGTGTTGCATGGTGGTTATGCTTTGGTGACCGGAGGTGGTGGTGGTAGGAAAGAAAGAAACGTCTGAGTCAAAACCAACAGCACGTGACTTTTTGATCTTGTTTATTTTCCCACGCTCCTTCATTGTTCGGCCAACTCGTTATCTCTTGGGTTCCTCATGGGAGAGGAACCTAAGAGGGGGATACTGTTATATCCATGCAACATCCCAAAGCCTCCCATCGACCTTCCGGTCGCTCCGGTAGGTTCCGGAGCTCCGGTCATATACCGGAGCCTCCGGACCTTCCGGAAGCATCGGGTTTTTACGCAATGAAGGCTTACTGAGCGTTTCCCGTTTACCCGTCTTCTTATCTTCCTTTTAATTGTCTCACAACATATCATCAGACCTCATGACTTGTCTTATTGTCATGAACCACTCTCCTTCCTATTTGGGAATACAATTAGGTATTCCATTTAAATACTACGTCTTTACTTCATGTACTTTAGTTTGATTATTAACGTTAATCGTTGCCTGGTTCTTCCTCTTGATCTGAGTCGTCTTCGTACCTCCTTATCACCTCCGGTACCTCAACTTCCGGTTATTCGTCAGTCAAGGCGTTAGCTCACCCTTAACCCCCTGTGGTGTTGCTATCCTTCCTTTATACTACACCGGACCTCTTCCGGGCCCTCCGGTACCTCCGGTCCTAACCGGAGCCTCCGGAACCTCCGGCCCATCTTCCAGTCCTAGGTCCATTCCGGCACGGTATATAACAGACTTCCCAAACGGACATATTACATAATAAGGAGACCCAACAGTAACGAGGGCGCGGTAACCAACAGACTAGTTGGCTGAACATGTTGCCGAAAGTAGAAGGTCGAGCTTCAATAGAAATGAGGTTGAAAATGTACTTAAAAAGATGATATTCAGGAAAGCTTGATAGGTTACCTAAATAAAGGAATTCAGCAGCACATTCTGCTGGGCTGAATGTTGTCATTTTGGGAGCAAATTTTGAATGTTTGAAAGTGAGACTGAAATTTATTTAATGGGCAACAAATACAGCTTGCCTGAAAGCAATGATTTTGGTGTTGCTGAAGCTGCAGCCCAAAGCATTGGTTTCAGCTAGACTTTCAGCTATGCCGAAAGAATGACATTCGGCATGGCCGAAATTGCAGCCAAAAACAGTTGTTTCAGGTCAAGCCGAAATGACAGCCGAAAAATGTTGTTTCGGTTGGAGCTGAAAGTGCGGCTGAAAGTATGACTTTCAGGGCAGCTGAAAATCAGCGGCAGTGGGCGGCAGCTCACTGCAGAAGCGGCTAACTGTGGCAGTGCAGCGGCCTCTCAGCAGCGGTAGGTCATATGTGCCACCTATCATTGAGTGGGATATATATACAAAAAGGAAATGAAACCAATCAAGGCAAAAGAAAATTGGGAAACATTTGTCTGTCAAAAGAGGATGGCTCTACTCATAGAATAAAAAAATCCCAAATATCCCACTCAGTGAATGGTGACACAAATGAACTACGGCTGCTGCACTGCCACAGTTGGCCGCTTCTGCAGTGAGCGGCCGCCCACTGCCGCTGATTTTCAGCTGCCCTGAAAGTCATACTTTCAGCCGCACTTTCAGCTCCAACCGAAACAACATTTTTCGGCTGTCATTTCGGCTTGACCTGAAACAACTGTTTTTGGCTGCAATTTCGGCCTTGCCGAATGTCATTCTTTCGGCATAGCTGAAAGTCTAGCTGAAACCAATGCTTTGGGCTGCAGCTTCAGCAACACCAAAATCATTGCTTTCAGGCAAGCTGTATTTGTTGCCCATTAAATAGATTTCAGTCTCACTTTCAAACATTCAAAATTTGCTCCTGAAATGACCACATGCAGCCCAGCAGAATGTGCTACTGAATTCCTTTATTTAGGTAACTTATCAAGCTTTCCTGAATATCATCTTTTCAAGTGCAGTTTCAACCTCATTTCTTTTGAAGCCCAAACTTCTACTTTCAGCAACATGTTCAGCCGAACTGAGTTTTCACTTTCGCTGGTGTGCAAGAGGTAAGCGATCTCTGGATTGCACACACAGATCAACACACGTGACGAAGAACCCCCTTCCAAATCGGGACACCCCAGCGAGCACCGGCGCGATTATGTAAAGGGCCTTCTAGGGCCATTCTTCACATCAGTATAATACACCTAAGAGGGGTTGATGGCGGCAAAGGAAGAAGCACTCTATTTACATAAGGGCTCTCGTGCTGCCACCACTCGATGTTGCTGCCACCATCTTGGAGGCACGACGTCACCTCCGTCCACTCAAGACTCAATTTTTGGTATCCTCAAATATTCCACTCATTTGATTTATACATGCACTATAGAAGACTGTGCTGTCTGTTGTCTCAATGAAGCAACATCACCTCCGGCACCCATTTTTCCTGTCCTCAATTTTCCATCCAATCAATTTACCATTCTTCCGCCCTCAATGTTCCATCCATTCAATTTCCCAATTTTCTGCACTCGAGTTCCATCTTCCACCGTCTCCAGGCAGTGACGTCTCCCAAATTTCTACTGTCCATTTTCAATCTACTGATTTACTACACTCACCTGTCCATCCATCTACCTTTTTGCCGCCCTCAAATTTTGTTATCTGCTGTCTCGAGGGAGCAACATCACCGCTGTCACCGCCATCTCCACATTTTCCGCCCTCCATTTCCAATTTACTGTTTTACTACCCTCACCTGTCCGTTGATCTATCTTTTTGCCACGCTCAAATTTCGTCCTCTGCCGTCTCGAGGAGGCGACGTCACTGCTGCAGTGGCAGGTGCAACAGTGGTAGGTGTGACCAAGCAGCAGTGCAACAGGGGCAAGCACCAGCAGCACGGTGGCAGCAGCAACGGCAGTGTGACCAAGCAACTGCAGTAGCAGCGGCTGCGACCACACAAAATAGTGGTGTGGCATGGCGGTGATGAGTCCTATGCTGGGTTTGGGTACAAATAAAACCAGGGGGTTTCCAGGTCTGGTCAGGCAGGTTGACACTGGGTTCGGATGCGGGTTGTGATGCCTTCAACCCGCACAATGCTGTGAGTCCCTGCGACTCAACCCACAGGTATTTTGGGTTTAAGCACCACAGGTGGTGAGACCACAGCAAAATTTGACAGTCTTGGAAGCTCACAGAGGTTAAATACAAGAGTGTTCATGAATGGGCCACAACACAAAGTTGTATAATATATTGGCAGCAACTCATTTTCGTCCAGCTGTGATGCCGATGCCACTATTTTCAAGGAGATAGCAACAT
Organism: Mycena maculata; assembly: GCA_029448575.1. Lineage (NCBI taxonomy): Eukaryota > Fungi > Basidiomycota > Agaricomycetes > Agaricales > Mycenaceae > Mycena > Mycena maculata. The sequence goes on along the minus strand of JARJLG010000044.1, from coordinate 131,198 downwards.
TGGACACCATCGATTGGACCTGTGATGGACCCACTCGCTGAAGACTTTGAAGAAAAAAAGAAGAAAAAAACTTTTGTCTTGATGACGAGTGTCAATCAGCGCGGCCGCCGGCGGGTGCAACAGAGGTGGTGGAGGTGACTTTTGAGCCTGGAAATGGAGTTGAATGGGCAGTGAATGCACAGAAAATTCACAGACATTTGGAGGAAGTATCTGATTTATTGTATTGACGATAATGAAGTAGAACTTGAATAGGACGATGGAGGTGGCAGAGGGAGGGAACAAGCCGCTGTCACTTACCTCACTCCGATCAACCAATCAGAAGATGAATAACGATGAACATTCTGGAGTTTTTTTTTTGTGGGGGCATTTCATCACAAACTATTGGGTTTAAATTTGAATTGGGGGTCTAATATCATGCCCCCTGCTCACTGTATATTTTTTAGATTTTGTCCGTACGTCTGAAATTGTGTGCACAATTTCGACCGAAAAGTGCTCCACTTCTCATTACTGTAACCAGTTCAAGTACAATGTTTTGCCTGAACCACCAGAGGAAAAATCCTCAAGTAATACAATATGCATTTGAATGACTGTACTACTGTAAACCCCTCTCAGAAGCTCCTCATCTCTCTCTTCAGGCAGTTGGAGGACAGTTGTTCACTGACTTTCACAGTCTTAAATTTTATTCTAGTGGTGTAAAAGCTCGTGTGGTCCCAGTCGTCCTGCGGACCTGGGATTTAAACAGTTAACTACAGTATCCCAAAACACTTTATAAGGCTTCACAAAGTAGTGAATTGAATTGAATTTCCAAGGTTGTTGTATCTAGCCCTAAAGGCTACACAGCAAGTACTTTAGTAAAGTAGAATGGGTAAGGTCCTCGAGTGCGTGCGAGAACGTGCTGAGCGCGACATAGAAGGCATACAGGGTCGCAGGGGGGAGGGAGAGCGGCGGGGAGTAGATTGCCTTCGAGAATGCGTGGCGTGGAGGTAGTGCCCGGTATTGATCGAGTGGAAGGGGAGATGGACGTGGTGGTGATGAGCGGGACAGCGGCATCTGGAATGAGGAGTTTTCGGCATCTGGGGCGGTGAGGCGTGGAGGTGGCGGCCAGTGTCGACACAGTGGAAGGGGAAGGGTGTGCCGTGAGGAGGGCGAAGGCAGCAGGGCATGCACGCGGAGGGGTGCCGCGGCGTGCAGCGCATTGACGAAGCGCAAAGCACTGCCGTGCATGTGGTTGCGCAGGGCTACCCACCCTGTTCGCCCTCCTCTTGTATGTGCCGTAGTCCCGCGCTGAAACAATGGCTATGGGTACACTGATGTTCGCGAAGATAATAAGAAAGCTGCTAGACGGCAACTAACCAACTAAAAACACTACAACCAACACACAATTGAGTTCGGGTCATCCTGCAGTTTACAGGTAAGATTGAACTTCTCAGGTTCGTGTCTCGAAAATGCCAACTCAATAGAAGTCTTATTAGGACTAGTATGAGCACAAAGTAGTCAAAGATTGACCAGGGATTATCTACTTCGACTGAAGTGATATGGGTTTTATATATTTTCTACTTCTAGACACCTCAAAAAGATATCTCGAAGACCTATAAGTCTCTCTAGACTTAGATAGGATTTCCTGCCGTACTCTGACGGAGACCGCACGGGATCTAGACTTTGGATCACAACCGAACTCACTGGAACGGATGCCAACGACCGGGTACTGCGACTGAACTCACTGGAACAGTGCCAACAGCAGACCTGAGGTAACAACCAAACAGGTGCCTTTCACACGAGTGTCGCGACTCTCCACGAACACGGCTTAAGTCCTTTAAAGCTTATATATGCCAACAAGACCACTTTATATTTGAACGATAACAACAAAGATAGTTATATAAACATATCTCCGCGCTAGGCTCAGACCAGCACCAACACCATTACTTTGGTGGGAGATGCAGTACTGAATCGCGGGTTCTGCTAGGCTTTATATACAATACAGGAATTGTAGATAGTAATGAGAAATGAGTCAAGATATATGAGAGATTTGATGTACACGGAATTGCGGAGGTATGCCACTGGTATTCGTAGTTTGAGGCTGAGACTAGTCATCTAGATTTGACCAGCTCGAACCCTTACTAGGTATATTGGTTTGTTCCCGAGGCCTGCTGGCCCTAGCACGTATGCTAGCCGAACACGCACCTCAACTACTGGCCGCGCGACCACGTAGGTCGCGGCATATTGTCTAGCTCTCTATTGGTTGACGCTACACTGCCGTCTGGCCAATGTCTATGCATCTCGCTCATTCCTTCGGTCTAAGCGTCTGTCATCGATTCTGATGACTATCTCGTTATGTGTGATTGCCGTCGCAACGCGTCTTTCCATGATCAACACTCGTCGCGATCATTTCCCGACGATCTCCGATGTCTCGGCTTTCTCGGTTTCATGATTCTCGCTCAAACTACTGTTCGCAAACCAAGTTATAGTTGTCGCGACTAGACCCCGTCCAGGGTCTAGTGTATATATATGACTTTCCATGCCCAATCTGTGGACTTCATGCATGTCTCTCAAGTTTAGGTGTTTTTACCTCCTTGATACAGTGTCTAGCTTTTAGTACAACCGACCCTTTGTGAAGTCAATTCAATACTATGAAGCCCACTGAGTCCCAGACACTGCACGCTAACCCCCAATGGTATAAGGATCAAACCGTTGATAAGCCGCGAAATTTGCGAAACCTCAAATTTTACGAATGCATGACATTCAGCACTCATCCAGAGGTTGGCATGAGCTCCAAATGTGCAACCAAGAGCCATATTGCATTATCATCTTAAACTGGCAATAACAAGCTTATTCCTGGAAACTTCACCCTTGGGACACTTGGGGGTTGAATCCAGATTAAGGCTCAAAGCCCATACATCAAAGTCCTGAAACACCCTCTATACGTGGGAAGGCAAAGCAATGCTCACTATCAAAGGGAGAATCATATTATCCACCTCTGGCATTTATTGGCACGCTGGGAACCTTATTCGGGAGGGAAAACACCTAGTTGTTTACACAACTTTGGCTTACCCGACGTGACGCGATGGGTCACCTGATCAAGGCCTGGACCTACAATTATTACTCCTATACACCGGATCTGCAACAGCGCGATCACCCGATAAAGCCGCAGACCGGATTAAGCTTGTACTGCGTGTTTCTGGATACCAATTAAGGGCGTCTGGGGTATCGTTGGAAAGGTATTGAACCATACCATCCAGTCAACAATGCTAGAAGTCGGGGCATTCACTACAGAGGAAGATATGGGTCAATTATCCTATCCAGGGGACTAATTACACATATAATCCCCTGATCGACGGGAGTCATTATACGGACACATAGGAGAGTTCGAGTAGCGAATAAGGGCGCCAGGACGCGCGCAGCTGATACCGATTGCAGGCTAATAAATCAAGTAGAATACCCGAGGCCTGGTAATCACGCACATGTAATAGTTTTTGTACAGTATATAAGGAGGGCAGAACCAGGGAGGACGGCACTGAACCAGACCCCAGAAAGTGAGGAGCAATACAGCCCTTGCGTACGGAGTTGAAGTTTAGGCTTGAATCTTTGGCTGTCAATTAGTCTCAGAATTTAAGTTCGGTTTTGGAATAGTATCAGTGGGATTTATAAGTATCAGTTACGGGGCGTGAGCCATACCAAGTCCGAGGCGTGAGCCATTGTGTGTGTTTTGAGGTGAGCCATAGTTACGGGGGCGCGAGCCAAGCAAGTTTGAGGCGCAAGCCAAGTCAGTAGGAATAAGGCGTGAGCCAAAGAAGTGGAATAAGGCGCGAGCCAAACAACCGGGTCTAAACAGCCCACCGGATTAATAGTCCACCAAAAACAAACCGGTCTAGAGCCGTTATATCTGCATAGTTGGGAAACTTAAATCCACGTTGGGAACCAACCGATAAATTCAGGTTGTGTCTTGAACGCCACTTCAAGAAACTAGTTGAGACTTAGCCACCCTTGGGGGAACGGGAATTGAATACTTTCGTGACAAATACGTTTACTCGTGGTTTCCTTGGACCTATACTTGTGTCCAAAAAGACCCGAATCTCGTCAGTGTATCAAGGTCATTAAGGGAGTGTGTTGGTGTTGGAGTCTGTCTATTGTCGGTTTAGTTGTGCTTAATCTCACTTTATGAGTTAGGTGTAACTCAGTCGTTTGATAGGGGGGATTTTGGCAGTTGCATATTTAGACCGTTGAACCTGAGCAACCCTTTCACCGTATTGTATCTAGAAGACAATAGTCCTCTCGCGTCATGAACACCTAGCCAGCAGCTCGGAGCTCACTCTGACTCTACTTGTATATCACTGGATAGAGGCTCTAGTTGGTGACTAGAAGTGCAAAAATGCATGATTACACCGGCACGCAGTTACGAGCCGTATCAGCACAGCATGGAGGTGGTGATGTAGTGGAAGGGGACGGGTGTTGCAGCGAAGAGAGCGAAGGTGTCTTCCTCCCATTAGACAGTCTATAGCATGATATGGTTTATACTCAACGACCATCCATATATATGTGTGTAAGTACTCGAGTGAAGTTGCAGTGAAGACTCTGAAGAGGTTCAGTCGGAAACGGGCCCTTCTTGATTTGGAAGGGGGTCTTCGTCATGTGTGTTGATCTGTGTGTGCGATCCAGAGATTGCTTACCTCTTGCCTCTGGCCATGACGTGTGGCAAAGCCTTGTCCGATGACTTTTGAGGCACCATTCTCAACATGGCCCGCACTCTTGACATACCTGCAATCTGCTATCACACGGGCTGCAAGAAGCGAACTGTCCAAGGAATTCTGGAGGACTATCACAAGAAATGGACCGTCATGCATGAACATCTGAAGCTGGAGATGCATGGGGCCAAGCGGAGTATGTCCACTGGTGATCCCAAAGTGCGTTATATGCCCACTTGGCTGCAGAATAACTGACATATTCATGTAGTTTCTCATCAGAGTGGTCAGGCACAGTCCGGACATATATTTGGATGAGCTGCGAGAAATGCTCGAAGAGACACGCGGCCATGAAGTCAGTGAAGCCACAATCTGGAGGAGCCTAAAGCACTGTGGATTCACTATGAAAAAAGTGTGTCTTCGGCATGATTTTTGTACCGCTACTTGACCGACATCTTCGCTCCCATTAGCTTACTTGCGATGCTCTGGAGCGGAGTGCAGTCAAATGGGCAGCTTTCCGATACACTCATGGCATGCAATATACAGCAGAACAGACAGTCTTCATTGATGAAAGCTCATTTGACTGGCGAACATCTATTCGGAACCGTGCTTGGGCTTTATCAGGTCAGCGTGCCATTCACAAATCTTTTTTTGTCCGTGGCCGGCGGTAGGTCATGGCCAGTTCATATTCTTGCACATCGAACCACAGACTAGATACTCTCTGTTACCAGCTCTCTCCCTCAACGGTATTCTTCACGTCAAAATTGTAGAAGGCTCATTCACATCAGCCCGCTTCTATGAGTTTATTGACGGCCTTCTCGACCATATGGAGCCTTTCCCAGGCAAGAACTCAGTCATTGTCATGGACAATGCATGCATTCACAAGGATCCCACCATTCTGGAACTCATTGAAGGCCGGTAAGTGTACCAATTCCTTATAATTGCAACAGCTGATCAATCAAGCTGCAGCGGCATGAAGTACATGTTTTTGCCACCTTATTCACTGGATTACAATCCCATTGAACTTGCCTTTTCCGTGATCAAGGCCTTTGTTCGACGCGATGGAACACTGGGACGGCAGGATGTGAATCAGAAGGAGGATGATACCTATGTCTATTTGCATCTCTTCAACGCAGCCTTTTTGATCACTCCCGAGCATGCATTAGGCTTTTTTCATCATTGTGGGTATGTATAGTATTAGAACAAAGAGTTTGAAAATGAATTGGGATAGAAATTGGCAGTAATGTGCTCAACTACGACGTAATCTTTTGACCGCATTAGTAATTTTGTCCATATCCTCCTTTGTGTACTTGACCAAACAGTTCGCAATCCCAATGGGGGCTTCAAGCATGCTGGTAAGCTCTTTGGCTTCGATTCCTTCCATGTCTGTCAAGTCGAAGATACCGTTGTCTTCCAATTTGAGCGCATATTGAGAAAAACATGTACTGTGACGACCACAGCCTGTTTTGTCATTGTCAATGGTTAGGAGCCAGTTATCGAGGGTGGGAGCTGCCGCAGATGCTGCCCGCTTGGTTCCACTTGAAGGCAGATCAAAAATGGGTGGAAATAAGCAAGATGGTCCCGCCATCGGCTGAGGCTGGACAGCAGGCTGTGGCGTCTCAAATGGGGAAGCATTGTTTCAAATGACGCTTCCCAGTGCCATTCCCATGAACGGCATGATATAGCGCATCCATTCGGGGGGTTCGCTCGAATTGGAAGCCGTTATTCTGGTCTGAGCCAATCCTTTTTTAGCTGTATGCTGTCTGGGCACGACATCATCAATCTTGAGCTCCGCACAGGACAGCTCTAGTTTGGTGGCTCGACCCTGGCTCTGTAGAATACACATGAGTAGCCATCGTACAATGTGTAGGATTTAATCTTACAATGAGGTACACCCATTTGGAAAGGTCAGTGTTGGTGAGATTATAATGAGTGCCTTCCAACAGGACGGCACACGGCTTGCCATGCTCAGCACAGTGGTACTTCTGCTCCAATTCACGGTAGAACTGCTGTTCTCTGGTACTGACAGCTGGCGCCTCTTCCTTATTTGTCTTGCCCTGAAGACGCGTGAGCAAAGATCACAACTCAATTGACAACTCACCTTCTTGACGGCCACAGCTTTTTTTGGATCACTGGGATTGAACGTATCAACAATCTGGATGGAGAATTCTTTGACAGCCCCCTTCCCCTTCTTGGTTGATTCCTCAATATGAAGCTCCACACCTTTGACAAGCTTCTTCCATGCCTTTTCACTCTCCAGAAGTTTCAGAATAGGCTTTGGATTCTTCAGCACATATGACGGGATGTATGCAATGCCTGAGAGTAAGGTTTGCGGGTCTCCGTGGTGCGGGCCACCTTGCTCAGGAATTTATCAAACAATATGTCAGAGTCAACGTCAAACTCGCAAGAAGCGTTGCCAACTGGAACCACGAAGGTTAACCAAACCTTTTTTTTATGGGCTTGAGCCTCGCACACAGGTGAGCTGACATGTACTAGACACAGAGTAAGCCAATCAGTTGATCCATTGGCCAGAAACGGCATACCAATATCTGAGAGCTGGTCATCTTCCGAGTCTGAGTCTGATGAAGACTCGGACTTGTCGGATTCAGACTCTGAGTCCATTTTCTCTTATGCTTGGTCATCTGAATCCCCCTTCCCGCCATCCTCCTCCTCTGAATCGCCCCCGGGGACAGTGGCCTTGAATACCTGGTCCATTATGTGGTCAAACTGCGGTCAAACTCCGAGGTGCACGGTGGCGAAGCACTGGCAGCTGTCGGCAGAGCTGGCAGTTGATTGGCACCCATGGCGACAAGAGCAGCAACAGCATCATCCTCCTGAGCTGTCGCTGGCCTCCGGGGAGACCCCTCCGAGTCGGCAGGAAGTGTAGGCCCCGGAGTTTTAGACGAGGGAGAGGCCGAGGCTTAGGTGCTGGTGGTGGGGGATTCTCTTCTGGCTATGACTCGGGGGCACCTTTTTTGCTCTTTCTTTTGCCAGTGGTACGCTCAGAAGCCTTCTTCTTCCTCTTCTGGTTCATCTTCACTCCCATACGTGAGGAGAGGATGGTTGCGTATCACTAAGGTTTTTCAAATTGTCGGCACATGATATGCAAATGATATGTGAATGATACTGGAAATATCAAGAGCTGGATACTTGTGAGGTTGGGGCATCCTCGAGAACATATAGAAGAACAACATATATAAAAACCAGAAGGATACATGTAGTAGATAAAGTGCTAGAGGCCGCCGACTCCGTTTCGCGATGCTCGAATGGATGATTTTGTGCCAGATGAATTTGGCCCCAAAATGGGTGGGGCTCGGTAGCCCTGAGTGAACGCTTTCCAACGGTACCAGGGCCGTGTGATTTGAGGCAGTCGTTGTTGAGTTATAGCCCTCCGAAGTTTTGAACCAAAAACACAAAAACTCGTGAAAAGTCACGCACACGAACTTTTCTGAAAACAGCAATAAATACTGTATTTTTTCATTCAATTCAACAGGGGGGTGATGCGTGACCCAAAATTCCAATTTTGACATTCTCTCGCTTATACAGGCTGGCAACACTTTGTTCTCCTGAGGTTTCTTTGGATTGGAACTGGGTCACTTCTTCTGTGGTGGGGTACAGCTCTGGTATCACTTCTCAGGGATCCTGGTTTGGATGCACTGTCTCCTACTTCCATGGGTATCCTGTCTGCCTGGTCGCCTCCTACTTCTCGGGGATCCTGGTTTGGATGCACTGTCTCCTCCCACTTCCATGGGTATCCTCACCAGGACCTCACATTGCGCTGGGAAGCATTGGCTTTCACCTAATTGCAATCTATATGGATTTAGGGCACCATTTGGGCCCACTCAAGATGGTGGTCGGCAACCAATTTCAAACTCCGACACAAGCACACTTGATGGTAGGCCGGTTTTCCTCCCTCTACAGGCACTTTGGTGGCAAACTTTTTACGGGGTGAAACGATGGCATAGCATAGGAGGAGGGGTGTATTACTGCAGAGGTCCCAATCAGGAACAAGCAGGTACTGTACTGACGTACATGGCGCCCTATGTACGCTACAGATGTCAACGGCCAAGTCACTGTGGTAGCCTACATACTGTAAAGTACATAGACATCTCACGAGATGACGGATGAAGACGGGAAAAAACAACTATCCTGGGGCCCTAAAAACTACAGGAAAATACCTGGGAGTCTCGTCAAAGATTCTGAGGACATGGAAGATGAACTTTGCAAAAATATGCACTGCACCCCTCAACGAGACCAGCTTCAGCATGAATGTGAAATTGGACACTGTCAATTGCAGAGCACACAGTTCTGGATCACGATATGTCAAGTCATTGAGGAAGTTGGACCTCAGGTCAACGAGGCGGGCGTTCGCAAGACAATCACACAAGGCATGTACCTCATCTTCAACGGCCCCCATACAAAATTGGCACAACCGGTGCTGGCGTGGAACCGCCAGCCTGTAACGAGCAGGATAATGGAGACGCCCGATGCTTAGGGGTTAAGTAACCCTATACATGATGAGGTTTACGCAATATGACCTTATGCATTATGACCCGCTCTACTGTATCATGTAATTTGTAGAGGGGCTAATGTTGGGTATCCTTTTTTCTTTCTTTTTTGGATGTTTGCAGTACGGGTACTCAGTCTGCAGCATTCCAAGATCCACGATCTGGGTCGTGGAATTTCACCACTTTGTGCCATCGAGGGTGTCCGGACCGAAATTAGCTGGCCTGTCATCCGGTGGTTGCATGGAATTCGAACACGTGAAGGTTACAGCAGCCGGTCTTTTCCGGCTAGGACTCATGGCATATACACTTGAGCTACTCATCCCCTATTGTTGGGTATCCTTGACAAATGGCCCAGAGGACTGTGACACCTGTAAAATTTTAGCAATCTCTCAAGATGGACCATGGTTCCACCACTTCCGAAATGAATTTGGACACTTTCCGTACCATCGATCACCCACCTTTGCAAAAACAGTTCTGGTGGCAATGCTACCCCCGTAATTCATCTCTGACGGGGCTCGGCATCAACAGGTGGTATCATTGCCACCGAAAGATATTGAATCCGGAGTTGTTTGGGCTCTGGGGTCGAATTGAGGCCATAGTGAAGTTGCCAAGCCCAGTGATCAAAATGACTTACCTTTGCAAAAGAAAGTATCAATCTTTATTGGACTTGGTTCCACTCCAAATTGTCCACAAAAAAATACAGGTAGATTCCTAGGAATCAAAAGTTTCCCCCCGTATTGTAGTTTGAATTGATTGAGGCAGTATTTATATTGCAAAGTCACTCAACTTTTTTTTGCAGAGGTACGCCATTTTGCAGAGGTGGGTGATCAATAGTAGGTACAGAAGTTAATGGATATAATTTCAATTAGATTTCAGTTCCACACTGAGTTTTCTATGGTCTCAACCTGTTTTTGCAAGAAAATATACAATGTATTAGTGCCAGACACCTTTTTAAGTCCAAAATCCACATCTGAAGGTCCCTCCCTCGAATGTTTCCTAGTTAAAAATATGGTCCTGGTTCCATTTTTTTTTTTTTAAAAGATTTTTTCAACCACAAATGCCTGGACACATTAGTGTTCCGGGTTCTTATCAATAGTGCCTCCATAGTAATTTTGGACAGCCACCATACACTAACAAAGCACTTTGTTTGTGGCCCGTGACACGTGCATGATCAAGGTCTGGAGCCATGATCCACGTGACATATGGCTCGCTGTCCCCAGCCAGGTGCCTTGCACGTCCGACCGCACCATGCTCTGGAAGAACCGTTGCTTTGCGTGCACTAGCCACGCAGACACATCAAGGTCCACCAGGATGTTCATCCTTTTTGTCCATGCACAGATGGCGACCCCAGGCCTAGACGCGAGACAACATTCAGTCTCGAAAGTTCTGAGGCTTTTCATAAAAGGCAGTAGACGCCAAGGTAGACATGTCTCATCTTTTCTGCTTTTTGCTCCCATCTCCTGGACTCGTACTCACCTAGTTTGTCCTTTGCTCTTTTTTTTCATCCTCAATCTGACTTTTTTTTGCAGAGCCATGGCCACTGAAAGCTTTGAGTTGCAGGCTGAAGTCAGCCAACTGCTGGACCTGTGCATCATTCATATCTACCATTCTACTCTCGTCACCTGCCTTTTTGACACCTTCTAATCCAGCAAAGAGATTTTCCTCCGTGAAATCCACCCCTTGCACAGGACATTCAATGTCATATTGCTCACTGTCGAAACCACTGTGGGTTGCACCTGATCTGGCCCCAGGATAATGTGGCTCTCGCTCTGGGTCTTTTAAAGCCTCGGGAGCTGAATTGTGTGTGTTGCTGTGTGTACCAAGAAGATGGTTTCCCTGTGGTGTCCGTTTGGTGTTTATCATTCTGCTCCCTCCAACTCCGGCAAGTCTTCACACACCCCTGCAGTGGCCCCCACCCTCCATAAGCCAGGCCATCCAATGCTGCACCTGCTTGTCCCACAGATTGTGGACATGCCATGCAGCACTATCTCATTCTTGGCTACGGTGCTGCTACCTATCGCACCCGTGGTCGCCCCGAAAGTTCTCACCGGAGATTGGCAAATTCAGGTACAACTGATGTTCAATCCGACACCCCAGGTACCAAATTACCAAAAAATTAGAGCTGAAATTGAATCCCTTTTTCATAGTTTCAGTATGACCCACATTGTTCTATAAACTGGTCAAATGAAATTATGATCTGGGTACACTGAAATCAGGTTGAAATCATATGGGCCAGATTACAAAACGTACCAGCTCAAACCAATAACCTAAACTAGTCCCCAGTCATTGCTCTGTCCCTGCCCTGACGTTCAACGAGTTGTCACTGCCATAGCAGCCTTTTCTCCCTCTCACCTGTTCCACTTACATTACTAATCAGTGCCCACCCACAGGCCTATACCCCTTATCCTACATCCAGCACTCAGGCATGTCCATCCGAGTAGGGGCCTGAAAGGTATTTTTGCCGTGGACGATCACACAAGATGACATTTAAGACAGAATATCAATCCCCCAAGTGTAGAAGAATGGCTACTGTAGCGTACGCACTAGAGGCCAAATAAATCTGATTCAAAAAAAAACCAGTGGGCTGGTGCTGACCAAACCTCGAGTTTGGACCTGAATCTCAGCCCAGAAGGATTGATTTCAGTCCCGCTGAAATCTGGCAGAGGATCCGAATTTTGGCAAGACTGAAATAAATCATTTCCACTTACATGTGACCCATTTTGGCTCATACTTTTCATAATCTGATTCACAGTGTCTGAAACCAATTCTAGTGCAGCTAAAATCAAGTCTCATTTGATGATTATGGAGTGCAAAATCAGTACGGCTGAAACGACTTAGTAGAAAGAGGTTCAATTTCACGCTGATATTTTATGCAACGTGGGATTTTGGTCCTCAGATTGCACACCAGTTGCACCGAAGTTAGCTAATTGTCAGTGTTATTCAAATATGGACCGTGTCCAGGCGCCGCCCGTAGGGCAATTATCAACGAATCACAATTCGAGTGACGCGTGACCTCGACCAAAGTTCGACAGGAGGTTGCGTAACGCGTGACCGCCGAATTGAATGAAAAAATACAGTTACAGTAACAGTAACGGGAATAACGATGCCAGATGGGTGTAAGTAGCAGCCGTGTTTTGGTTTCTCGAGTGGCCGGAAAGTTAGAGAGATTCATGCGATATTCTGGTTAGGACGAGGAAGACAGGCAAACCCTTGGGCAAACCTCCGAAATTCAAGTCCGAACATCCTCCGAAAAACATATGTACTAACCCCGTACGCTTACTTCGGCCACATCCTGCACCCTCAGCGCATGTCAGAGACGCCGCACGCGCTTAGTCTCCCTTGGGCGTTAACATGAGTCCCAAAAAGGCTTGGAAGAAGCACAAAGCTTATGGCGACGATCAGGGCCTTGAGGCATCGGCAGCGTGTACTTCTCAGCTCACGACTTCGTCGTATGAGCCAGATGAGGCATACAACCCCGGACATACCTCGACGTCGTCCCTCATCGACCGTATCGGCCCCAAGAAACCATCTCTCCTCGAACGCATTGAACTTCAAGGACAGATGGAAACCGTCCCGCTAGATATCGGAGTCGGCAGGGAAGAGGAAGGCGAGGTTCTGAAAATTCGTGGGGCAGCATACTACGACACCGAGGAGGATGGTCAAGTAATGCCAGACATAACTTTCCAGGCGCGTTGTGCTTTCGTCGGGTTATGAATTTTTCTAAAAAAAAATTGGAACAGTCTCACACCAAACCCGTCCGGAATGGCTTTCTCTCTGCGGCAATACGCTCTCCTTTCACACACACCCAACCCGACGCGTACCAGGCTCGAAAACAGAACTTTGAACGCACGACATCCGAGGATGCGGTTGTAGATAGTCTCCTGGCCGATTCCGACAATAATTCCTCTACGGCCGAACAGAAAGTTCCAGATGGTTTTTCAACGAACCGCTCGGCACCTGACACCCAACATGCGTCTAGCAGTCGAAATCGTCTCCCACCCCCGCTCCAACCAAGCATAGGCCGCGCATTGCGGTCCGTTGTGTTTAACAACGTGAAGCTGCGCACCAGGGACGCTACAATCAATGCACACAAAGTGCAGGGGAAAATTGATATCCTTGTAACGGAATCCGTCTCCGAAATGTTCGAGGCGCAGATGCGGAAGGTTAAGGATCAATTGAGCGAAAGGCGGCCAGATTTGGACGAGCTGCTTAATGGTTTTGGAAACAAAATTGCGAGTGGCGTGGGGGACAACACGTGGCTGACGCGACGCGACAGCCGCTCGCTCGTCGCGTCTACCTCAAACCTGCCCACACCTCCGCCATCCGAATTGCTTGCTACAGAAAACATGGACAGGCCCCCACCGAAAGCGCCGAGGGCAATGCTAGGCATCCACTCACCGTTGCCACCCCCACTTCACATTGGCCTGAAGGGCAAAGAAAAGGTGTTCGAGTCTCCAGACGATGGAAGAGAGACGAGGGAACGCCGCAGCAGTTATTCCTCCCTACGCGCTGAACCCATGCAAGATGTTCCCCCCGATGGGGCGCCTCGAAGTGCCGGTTTTCGAAATCGCTCCCACCGGAGGGGATCCGTTTCACGGTCCCAGTCACCTGTTTCTGCGCACAGGCAAAGTTTTAGAGATGAAATGCCCACATATCGGTCCCCGGATCGTTCCCAAATACATAGTCTGCCGCGGAGAGGATCTCTCCGGTCGCACTCATGCAGCCCTGTACCCACTAGGTCCGCGACGCGCAGCTTCCCCACTCGACAGCCAATCCGGTCTCCTTCGCGGTCCTCTGCTCGCAGTAGCCGCCGATCTCGTTCGCCGCCTCGTCGGCCCCTTTCCCACACACGCAGCTTCACCAGCCGGCGTCCAAACTCTAAATCCCACTCACCACCCCCTCGCTCCACTTACTCCAATGGCTTTCATCGGCTTTCGCCTCGCAGATTTCGCTCGCGCTCAGCAGTTCGAGACCGATCCCGCGTGCGCACCTCTTCCGGCAAACGCCCCCTACGCTCGCGCTCCCCTTCCCCTGGCTTCAATTCGCAGGACGTGCACGAAAAACGCCCGCGGTCGCCTTCTCCGCCCCGCGGGCGCCGCGGCGAAAGTGTTCGGCGTAGATCACGTAGTCCCCCCCAACGAAAACGCAAGCTCTCGCAAGCATCTCCCCCTTCGCGGACCCGCTCTCCCCCCCGCCAAAATCGACGCTCCCCCAGTTTTGGTGCAGACGACACGAACCGCATGCCCTTCCGTAGGTTCAACGTGAATGCACCAGATTCGACGCCCAGCGTCCGGAATTCTGGGCGGGGCGCGGACTCACCGGGCCAGGAGCTCATGTCTCCGTTCGGTCCCCGCCCGCCGCCGCCTGCTCGGGTCCCCGATTCCTCCCCGGCGCCTCCGCCCGCACCCAACCACGCGTCCAATCCCTGCGACAAGGTCCCCGGCCTCTGGCTCGTCAAAGTGGGCGCTGACACCTCGAGGGTGCTCGAGGGCAGATTCATTATCGAACCCGGGTTTGCTGCGATTTGGGATATTGCTTCGCCTCCGTGCGTGCCTTTTCTGCTTCTTCCTATTCATTTCGGGTGTTCACCATCATGTAGGCCCTTCAGCGCCAGAAGGCCAGTGAATTCCAAGATATCCGTCTCCCTTTTGTGTCTATCGACGGCCGCGCTCACTGCCCTGTATATATCACTGAAGCCGTCGAATCCTTCGGCGGAAAGTATAGCTACGGCAGTCGCTAAGCTCGAGACGGCCTGGCCGCAGGACGGGACACTTTTCCTCGATATCAATAAAGAGAGGGAAGGGAGCGGCGGGAAGACGTGGTTGCCGTTCGACGTGGTTCGTCCTGCTTCTCGCTTGATTCGTTTTTCTTGATGATTTTTTTCTTGACGGGCAGGATCCCACGTCCCCTCTCGACGTGACAGAGCACATGCAGCCCGGCCCCAACGTTATCCGCTTCATCCAACTCACGAATATGGAGCACCACACCTTTATTTTGTACGCTTCGCGCCCCGAGCATACCGACACCCCATTGCGAGACACTCCGCCGCCTCCAAACAACTTGAACCCTCTATTTAACTTTCATTCCAGGACGGGCGGTTCATGATTCTTGTAGCATATCTTGTACACACTTGCATATCCTTATCTTCGCACATACATCGATACCGTCCGTCTTGACGTAGATTATAGCTTATTATTGTAAGTATACCTGTAGCACATCTTGGTCTATAATGTCTTGGTAGCGTTGTAGAAATACACTGCAGATAAATTCATGGAAGATCTAGAGTCGTAGGGTCGTCAGGTCGTAAACCGATCACTAAGGCAAATCGGATGCAGGCTCTGACACAAGGAAGCCGACAAGGCAGGAGTCAAGCATGAAATCTGCATTTACCCAGGCGTGGGTTGAGGCTACATAAATCCTAAATTAGTTGCCCAGTGGTGAAATGGACACTCACCGAAAAGCTGGGTCCCATCGCGCCCGGCTACACGCATGAGCTCTCTCTCCCCGCCGGGATGGAAGGCCAGATACGGCGTGATGTTATAGACTTTGCCGTTGAATGCAGACCATGCATCGTCTTTCGAGCGGTGCTTCTTCAACACGGAGGGTGGGATGCGCATCAAGGTGTCCACTCCCTTGGCGTACATAATGAGCGATGGCTAATCGGGAACGGATCTCGCGTACCCGTAGATCAGCGCCAGAAGATTTGAGAGCAGCCCAATCGAGGGGACTGTGTCCGGGGGCAAGGGCAACCTTTTCGCGTTTCTTGGAAGGCTTTGCGGGCCGCTTGGTTGTGGTGGTAGGAACAAGAAGTGAGGACGCGGGTTTGGGAGAGACACCAGGCGTACGCGTGGCAAGAGAGGGGACAGGCGGAGGAGGCATTAGGGCAGAATCGGAAAGGATCCGGGGTGGGCCGGATGGCGCAGCGCGTTGGGCGCTATTGAGAGCAGGGAACGCTGGGACAGAGTTATCATCCTCAGTCTCGGTTTCCTCTCCTTCATCGTCCGACGGCGGAGGCGAGACCTTGAGAAATGTGGGTATATCTGGAGTGGCAGTTGCCGGTGCGCCAGTGAGCCAGCTCTTGAGGTAAGAGGCCATTGCAGACGGAGTCAACCGATGGAAGCGATTGGTGTCTGAAAGAGACAAATGCAAACAACCCTCGATCTCCTCAAATGTCGACACCGTCTTCGCCCACTACTCCGCGCAAGGCCTCCATTCCACGGCCACCTCCTTCCCCGCTGCGACCGGTATCTCCCGCAACGTCCACTCACAACACCGTCGTGCCTTCTCCGCTTTCTGGGGCCCCAGTATCACCTCGACGAACACCCTCGTCTCCCCCTCCAACGAAAACGCGCGCTCGAGATCTACTCAGAAAACACTACGGACTCGGTGTTGGCCCTCCTCCCGCCCTCCCCGGAAAGACGACCCAGGATCCCATGAGCTTGGGTGCGTCCCTAGAAACGTAAATACATTTGTGTCTGATTTGGGTAGACTCTCCGGCTTTCGATGCCAAAACATACTATGAACAGTTAATAACGACTTCGTCGCTCCCCGCACTTCTTAAGCGTGAGAACGAGCTGCTGATTGGTACTGGTTCAATATCATTGTACTGGCAGAAACTCTAACATTCCGACGTAGAAATACGGGAACTTGACAGCGACCGCCAGTCTTTGGTGTATAACCACCATCACGAACTGATAGCCGCCAGCGACACCATTGCAGCTGTAGGGTTTTCTTGCCTTCATTGCATTTGTCTAATTAAATTCAGATGAAAACGCGGGCCGAAAGTCTCGATGCGGATCTGGATCTGCTGAGAGTCGCGTTTTCGGAAATCTCCCGGCTAAGCGCAGAGGTGGCGATTGAAGACACTCCGCCCGACGACTAATTTCATGCTGGGATTCAAGGAAAGTGGGATGTATACTATACAAATGTAATTATTGGGAATGCTATACTTACTGATGGTCAGACCGCTACTATGGGATCCCCATCTTGCGTTTTGGAACCCAGATCTCAACCTGGAAATTCGCTCCCCCGCGGTGCTCAATTCCCGTAATGAGAATATCCTCTATGCACAAACCATCACTGCCGTTGGGGCGCTTCCCGATGGACCATGCCTCGAAACCGCGTCGTGCAGCGACCAGCCTGCTCTGCGATGACTGCGTTCAGTCTCATATCCCAGAAGTGCAAGTAGCCGTCTCACCGTGATCCCCGATATGCTATGTGTTACGGCTGTCGCGACCATCATAAGCAGCAAGCTTCGTCGGCCGTCCTGCGTTCTGAACCGCTTCTCGAATGGTGGGTACCCTGGCCACTGTGATACGCAATGAGCGGGGGTGCCGGAAGTTGTACGACACATACCAGGACCCGGATTTTGATCTCTCGGTACGAGAAGACGCCGTCAAATACCCTGTCGTTGGGGCCCTCGAGCCCAGGGCACGACTCGCCGTCAATGTCGCGCAACCTGATTCCCGGCGTCGACCACTGCCTGTTCTTGAACATGATCGGCTGGATGCGGTGATGGTCGATCTTCTGGTAGCCCAGCTCCGTCACGGGCTCCTCGTACGCGTCCTGCGGGACGCGGACGTGGTCCGCAGGCCCGTCGGGGAGGCATGGCCCGATGTGCTTGGAGCCCCGCCGCGGTTTGCTGCCCTTCCGAAGGGGTTCGGGCTCGGGCTCGGGCATCGCGATCGAAGAGGCGCGCGGGCGCGCGGCCTTGTACGGCGAGACCTGGGCGTGCTTGTGGATCGACTGTGTGGCCGCAGGGGTCAGCGAGAGAGAGAGACGCGGGAGGAAACGACGTACGTTGGAGCGGACGCGGGTCGGGCCTGCCGATCCCTCTAATGCACCGGCGAGGGAGGAGTAGTCCGAGACCGGCGGCCGCGGGCGCGGGGGGTGGTCTACGATGGAATTGCGCCTCGCGAGCGGGGACGGGATGGTATTGTGGACCGGCGCGGTCGACTGGGGGGCTGCCGGGAACCCGTAGCTCTGGCTGTGGAGCGAAGGCTGCACGAAGCGCGAGGGAGAATAGGATGGGTCGTATGCGGTGTGCTGGACGCGCTGCGTCGGCTGATAGTGTTGGTGATATTGAGGCGCTGGGGAAGAATGGTATGATTGCTGGGATGGGTATCGTGGCTGCTGCACTGCTATTGGGTGGCATTTAAGCACGAACTAGTCAATAAGCAGATGCGACGTACCAGTGGCAAAATGGTATCCCTGTTGGGAGTGCCCGTTGTATCCGTTATATCTTGGGACACCAATCGCGCCAGCGAATGAAGTCGGCAGAGGATCCTTCACGTTCTCGGAATAAAAACATTCAACCGGGATGTCGCGAGGATCGTAGCTGGGCATTTTGGAGAGGAAGAGTGAGGGCCCCCACAATTTGGCAGCGGATTAAATAGGTATTCCGCGGGATCGAGTGGCCTGAGCAACGGGAAAGCACCATTGTAGCGCAAACCACTAAAGCACCGCCAGTGTGGCCGCCAGCCAAAGCGCCCATGGTGGTCCACATTGTTCGGAGTAGAAAGCCTGATGAAGAATACGAACATTGATTGCGCCGAAAGCTTCTTTAAAAACTTTACCCGGTTGAGCAAGCGTCACCTTACTTGAAAAACCGATTCAAGACAAAGTGCCACTGATGGTTGTCTTTTGCTATAGGTTTTGGTAGTGAGTGGCTTTATTTTGACTATAGATGAATTGTAGAAACGAAGGAAAAGAACTGCGAATCAGATCTGGCTTTTGGAAAGCAATTACTTATCCGCAACTTTTGAAAGTCAAGCAAAGTTGGTGGCAGTCGTGATTCGGCGGCAGAATGACGCGTGGTAATCTTCCAGGGCGAGAAAAAAAAAGTCAAATTGCAGGAAACGAACAACCGGGGAGCATTTCGCGCCGTTGCCTCCTTTAGTCGCGACTTGTGACGCGTCGAATGTAAATCACGTGACCGCGATAATCCTGGCCAAGTGCGTTTCCTTCTTTTCGTTGACCACTTTATAATCAATGCCACGGCTGACACGGTCAATATCCTCAGCGCTCACCAAGCCCGTGAACTCCGTTGAAATAAGAAATACCGACATCTCCAACTTGAAGCGAACGTCTCCGGAGTCTGAACTTGACTTACCGTTGCTGGCTCCTGCTTTTCAGTCAATATGGCTCCTCCCTTTACCGACGCCCACATCGAGGACTCTCCCAAACGCATCCGTGTGCTCTTCGGCGGCGTCTTGATCGTCGACACCACCAAAGCGAAACTCGTGTAAGCTGAGCAAACCAGCGCGCCCGCCTAGTGGGAACTCACTCAGGCCTGTTCGGGCGTAGATGGGAGAGCAGATACTACCCCACCTACTTCTTCCCGCAGAGCGAGCTGGCCCAAGAGTACATCCAGCTCGCGTCGGAGCACCCCGACGGCGATATGTACGATTTGGCTGCCGGCTCGAAGAAGGCTGAGGCGGCTGTTACGGTCTACTCGAGCGCGTCGCACCAGCATCTCAATGGTTTGCTCAAGATCAATTTCAGGTAGGGGAAAATACTATCTTGGTACGAGATCCTTGCTAACGGTATCGCAGCCAAGCCGACGCGTGGTTCGAAGAAGCCGAGCAAATCTTTGTCCACCCTAAGGATCCTTACAAGGTTTGTGTATTTTCAAGCATGGTGGCGCGCCTAACTAACCATTCATAGCGAGTAGACGTCCTGAACTCCTCCCGGCACATCCGGGTGGAGGTCGACGGCGTCGAGGTCGCCAACACGCGTGCCCCGAAACTCCTCTATGAGACCGGCCTCCCTGTGCGCTCCTACATCGCAAAGACCGACTGCCGCCTCGACCTGCTCGTGCCTTCTGAGCTCGTAACAGCCTGCCCATACAAGGCGAGTTCCATGCGCACATCGCGCAAGATTCTCATACTAACCACTATCACGGGGACGTTTATTCACAGGGAGAAGCACACTACTACCACGTCCAAGTCTCCCCGGAGAAGAGGGTCGACAACGTTGTCTGGTGGTACCGGAACCCGAATCTCGAGTGTGCGGGAATCAACGGGCTGGTCGCGTTTTACGATGAAAAGGTGGACGTTTTCGTGGATGGTGTGAAGCAGACTCGTCCGAAGAGCTTGTTGTCCTGAGAGTCGAACGTGAGGTTGTAATATCAGATGTTGTACCATCAGCAGTGAATCAGACAAGTAAATCGAATGAGACGGGTGTGTATTTCAGAGTGGGGATTCGGTGCAGTGGGCATAGCACGAAAACATGTACATGATACATACAATACAACCAGGGAACTGAACTGCAGTAAGTCAGGTCAATTCAAGACTTAGTCGTCGTCGTCATCGTCGTCGTCTGCTTCCTCGAGCCACTGAAAAATGTGAGAACACGCAAAGACAGACGACCACAATGACGAGATTACCTTCAAGAAAGGCTCGCTAGCCTTGCGGACCTTCTTGCTAGTCTCCTTGTCAGTATACTTCTTGCTGACGTGCGTGCCCCAATTGGTGACGACGTCCTCGTCGAGGATATCGTCCTGGTACAGCGCCATGAGAATCTTGGGAACCTGCGGAAGCAAGTCGGGGTACGCGAGCCCGACCAAACGCTCGATGCCACCGAGCAGGGCCTTTTGATGTTTCTCCGATGTAACCATCTAGCACAGATGTTAGTGATGGAGCGCACAACCGTGACGGACGGACGGCGCACCTTCTTCAACAACGGCGAAAAGTTCGGGATCTCCGTAAGGACATCCTCCGAGAAGATGGTAACGAGGATGAGCACCGTCTTGTGCTTCTTCTCGATGCCGAGCTCTTCAGCCTTCTTGTAGACTGCGATGTTGAGCGCCTTGGGCTCCATCTCGGGGGCCTCCATGATCCAGTTGCCAAACTGCGCGTAGGGGCTGTTGATATCATCGTCACTTCCGCCGTCATCGTCTCCGCCGGCCAGAACTGTGGCGGCCATGCTACCCTCGAGAGCCTTGACACGGGCCTTGACGGCCTCGGGGGAGGTGTCCTGAGACCAGTCCTCCTTGGCAAGGGCGGTGTCTGTGTTCAACTCGGCCGCCTCGGCTTTGATCTTCTTGGTCAATTCGTCGTCACTCTCGGCGCCGGGGTCGTCGGCATCATCGTCACCATTCTCGGGGGTGACGTCGCCTCCACCCCCGCCAACGCCGGCGGCGGCGTCGCCGTTCGTGGCCCTTTTGCCCTTGCGCGCCTTGATCGGCGGGTTCTTCAAGATGAAAGTGGTAAGCTTGTGCCTCATATCGACACCCGTCCTCTCTCCACATGCTTTGCAATCCCGGATGATATCTTCGGCTCTACCGACCTTGAGGATGATGAGCTCTGTTTCGGGATTTTTGCACGACTTGCAGAGGACAAACTTGTCGATGAAGCCATCGAGAAGTTCGCGGAGACGGTTGGCGTCATGGGCACCATTAACGATGTACCTCTCGTTCTTTTCGTCGACAGTGGTTTGGGCGCCTAGTTCGCAGCCGAAGAATTTGGTGGTGTAGCTCGGGGGACGGCTGAGCGCACGTGCGACATCAGACATGTTAGGGAGGACGGTCTTGATGCCATTTCCCTTGCCCTCAATTTTGGTGAGGAGGATGGGCATGCTATAGAGACAGGGTCAGACATGTTGCCACAGGTGTGGCTCACGGTGCTTACCGGTAACGGTAGAATTTATCATCAACATCGCGGCGGATGTTCACAAATCCTGAAGCCATGCTGGGCTATCTAACGCTGGAGAGAAGTGAGACGAGAAACTGGAGGAGTTTGAGGAAATGCTCACGAAACAGACGAGAGAATGAGGTGGAACGAGTCTTCTGTGCGTGGATATAATTGGAGGTCGAAGCATGAATCTCTGCCTGGACAGAGAGATGCAGGAGATAGAATGGGGGGAGTGGGTTGGCGAAATCGTGGAGTTACTTTGGTATCGACTTTTCGAGATTCTGTGAGGGTCAAGATGGTCGTGGCTGAGATGAAAAATCCTGTGCGGGGTTGCGTATGACTAGCTCGGCTTCGGCCCGGCATCGCGGCATACTCAATTGAACATGTTCCACCTTAATCCATATTTCTCGGAGCGCATGGACTGCGAGAGGCCCAAAATACTGTCCGGATTCCGGCTACGACTTGGGCTCGACGAATCAGCATTGTAATCTAACAGGCAACTATCTGCGGTGAAGAAAACACTTGAATCTGGACACAACTTTTGTGCGGATTCTGAACAACATCCCTATGTCATCGGAGCGGTATTTTGGACTATCTACACTTGCTCCGCACTCTATCTGTGTGAGAAGGAATTTCTCTGCACGAGCTCCCAAATTCTTGTACCGAATCTAGGCTTAGAACGAACCTGTCCCGATAGTCTATGAACCATGACTGACGCACCTCGAGTCGTTATTCTCTGGGCCGTAAGTCTCTCAAGCACTGGCCACGTCTCAATCTCTTGCCCGCGTCTTTCTCTTTCAAGCTAATCGTCTCCCCGACGGTAGCATCCGAGGTCTACGAGCACCATGTTTGAATGCGCCATGCTCCAGCGACCCGATTTCCAAGTCCTCCATGAGCCAATGGTCCGACCAACTCTATGCTGCTTCACATAAAACTGACCATCCATGTTAGGGTGACGCTTGGTATTTCGGAAGCGAGGTGGGTCGCCCTTTCCGTCTACATCGACGCGAGTTGCTGACCCAACGAAGCGCGTCTCCAAGCGCTATTCTGCCGAAGTGTGCGCAAAGGACTTTGCCCAATACTCCACCAGCACCTTCAAGAAGGTGCGCATCTATTTTGCACCGGGATACACGGTTGTTAAAGAAATCGACGCGGTGCAGACATGGGAAGGGATCATCAAGCCCGCAGACGGCTCCAAACGCGTCTTCAGCAAGGACATGGCGCAGTACATCTTCCCCCTGCCATCCTCTTCCATCGATTCCGTCCCCTCCTTCGGCCCGTCCGGGAACCCAACCCTTATCCCGACGGAAGTGCTCCTCGACCCCGACATCCAACAGACGTTTCTCATTCGGACGCCAGAGAAGGCGGTGCCGTCGTACCATCGCCTCTGCTACCCGGGAAGCGAGACGGGCTTCGAGTACTGGGACCCGGGAGAGGCGGGCTACAGGGAGCTGCGGCTCTTGTTCGACTTTTTGCGGAGCCATGGGCGTGCGCCCGTCATCCTCGAGAGTGCAGAACTCCTCGCGCACGCTCCCGAGGTAATGAAGAGCTGGTGCGAGAGTGCCGGGATCGAGTTCAACGGAAAGATGCTCCAGTGGGACGAAGGCCCAAGGGAGCATTTGTGAGTAGCTGCCACTCCCTCTGGTCATCGCTGACCCTACGCAGCAAAAAGTGGACAGGCTTCACCGCCGCCGTTGAGAACTCGCAGGGGATCGGCAAGGGCGTCAAGGAGGAATACAAGACGCAGTGCAACTACGCTTTGAACGGGAAAGGGAGCTCGCCGCCGGACCTTCCCGAGGGCGTGCGCAAGTGCATTGCGGACAACATGGCCGACTATAACTACCTGCTATCGTTTGTCAAGAGGATTTAGCGAACATCAGAGGTGGACAAGGTACGCGCGCTGAGGTCATATCGAGATCATTGTAAGGTTCGGAATATCTTGTGCGCGCTTCACAGTAGCTGTATAGTCTGGGGCATGCCCCATAAACTTCATCAAGGGCATGACAACCACAGGATATCGCAATACCGAGCCGCGGCTTGAGCCATGACTACTGGCCCCCTGCATGCCGAGTTCATTCATGGGCCTAAATATTCCATGCCTTGCTTGTGGGTTAGCCGATGGCGATGCGTCGTCTGGGCTGCTAGTTTGGGTTCATCATAGGTTCATCCTCGTCATCCTCATTGGCTTTACGACACGAAGTTGGTTAGTGCCACGGCGTGAAAATGTGCGTGTTCGTGAAAGAAGTGAACGTGGATGTCCCCATTATTAAACTGATGCCTCTCTCGACTACTGCCACCAGCGTTAGTTTTCATCGTGAGCGTGCTGGCCGGAGTGTTCGAAGTAGAGGTACATAAGCTCCTATGTCACCTTTTTCCCTCTACCTTAAACGCGCAGCATGACTATTGAAATATTGACCTTCCGCATGTATACATATTAACTGTCGTTGGTATTGTAGATGTGGTCAAAGTACAGATTTTGTAACTGGGCTGAAAGGCACGAAGATTCGGAAGAAACAAACGGAATCCGCTTGGACAATCTCACTCACAGCGCTCCCACCACTGCTCCGTCCTGGCCCCGCGTTCCCGACGTGAACACACCGTCCTGCTCCTTCTTCGGTGCGGCCCACAGAGCATGCGTTCAGGTCGAACGACGCGCCGCGCGTGGCCTCGGATGCTGGCGGGGATCGGAGTGAGGAGGGAAGACGGATCGAATCGGAAATCGTCCAAAGGGAAATGGACTCGGAGTCTCTCGGAGTCCTATCATGAACTAAGTATGTTATCGGAGCAGTGTCTTGGACTATCTACACTTGCTCTGTACTCTCCCTGTGGCCGAAGAGGGTCCACGAGCTCCCCAAATTTATTCGCCCTCACCATTGAATCTAGGCTTCACCATGACCGCCGTCCCTCGAGTCGTTATTCTCTGGGTCGTGAGTCTCTTGAGCACCGGCCATGTCTCAAGCTCGAGTTGCCCGCGTCTTTCGTTTTCAAGCTAATCGTCTCCCCGACGGTAGCATCCGAGGTCTACGAGCACCATGTTTGAATGTGCTATGCTCCAGCGACCCGACTTCCAAGTCCTCCATGAGCCAATGGTCCGACCAACTCTATGCTGCTCCACATAGAACTGACCGTGTTAGGGTGACGCTTGGTATTTCGGAAGCGAGGTGGGTCGCCCTCTCCGTCTACATCGACACGAGTTGTTAACCCAACGAAGCGCGTGTCCAAGCGCTATTCTGCCGAAGTGTGCGCAAAGGACTTTGCCCAATACTCCACCAGCACCTTCAAGAAGGTGCGCATCTATTTTGCACCGGGATACATACACGGTTGCTAAAGAAATCGACGCGGTGCAGACATGGGAAGGGATCATCAAGCCCGCAGACGGCTCCAAACGCGTCTTCAGCAAGGACATGGCGCAGTACATCTTCCCCCTGCCATCCTCTTCCAATGATTCCGTCCCCTCCTTCGGCCCGTCCGGGAACCCAACCCTTATTCCCACGGAAGCGCTCCTCGACTCCGATATCCAACACACGTTTCTCATTCGGACGCCAGAGAAGGCGGTGCCGTCGTACCATCGCCTCTGCTACCCGGGAAGCGAGACGGGCTTCGAGTACTGGGACCCGGAAGAGGCGGGCTACAGGGAGCTGCGGCTCTTGTTCGACTTTTTGCGGAGCCATGGGCGTGCGCCCGTCATCCTCGAGAGTGCAGAACTCCTCGCGCACGCTCCCGAGGTAATGAAGAGCTGGTGCGAGAGTGCCGGGATCGAGTTCAACGAGAAGATGCTCCAGTGGGACGAGGGCACAAAGGAGCATTTGTAAGTAGCTGCCACTCCCTCTGGTCGTTACGCTGACCCTGCGCAGCAAAAAGTGGCCGGGCTTCCACACCGCCGCTGAGAACTCGCAGGGCATTGGAAGAGGCGTCAAAGAGAAATACAAGACGCTGTACAACTACGCAGTGAACGGGAAAGGGAGCTCGCCGCCGGACCTTCCCGAGGACGTGCGCAAGTGCATTGCGGACAACATGGCCGACTATAACTACCTGCTATCGTTTGTCAAGAGGATTTAGTGCACTGTCGGTCGAACATCTCCGACGACTGAATTCTCACTGCTCATTCTTGTCATTTCTAAAGAGAACTGCGCACCCAACGTCGAGGGACTGAAAGGATATTCGAAATGGATTGTTGACCGTTTCTCCGTTTTTCCGTTGGTTTCTGGCGGACTATCTCATGTACTTGGAATGCACTATGGGACGATATTATTCTAGACCCACCTTATTTGTTTTGTTCATGCCATTACACACGCGAGCAAGGCGAGTCGGAATTTGGACAGAATTACCTTTGCTGACAAGCGCACAAGATGTACAATGTACTCAGCTCGTGCACACACACAGTGTCTGTTTTCCGCGCTCGTGGTTCAGGTAGCGTATCATGGAGGGAGCGTGCCCGTCCGGCGACGTGCTTGGTTTCTAGTCGTGCGCTCGGTCAGGCCGAGACTCGTGCTGCGCGGAATCCGGATGTCTGCGTGGTGAAGGCTGTTGCGCGTCTGACCTCCCAGCCATGCCTTGCCGCCCGTCTTCCGTGCGTACGCATCTGCCGTCTTGAAGCTGCGGCACAGCGTCGACTTCTCCCTCGGCTCTCCGCCTCCCGATGTCCACTCACAGCGGCCTTAAATGACACGGCCCCGTCCCGACAGCAGGGTGCGACAGCGACTCGGACAGTGACGACGACGGCGCCAATATGGTCATCAACCACTCCGCAGCGTCCAGCACCGTGAGCATGATGCCGCACGAGCGCGTCAAGGCGCTCCAGCACGCCAACAACGACCTCGCTCCTGGATACGGAGCGCACAATGCGGCGGAGCAGGAGGCCAAGTTCCAGGAACCTCCAGGTCAAGCTGGAGGAGACGCGCAACGAGCTGAGCGCCGAAGCGCGTGGAGAAGGAGCTGCGGCCCAAGGAGCGCGAAAACAACACTCAGAGCGGTGCGCTCGAGACCTCCAAGTCTTCGTACAACAGCCTTCAGCTGAATCAGCAGCAGTACCTCGACCAATGTTCGCGGGCAGAAAAGTGTCGTGATGACCTGTGCGACTGCGAGACCGTGCGCACGCTGCGCGACCAGGCGAGACTCGCGCAGATTGAGATTGTGAGGTACGCAAAGGAGCACGAGGCGTACAAGGACCGCGTCGCGCATTTGGAGCAGGAGATCAGCATTGCGCAGCAGGCGTAGGCGCAGCTGGACGAGCAGGCAGACGCAGGAAAATATGCTTTTGAAGGAGACGGTTGATTTGGAGATGCGGAATCATAGTGGACGCGCGGTGCGTGGTTCGAGTGGCCAGAGCAGCGCGGCGAACACGGTTAGCAAGAGTCTAACCTATGCTCTCGACGCAAAGCAATTCAATACCATCCCCACCATGCATATTATTTAAATAATTTAAATAATTTATTATATAGCGTCGGAGAATCTCCATCAAGTTGGACCCACATTCATTTTGCCCACAAGCACCGCCACGGACACCTTCACGCCCCACCGGCGTAGAGAAGCCTACGAAGAGCACCCCACCAGGGAAGGGAAGCTCGGACAATTCGCAGTACTCAGAAGCGATCTGGGGATACGCTGACTCCCACGGTCCCGAGAAACGGCCGAAGAAAGACACAGACCCCAAACTGCAGTCCGCCAGCTACGCGCTCGAGCTTCTCTCGAATGGTGGCCTTCGCAGTCACGTAGTTGCCGTGCTCGTGTCACGCAATTCTCTTGAACTACTGAACTCTACTGAACTACGATCGTTCAATCGAGTCACATCCGAGCCACTCCGCTTCACTAGCCCCGACAACAGGGCCACCTTCCTCACTGTCCTTTCTGGCTTCGCGCACTTGAGCTCCCCTCGGTGGGGGTACCCAGAGCTACTCGAGCCACCGGCAATTCCGCAACCGTTGCCCCCCAAGCCGCTGAAAGGGTTTTGGCGGGGCATGTATAAGGACCACGTCCTCGAATTGAGGGATGGCTGGAAACTGACGTTGGGGAAGTTACTCTTCCGGGCACACGGAGTGATCGGGCGCGGTACGGTTGTTGTCCAGGCCAAGGTGACTAGTTGTCCCCGCCTCGACCTCAACGGCAAGACTGTGGTCGTGAAATGGAGTTGGGTGCCCAAAACCCGAATTCCCGAAGTCGATATTGTCAACGGCGCACGGCAGTATGCAATACAAGACCGCCCCGAGATGCTTCGTCATCTGCCCGACATATACCATTCTCAACAATTTGACGGCCTCATTCCAGAGTGTCAACAATCTCTCTTTCAAATTCTTCCGGCGGGTACAGATGAAGAACGGATCCTCCGGGTGATAGTTCAGGAAGAGCTCAGACCTATTGACGAGTTGGAGGACCCAGTTGAATTGGCACAAGCTTTCAAACAAATTTTTGAATGTATGTTGCTTATTACTCCCTTCGTCCTTCGATCTCATCACTATGCAGGCTACCGTTGGCTGTATGAGAAGACCAAGACCATTCACCGGGACATCAGCGTCAGCAATCTCATGTTCCACGAGATCGATGGCAAAGTGTATGGGGTCTTGAATGACTTTGATCTCGCCCTCCGCTTGAATGTCGAGCCACCTCCAACCTCCAAGCAGCGTACAGGAACAAAGCCGTATATGGCAATTGACCTGCTTGTTCCGGAGCCTCCTTACCATCTCCCTCGGCACGACCTCGAATCATTCTTATACGTCCTCGTCTTCCTCACCTGCCAAATCGAAAATTCCACACTCGCTAAATGGGAAGACCTCGCGATGGAGGATTTGAGAGACAAGAAGAATACTGCTATAACCCGGGATGACTTACCTCCGACCAAGTATCATTTCGAGAGATTTGGTATATGGATAATTGCAATTTCGACTCTGTTTCGGACAGGCTTTAACTACCGTAGCTCGCACCGAGCTGGTATTGAACTCGCAAAACTGATTGGCGGTTCCTCACCGCCGTCCTTCGACGACGTAACCCTTGGCGACTCGGTGACTTTCGACAAGTTTGCAGCGATTTTGGAAGTACCCATTATTCAGTCGTGATAGTTCTTTTTGAGTCGTCCTCGATCCCATCGACGAAGCCGTCTCGCCCTAGTCCTCGAACTCGGGGTAGGCAGGAGCATCTGCTACACTGTTGCGCGCGGTAGGCGGCGGACCGATGTCGAAGCCCGAGCCGGGAAGAGGGGTGACGGGCGCGACGGAACTTCTTCGCTGCGTGCGTTGCTGCTGTTCGTGGAGTTGGAGGAGTGGGAATGGGAGTGCGTGTGCGAGGTGGACGCCGCGATGTGAGACGAGTTGGACATGCCGTGGGGTGGGAACAGCGTGCGACGCGCTGGACACGTCGCCGTCGTCGTCGTCCGTCCTCAGCTTCTTCTGGCTCCGAGATGCGCTCGAGGCCCATGTCGTCGTTGTCGTTGTCCGCGCCGGGCCAGGTGGGCGGCTCGTCTTGAATAGCGAAGATGGTTCGCGGGAGCTGGGGATGGGCATCAGCATGGTGCGATACGGAGGAAAAGTACGAATGCGTGATGCGGAAAAGGACGTCAAGGAGGCAGGAGGGCTGCTCCCGAGCTCCGACGGGGGCCTGGCGAAGGTGAGCGGCGGCGGTAGGGACGCGAGCGACGACAGGTCGCGGATCGGCTCGAACCCTGCGCGGTACGTGCACCACATTTGCGCGTAGAACGCCGCGGGCCATGGCCCCGAGTCCGGCGCGTCGTCAGCGCTGCTGCTGGAGCGGTGCGAGGAGCTCGAGGACGAGTGCGAGTGGGAGGATGAGTTGAGCGCCGCGGGGACGCGCTCCTCGTCCGCGCCCCCTCAGCCCGGCCGCTTGACGCTCATTAACCAAATCTCCGCCTGACTGCGGTCGGGCACGGCGTCCCCGTCAAGCAGGTAGCGCATCGCCTTGTCGAGCAGGTGCGCGAACCACCGGCTCAGGCGCGACGCGAGCGCGCCGTCCGCGCCAAGACGGCTCGGGCTGCGTGGAGCTAGAGCCTCTGCCCGTTGGGGTAGTCCGCGCCGTTCCCGACAGAAGACGGCGGCGTGCTCTGCGAGAACGAGAACCGGCGCTCGGAGCGCGTGTGCGGTCGAGCGGTACCGCCCCCGTAGGCGCTACCATCGCCTCTGCTACACGGGCAACGAGACGGGCTTCGAGTACTGGGACCCGGAAGACTGTAACTACCTGCTATCGTTTGTCAAGAGGATTTAGTGCGCTGTCGGTCGAACAAGGACACTATGATAGATGTCCAATTTTGATACGGATCACATCTTACTTCCTCGCAAGTTGTATTTCTCTAGCATGCTCAGTATTAACGCCAATTTTATGTATCATTCAAGAGGGGTACGGTGTACGCAGAATAACAGGATTGTACCTAAATGAAAACCTGCAATGGTTGCCTACCGAAGCCAAGTTCGGCGAGATCAGGGTAGCATGGGACCAGCGCGTCCTCCGCACCCAGGTACAACCCGTTGTAGATTCGCCAATACACCTCGCGTACCTTCCTTGCAGGGTGGAACAGTCCCTGCAGCACGTAGCTCAGCAGAATGCCGGGCCCAAGAGTAACGCGCAACGCCTCGATCGCGTCCATAACGGCCGAAAGCACATGGGGAGACGTCTCGAAGCAGTTGGGCCAGACGAGGTTCGTCAGATGCAGCATCGCGTCCTCGCAGCCCATCCCCGCGACGCCAAGCGCCAGGTGCTTGACGATCGTGCTCGCCGTCTGCCGGTGGACAGCGTCGCGGTCTGTCAGGGCATCTTTAAGCAGCGTGAGCACCGAGTCGCAGTAGAACGCGGATTGCGGGCCGATGTATTCGAAAATGTAGGTCAGCGCCTTCAGGCAACCCGTGCGCACGTTCAGCTCCGCCGTCCGGTATTCATTGAGGATGGCAGGGATGCAAGTGAAGGGGCCACACGTTTCGGCAACGATGGCGATGGCGATGGTGCTGCACACGCGGCTCTGGCGTTCCTGGACACGCAGGTTGGTGAGAAGCACGGAGAGGACGTCCTGCGGTCCTATGCTCTTCGCGATGTATCCGAATGTGTTGACGGCGGCGCGGCGGATGTTCTTCTTGCGCGCCTTCAGCAAATCAAGCAACTCGAAGCAGATGCGCATCCATTCCCGAGCGGAGACGAATTCCGCGCCGCGGTCGGCGATGCGTCCAACGAGGTTAATGGCCGCCTCTTGGACCTTCTCATGCCTGTTTCGAAGAATGGGGGCCATACGCGACACTAGATGGAAAGAAATGCCGCCCGTCAGTTCACGGTTGTTGTGATTATATGAAAGACTATGCTCACAAAGATCTTTGACCGGCGGGTTCATCTGCGTCATCCCAACAACGTTGGAGACCGCTCCCAGAGCCGCAACGATACTGCCAAGCGTGTCGGGGTATTCCTCGCCCAGTTGCTCAAAGAGCACCAGTCCGAGCTTGTCGAGCAGCTGTTCTTCCCCGCACTGTTTGACTACAACGACCAATCGCACTGTTAGATCGGCGGCCTGCTGGCGGACTTTGGCGCTCTTATTATTGAGCCGCCAGAGAATGGTGGACACGATCTGAGTGAGGTAGGGTTTGACACGGATGCTCAAGGCATTTACGACCGTCCCGAACCCATCCAACATGACCTGGTCTTCTGTGGTCTGCTCCTGGAATGCATATAGAACCCCGTCCACAAGCCTCGTCTCGGTGCGACCTTCGAGCTCGGACACGCCGAGTTTCGTAACGACCATCGTGATTGTCTCAAGGACCATCTTGCGGTACGGCTCGGATTCATCCTTCAGACCGTCCACAATCTGTTCGATAACCTGCACCGCTCCGGCCTTCTTGGAGAGCTCGACGGTCGTCCCTACGACCTGTCTGTAGTTGCGGCGATCGAGGGCCATGCGACGAGTCCAGAAGGCCTGGAAGAATGGGGGAGTAACATCCCTTTGGACGTACTCGGCCGTCACGCCTTCCGTCGCGACGCAATGTTGGACGACCTTCAGGACGATCTTCTTCATCTCCTCATCCGAAGTTTTGAATTCACGGATGAGAACCTGCATCGCGTGCTTGGTGAAGGAGGACGCGTAATCCGGATCCATCAGAGGTACGAGAAAGCCCGCGGCTTTGAGAAATGCGGCAAGATTTTTGCCCCGATGAACTCGAATGCCCGACCAGAGAGGCTCTAGGACGACACCAAAAGCCTCAATTCCGTACGGAGTAGCCGCTTCCGCGAGGGCAGCAATGCTCAGCGCGGTCATCGTCCGGACTTTCTGCTGCTCGTCCGAAAGCCCAGGAGCGATACACTCGACCAAATGCGTCAGGTGAGGCAATACTCCGCATCCCACCATGATAGCGATCTGCTGGACAATGCGGATGCCGGTGTGCCTGGCTTGCCACGACTTATTGGACCGGCATACGGCTTTTATGAAGGGGAGGACAGAGGCGATGCCGAGTGCCGTCGCGACCACAGCGAATGCGCGAGCTGTGGTATTACGCACGTATTCATCTGTGTGGTCGATGTCCAGGCGCATGACGGAAATCATATGCGCGAGCCCGGCGGCTTTGGTAAGGTTCGAGATGATCTCGCGGCCCTCGACGCGGGCATAATAGTCCTCGTCAATGAGGAGGGGCTGAATAACGACGAGAATTTTGTGCACGAAGGGGCGGACGAGATCGTCCAGCTGGAATAGGACACGATCAACAACCTTGACGAGGAGATGGCGCTCTTGGTCTTCGAGGGTCCGCTCCATAAGGAGGGGCAGGACTCCATTGAACAAGGGGGCAGCGCCAAACTCGCGCGCCTTGGCGGTGATCTGTCGGAGTGCGGATTTACGGACGGGGGGAGTGCCATTTTTGATCTTGAGTAAAAGGCTAAGGATTTTACGCTCCTTCAGATCCTCTACAGAAAGCTCTGACTCCTCTTCTTCTTTGAGAATTTGGGCGAAGTACTGGGCATCCTCGGGCCGGAAGAAGGAAAGATCACCGAGATTGGTGGGCGGTTCGGGGATGAGGCCGGTAGCCTTAATGGCGCTCGATTCGTGAATGACAAAACCACCTGCGTCAATCGAAGGGGTGGCTGAAAGTTTCTGGGAAGCTGCAGTATTAGTGTAGCCAGCAGGAGGGGTAACGACGATGTAGCCAGGGTAGGGGAGAAGCGCATCGAGTTCTGCGTCAAGCAAATATGTGCCTGCCATTGACTTCCGGGGAGCCATGATGATGGGGGTCATGGCTCCGACACCCACGTCAGCAGGCGTTGCATCCCAGCGAGACCGACGCTTTTTGAGTGCGTCAGTTTCGGCGGTGTCCACGTCCCAGCGAAGTTTGCGCTTCAGGGAAGTATCAGCGTCTGAAATGGTGGGCGCTCGAGGAGTGAGATCGAGATCCATCTTCACCGTATCCTGACGCTCCCTCGAAGCGATGACCGCCTGCGTCCGAGCTTCTTCTTGTTCCAGGTGTGCCAATCGCATGGCGGTGGCATACCCACTCTCAGCTGCATTTGTATCACTGGATTGAAAGGGGTCTTCACCGTGTACGGCTACCCTCGCGAAGCGGTCATGTTCACCCGCTCGACGAGCAGCGATTTGACGGACCGAGACGGTTTCCGCGAATGGATCAACATCCTCTTTCTCTGCGAGTTCCCTGAATTCGTCGAGGATTTCCCTTGGAGCTGTGTATGAGTCTAACAGGGTGGGCGGAGCTGGGGAAGACATTATACCTGAAGACTGTTGTCGGTACGGGCGGGTGACGACTCAGATAAGCAAATGCCTCTTTATACAAACAAGCCAGGTCAATCTGACTCAGCGCACGGAACCGACTACGCATTATCGACTATATACTGTGAGGACATCATTATGTCTCTACGAATCTGCTGGGAAAAAATACGCACCCGTCCACATAGCATGACTCCGTGTCGTTGGCTCGAAATGCATCAATACGCGCTCGATGCTCCTTCTGACATTATTAACTGCTTTCGGACCGTATGTGTCGGCCACTGTTCATCTAGTCGTCTTGCATGAGACCTGTCATAGCCACCTTGAGGCGCTACCTGCACGAATCGCAAGGACAACAAAGCATGGAATGCAGAACTAGATGCCCAAGGTCCCAGAAGGTTCGATCCAAAGGAAAACAGTATGATCGAGGGAAGGTTCTATACGCACAGCAACGAATTTTGCGCAGCCAGCAGACGAGTTCACGAAGGGACGGGTTGAAGAGAGGGATACTAGTATGTGGTGTTGTTGATATAAGACGGCTTCCGGTTCCGACCCAATTACGGCATCGTCCACCGACTTTCGCCATGACCCGTACGTGCATCCGCCCTATCTCGGCGCAGAGAGAACGAATCGTCTCAAAACCGTCTCAAAGGGGGCAATCAGCGTGAGCAAGATAGATTGAAAGCTGCCAAAAAGCTCGCGGCTACAAAGGGCAAGCCTAAGGAAAGCGCCACGAGCCTCCAGAAGAGAAAAGAGGCGTAAGTCTCAACTTTATTGTGAACCCGCACCAGCATTTCACGGATATTGTACAGTGACGCTGAGATTCTACGAGCCAAACAGAAGGCATGCAAAATTAGGCTCTGCGGCATTGGTACTAACCTGTTTGCCCTCAGAAAAAGGAAGAAGAGAAAGCAGCGCAGCAAGCCAGCGGTAAATGACCCGTCTTTCACCTCGGGGCAATTATCGTCCATCGGCTTTGGGACTTTCGGATTCCTTACACCAATTTCTCAGGGGCATGTGCACATACATGGTAGCCAGCATGTTATTCCGCCTCTGTGTCTGGCCACTGCGAAATAGACGCTCCTGATTTGTAGACATCCTGGGCCCTGAGCATTCGAAACGCGACTCCAGAGCTTTCAGCCATTCTCAGACCGCTGCCAAGATAAGTCCAGTAGAACAGAGAGCGCTCAGGTCCTGCCTGTACAGCATAAATCCCGCAACGGCGCAACGGGCGATGCGTATCGAACGGACGTCAGAGAGATGCATCATGTATTCTTGTTGATAGGAGACGGCTTTGGCCCCCGGAATGATGATCCGCTAGCTCTTGAGCTGGCTGGCACTTGCATTTCACTAGAAGACACTGTAGAGCAATCAATTCAGGGAGCCCTCCATTATGGCTCCTCTTCGCCTCCTGGCGCTTTCGACTGTCTTTTTAGGCCTCTATTTCGCCTTCCGGTTTGAGCTGCACCAAACACCAGCCATTCAAGAAAATTTCAAGGCTCCCGCGGCGGCTCTATGGGCTCTCTACATCTCCACTCCTCCTCAAGATTTCACAGATGAGAG
Source organism: Mycena maculata (assembly GCA_029448575.1). Taxonomy (NCBI): domain Eukaryota; kingdom Fungi; phylum Basidiomycota; class Agaricomycetes; order Agaricales; family Mycenaceae; genus Mycena; species Mycena maculata. The sequence goes on along the minus strand of JARJLG010000044.1, from coordinate 96,133 downwards.
TCCGGAAGTTGTCGTGGAACAAGGCCCCCAGGAAGTATTCACATCCGTTACTCCTCCGAGTTCAAGTTCGGCGCGCACACCGTTTACGCGTCATATCGTTGCTGTCGGTGATTTACACGGGGACATAAAGAACGCCCAGACCGTGCTGCAGTTTTCCGGTTCGTCGAATTTGGAATTACGTGTCATTTCCGAGACTACATTTTATTCAGGCGTTGTCGACGAACACGGCAATTGGACTGGCGACGCTGATTTCTTTGTTCAAACGGGCGACATTATCGACCGGTATGTCGCGTCTGTTGTTACACGCAGCTAGGATTTGAACTGCAGAAGAGGAGACGATACTATAAAACTATTCTTTTGGATGGAGCGACTACGCGCACAAGCTGCTGCAACTGGAGGAGTGGTGCTGTCGCATTTGGGTATGCAACACTCCCTGATTTTTTCCGTGGCTTTATTGACTTGCGCGCAGGCAATCACGAAATCATGAACGCCATAGGTATATAGTCTTCCTGATTATAACTCTCGTCTTAATAACATTTGCAGGGGATTGGAGGTACTTAATCATTAATTTCCTCTAGTCAAGCCTCATCTCGTGTCTAAAAGATATGTCTATCCCTCTGAGATCAACACATTTGGCTCTGTCGCTGCTCGCCAGAAAATGATCTCCACTGGACGTATCGGCCGCGCCTGGGCTCAAAATTACACCGCAACCTCCCGCCTCCCAATGCATCCGCACCTGGGCCCTCCCAACACGCCTTTCCCTCCCGAAGATCATGTGCATTTTCGGAGGGACGACGATGACGAGGACGACCATAGTCGTTATTATGATGCGAGCCAACCACTCTCCCACTCCGCGCTCTCCTTCGTCCATGGCGGCCTCTCGCCTAAATACAGCAATCTCGCGCCATTCCCCACCAAGATCAACGCGCTTTCTAGCTCGTTCCTCAGCAAGCTTCAAAATCGCGTCCAACCACCCCCGCATCCCCCGCATCCGTACCCCGGCCTGCCGCACGGTACGCCATCCTCTACGATGCCGTCGTTCGCCTAATGAACGCGTTCCAGGTACGACTCGCGAGGAAGCAGAGCTGTACGATGCAAACGGCCCGTTCTGGTACCGCGGATGGGCCACGGACAGCGAAGAAAAGGCCTGCGTCGATGTCGACAAGGTGCTTGCGCGGACAGGGACGAGACGCATGATTATGGGCCATACCCCCGATTTCACCGTACGTCTCCGTCGGTTCGCTACTACCCCTGCTGATATCGTGTCTAGGGCATCGTATCGCGGTGCAACGGCAAAATCATCATCATTGATACCGGGATATCGCATGCGTACGGGGGCGCGTTGTCAGCGCTGTCCATCCACTATACGTTTACGCCCATTGGCGACGACGAAGATGGCGAGCCACGGTGGACGGAGAGAGAGGTGGTCAGCGCACTGTACGTAGACCGGCAAGAGACGATAATCGACGAGGAGCGGGCAGTCGTTGGCCATTTTCGCATGGCTTGATGTAATGTTTTGAACGTGAAATGGCTAGAGTAGATGTGTACTGTACAGATTAATTTATCCTATCCTCGACCCTACCCCGAAATTTTTAAGGAATAAGGATCGTCTAGCCCATGATGCTCCATCGAGAGGAGGTCGTCGGTTTGCCTGTGAGCTCGACCATCTTGACCTCGCGCTCCTTCTCGTCGACGCTGAACATCTTGCGCAAACCATCCACCTCCTGGGACTTGTCCTGCATGCTCGCGGTCGTCTCTTTGGCGTTATTGCGACTGATTTCCAGAGCATCGGTGGTCGTGGTAAGCAATGATTGGGATGCCTCATACTTGGAGCGGGCGGCAAGGAATTCGGCTTCGTGCTTCTGGAACGTCGACAACGTCTTGTTATAGGCCGACTGTGCTTTAGTTTCGCGCTGGGGAGATTGTTAGCGAGCTGTAAATCCAATGATGGGAGCGGAGGCATGCCTTGACTGCCGTCTTCTGGATCTTCTGGAGCTCGGCGAGTTCCTTGACAGCGATATTCAGCGCTTTCTTCTCCGTTTTCGCCTCCGTGCGGATAATTTTGGCGAGCTGTTTATTGCCTTTTGCTGAGAAGAGGAAGGTTTGGTCAGCGAAGACATCCACAAGAGCAGGACAAGCTCGTACCTCCATTCTTGGTGATCCTAGCCTTTTGCTCATCGGTCAACACAGCGTCTGCAGAGGCGGCTCTTTGGTGCAGGCTTTCGTTGTGCTCAGCAGTCGCGCTAGGGCCCGTCGTGCCCGCACCGTTGATGAAGGTGGACCCGCCTATCGTCTGCCCGTCTGCATTGGTGAGAACACTGCGGCGGCTGACCGAGGGCGCGTAACCTAAAGATGCAGCTCGGCCGTGGCCATTGGGCGAGACGGGAGAGGCTTTACGCTCTGGAACGCCCTTCGGGTCGACGGTGTCTACGGACTCTGCGCGCTCGGCGTCGGTTTCTGATGTGGGGTCTGAGGCAGGGGGTACAGAAGCAGGCTTGGGTGTGGGAGAAGGACTCGGAGTGGCCTCAGCGGGGACTGCAGGTGCTTCAACAGCGGGTACGGGTTCTTCAACAGTGGGAGCAGCTGCAGGGGTGTCGACAAGGGGTGAAGCGGTCTGGCCTTCTGTGGCGGGGGGAGTGTTAGCCATGTCGAAATAAACTGAAATTTCACTAGAAGGCGTAGAATTCATGTCCTGAATCGCCAACACACATTGCTTTTAGGGGCCAGAACGACATTACGTCATGTCGATCATGTCCAGAAAAGGAAACCCGACGTCATTTGCTAAACCACGCGACAACCCCTTCAACGTTTCAACGCGTGGCGATATACACGACAACTCCGACCTAATCCACGCCGGCTGGGCCCGATTTCCTGAACAGCGAGAAGAGAGGCATCCACAATCATCTCAAATGTCGTCACTTTCTGGAAGCGCAAATCCCGAGGCTGGCGCCAGCGGGCCACGGCATCTTGCAACCTGAGGTGCTGCAGGGTGAGGTTTTCGCGGAACAGCATCGTTGCATCTTTGAGCATATCGCCTTCGCGGCTGGCCTTTTTCACCTGGGTGATGACAAGCGAGCGCAAGCAATGAGTCGTGTTCAAAGCCGTAGCAAGTTCCGTCTGCGAGGTTACAATCAGAGCCGCTAAACTAGGAGATGAAGTAAACGTACCATCGGAAAGGTCGGGTCGGACGAACAGGACACATCGAGATGACCAAGTCGTGGGGCGGAACCGAGAATGTCGGTGAAATATTTCGTGTGCTCGTGTTTGACGTCGGCATCCCCAGAGTCGTGGCAGTCGATCCATATGCGGAGCGATGTTAGCGCAGGAAGCTGTGAGATCGCCCACAGCGCGCCAGACATCCGGTACATCCCGTGGGGATGGTTCGTGAGTTCTAGGCTCTCAAGAGAGAGTACGTTGGGAATGTGGCGAATCATCAGGAACCGAGCACTGAGGTGCCGAAGGTTCGGGAGCGCCGTGGGAGGGAGGCTCAAGGACAGTGGAAAGTACCATCCCTCCAACTGGTGAAGGACCACGCTTTCCAGGGCTTGGTGGGATGCAAGGAAGCTCGTCATACCATTGTTGGTTCCTTGGGGGTCCACAGTCGCAAAAGCGTCCAGGAGGACGAAATCCCCGAGGGTGAGGTGCCGAAGGCTAGGCCATCGTCCCTGAAACAACGGCCGGACATCAATATATCGTTCATTGACCGTGTCGATCGTTAGGTTGGTTAGGTTTGGACAGCGGTTGAGGAGCATGTCCCAGAATGTCTGAGGAAGTTCATCGAAAGGCGGGTGTAAACCTGCGAAAATACATTAGTTCGTGGTGTTTGATTTGTAAAAAAGCATACCGCTTCCTACGAGTTGCTTAACTCTAAGGGTAAACCCGGTCAAGTCATTGAATTGAAAGAGCTGTCTACTTGAGACCGATGTCATCTGATTGGGGGGAAAAAACCTACAGTGCTGTTCGTAGGCATTACTTTTCTCGATCTTGGAGGATCCTCAGTCTCGGCTACAGTACGTAACAAGCGACGAACCTAAAGGTGAAATCACCCAGACCGACCGTAACACCAACATGTCGCAACTGCGGGCATCTAGTTGAAATATCATTAGATGTTGGAACAAGATGCCAAAATCCACGCTTACGATTCGCGTAAAGCCTCCCAGACATGGTCATATTTCGGAAATTCCCTCCCGTCCCAGACAAACGTCTGGAGGTTCACTAGGTGCAATGCCATCTGGTCGATGGTCACAACTACCCAACTCTCGATTTCGCGCATTGAGCTCTGCGGCGCCGGCTGCGCCCATTCTTCGTTGTTCGGCCGCACCGTGAGGGTCTTGATACACCGCGCGATGTGGGGGTGGGTTAAGAGGAAGCTCAGCGTGTACTGGCAGTGCGCATTGCATCGAAGATCGACAGAGCTGTACAAAGTAGGCAAGAACATCCAAAAGAAGCGCGTGTTCTACGGCCGAGAATTAATACAAACCTAGAGGATAAGAAGCTCTCACAGTGAGCGCCAGGCTCAAGAGATCCACAGAAGGAAGGTGTTGGGCAGTCTCAAGTAATATATCTTCGGGGAGCAGACTCAGAGGCGTGGGACGTTGGTTTGCTGTCGATTTTGTGAGCAGCAGTTTGAGAGAGCTGGGGATCCGCCGGAGAATGTTGGGCGGCATATTTTCTGGTCCTTGTTGTGGTCAGAGGAAAAGACACTTGATGGTGCGTGGGCATTCGCCAGTAGGACTAGACAGTTTGAGACAGGGAACGGCGCCAATGGGCGCGATACACTGCCCCGTGTGAGTGACTGCGGTCAGTGCACCTCGCCGAAAAGGAAGCGCGTACCGCCACCCGGTTCTTTGGGCCGATGCCTCATCAAAAATGATTTGCATTCGTGCCTCGACCTCACAAACGAATAGGTGCGGAAATCTGTCAGGATTTTGACTTTTCGGGGCTGATTTTGGCCGCCGTGACCGTTCCAAGTGGTGTTGAAATAAACGCGGTTCAAATCTGTTACCGCGGCGCGTCCCGAAATTGGCCGGTGACAACTTCAATGTTGCCCCATTCAGCAATAAGCTTCATTGTGGATGCCGGAAGAGCCCATGTCGACCATTTCCCTCCGCCTCCTGAGCGTCCCTTTCAATGGTATCCTGGTTCGCTACAGAGCCAGCTACCACGCGAAAGCCGCAGTGGATGTGCTGGTCTTTACCTTGTTCTGGCCTCTCATGGACGCGCGCAAAGTCTACCTTTCCCCATCACCGAGATACACGGTCGTTGGTCTCGAGTCTCATCTCCGCGTTGCTATACACCATTTTCCATCTACCGTCATCCGCTATGCCTGCGTCGTCGGTGTGGCTCTGCTGGGCACAATCATCATCGCGCCTCTGGAAGTTATGGCGACCCGTTTGGCTTTGCAACGCAACTATGGCGGCCCCGCATTCCTCGATACCCCACCGACTGAAGGTGCTGCTGTTCGCTCCTGCTCAGCCTACCGTTGTAGTCATTGCACCGCCGCCAGACCTGAACCCCAGAAGCACAAGCTCCCAATGTAATCGAAGAGAAGGCCGCGTACCCTGTCGATAAACCTGTACAAGTCCCACCGGCGCCACAAACCGTCGAGACCGTCCCGACTGTTGCAAACACGGATCCTGAACGCGGACTTGCTATCGAGTCGAATGATATCGTTGTCCAGGGGGTTCAAGTTTTCTTAATTCGTCCCCCTTCGCTAATGGATCCCAGCTTGCGTAGTGAAAACGAACCCTACTCGGGTCTCGTCGACTGCTTTAAAAAGATCTGCGCGGAAGAGGGCTGGCCGGTGCTGGTATCGCATGTCGTTCTGAGCAGTCCTGGGAAGTTTCGTGTGATTGTGGACAGATTGCGCAAGCACGCAAGAAGATTGCTTTCAATGGATCAACGCGGACATCTGGTTAGATGGATGTAAGTAAATAAATTTATATTATTACATTTACTGCAACGCTTTAGATGATCTTGGCTACCTCAGCATCAATAGCTTCCGGAGTGGTCGTTGAAGCCCATCGGTTGACAACGACACCCTCCTTGTTAATCAGGAATTTCTCGAAATTCCACTATGCTGAGTGAGCGACCAAAAACACATGGGGAAACAATGTGTGATACGGACCTTGATCCGCTGAAGTCCTAAAATTCCCGCCTTCTCTGCCTTGAGCCATTTGTACACTTCGTTGGTGTTATCGCCATTGACATCGGATTTCTTCATGAGGGGGAACGTTACGCCGTGGTTAACAACACAGAAGCTGGCAATCTCCTCGTCGGTGCCGGGTTCCTGCCCACCGAACTAACAATGCGGTTGAGATGGGGGGTGCTGCGGAAACAACAACGACATACCTGGTTGCAGGGGAACCCGATGATGGTAAAATCCTTCTCCTTGTACTTCTCGTACAGGGCCTGTAAACCTGCGCCAATGTGAGTTGAATAATCATCGGAACGCGCCCGGAACGCGCACCCTTGTATTGGGGAGTAAAGCCGCTGAATAGGTGAGAGCTGTTAAAGCGATCCAACCGAAGATGGTTGGAGATCGTACCAGGCAGACGCGGTATTGACGATGAGGACGGTCTTTCCTTTCAGCTCTGCGAAATCAAAGGTCTCGTCATTCTTCTTCGTGGCCTTGAGGGTATAGAAAGTGGACATGGCGGTGGTTGCAAAGGAGTGGGAGATGGGAAACGCAAAGATAGACCGGGTGTTACAACGAATTAGTGCCGGTCTTAACATGATATTCAATCCATCAGATTAGAAATGAGAGGAAAGTGCACGTGTTTGTTCCACGTGCCCGTGACAGATGACATCAGAATTCGCACGCGGGCCTTGGCTGTGCCACATTTTCGTATCTTCAAAAAACTTCAAATGGTGCGAGTTTCAATAGCATAAATTCGGCCCTGTTGTGCGAACCTCCGTTCGAACTCTTTTGACTTGCTTTCGACCTCTAAAAGGGATCCAGGATCCATTCCGCAAACAACTTCGACGAGGTGGTATAGGGGCTATTTTCCGAGAGGGTCAATACAAACGTGACATTTTACTCTTGTCCGCAACCACAACCTCTCCAAGCCCATTTCGAGATCTCAACAGTGCTCACTTCCAAACACTCCACGGCCATTGACTACAGAGGCTCCTCTGATCTTCACGCGGCTCTGTAGAGACCTGCGCAATATCAGTCTCGAAACGCCCGAATTGTGGCGATCCGTCACAGTCGATAGGTCCACCCCATCTGTTCACCCAGAAGTGGTCACATTCTGGGGGTCTCGCGCAGGAAACCACCCTCGGGACATCCATTTGGCAACCGACGATCCTACGCGAGGAGCGGAACTCCTGGACGAGAGCATGGAGTATTGCCTACTATGGCAGGATATTAATCTCCAGCTCCCCCTCGCTTCGTTTTCGAAATTAGACGACCACCACGGCCCCTTCCCCATGCTCCGGAGCCTCACTTTCCATGTGCGACGCGCTGTGGAGCACGGATGTAACAGTTACGATTCGGAACGCTCCTTTACTCCGCGAAGTGACTCTCACCGAGCATCCCTCCCTTACGGTTGACATGGCCTGGGAGCAGTTGACAACTCTCAGTATCACATCCCACGAAGCGGAGGAGGGTCTTTCCACTTTGCAACAGTGCTCCAACCTCTTGGAGCTGGATTGCAGTTTGAGGGATACAGGCCGATCTCCCCTCGCCATCCCGCCATTCGCGCTTCCATCCCTGCGCCATTTGCGGACTGGGGGCCGCTCGATACTTCCCTTCCTCACCGTCCCCAGCCTCACGCACCTTGACATCTGGGGCCCCGGTTTCTCGGGGGAAATGAATGAACTCACCCAGTCGTTGCACGCCCTGCTGGAGCGCTCCGTGTGCCCCTTGAATCAATTATCGTTTCGCGTCCCGCCGACCGGGATGTCAGCTGCTGAATTCCACTCCTTCCTGGCAGAAACTCCCTCCGTTGTGGACCTCCAGCTCACTTTCCACGCTTCCCTCGACCTCATCACTATCCTGCAGGCAGACGGTGTTCTTCCCCGGCTCGAAACGCTGCGCGTTTTGTATGCTACCGGACATGCGCCTGAGGATGAGGTGTTAACAGAATTGTTGGCCACACTGCGTTCAAGAAGGGAGATTATCGAGGGTCGGGCCACGTTAGACGCATTTCATCTATTGCGTCCCAAACCCAACCGCACAGCTCTCCCGGACGCAGTAAAGGACGAATTGTCGGCCTTGGAAAACGGAGGCATGTGTATCAGTATTGATTCGAAGCTTGATTTCTTCGCTTAGCGCGAATACATGACCCAAGTTCGGAGTTTGGGAATCTGTCTCTATATACTACTAGTTACTGCTGCGCCCAAATTCTTCGGACCTTTATGAACGTGAAACAGTGACGTTCATCAAAAGGCCTGAAGGAATCAAGCGATGCCGATGTGACGATTTGCTTCGTTCCAAGCAACCCGATGTGGCCTCAGATAGGAGCGAGTTCGGCCAATCCCTCTCTCGTGACAGCCTCGAATCGGCGACCATATCTGCGATTGAGTGGTTTCCCGAGGTAAGCTTGCAGGTCCTTCAACAAGGAAGAATACCGGGCAGGCTTCCGCGACAGAACAGTGTGGAAGGCGTGCAACCCGAGCCTGCGAAACCCCCTCAGCGATTTGCGTAGCACCACATGAAGACGAGAGACGCACCAAGTCACCGCTGTCTTCTGAACGTCGGATCTTCCTCCGTGGGTTTTAGAAAATTGGGTGGAGGCTTTGTTCCGGATCGCTGCGGACGCATAGATGATCATCTGCTCGACGGTATCTACCGCAAATGGATGAGTGCCGCAAATCCGAGTAAGGAGAAAGGGAGCGCACCACGAAGGAAGGGCGCGTGCTTTTTGGTGTCGAGGCCCCAGTCCCGGATATACCCATTCATCTTGAGGGCGGAGAGGAGGAAGTTCTGATAGATGTTCAGATAGACGGCGTGTTGGGTGTTCAGGTCGATATCGTTGAATATAATGTGGCTTCTGGCCTTCGCGAGCCTAAAGAGCGAGGGCTCAGGAGAAGAAGAGACGAAATGTGTGTCGACGAACTGGAGCATCTTGTGGCGGAAGGCAGCCCCAGGCCGGCGTCCTCGACTGACCGTCAGTGTATTGCTAAGATCTGCCGGCTCGTATTCAGTCTATTCCAGGAGTGAAAGGAAAACGCAGACCAGTTCCATAATATCTGCTATATTCAACGGAGACAGAAAGGTCCCGCGTGTCGATCACATATCCGCACCACGGAAAACCTAGCCGAAAATGTCGGTCGACTCGCTCAAAGCCGGGGTGAAAACCTACCCCGTAGGTGCGGGATAGAGTTCAGCTGCTCGTCGTAATCGAAATTGGTCACAGTCTTCTCCTTCGATATGAAGCAACCATACTCCTCATGGCCTAAACAACGCACATCAGCGGACACCGTTAAAAGCTAGAAAGTACCCACCGTTATTCATCATCGTCAGAAACCCCTTCGCCTTCGAAAGGTTGGTGGTGATGAACAAGTAATCGTCCGTTTGCCTTAACATTGTCTGTACCGTCGTGAGAGCGACTACGAAGCGAGAGCCCGACGCAACGAACACTCTGAGGATCCTCTGTAAACTTCCCAAATCGCTTTTCGAGATCCCCGTAGAAAAAGGAACAAAGGATGCTCGAAAGCACAGATCCCTGCGGAATTCCGACCGTCTGGCGGTAGTACTCCTCGCCGATCTAGAACAAGAACCTTGAGCAACGCCAAATTGACTTAAAAGCCTTACCTTGACGATGTTCTCTGTAATGTGCTCTTCGAGAAGGTGCAGAATTCCGTCCTTTTCAGATCGGGAGTACCGGACCTATGGAATAACGGTCAGCTTTGAAAGGCAAACTGGAGAAACCGGAACACCGACTTGATCAACAAAAATAGTATGGTGCAAAACATTGGCAAGATCCGTCGCAACCTTCAAAAAGTGGGGATGGTCGTCTGTACTGCCAAGATCAATCCTCGTCGCGGGTAGAATCGAATGAAAGGAGTTAACCATCCGGAATCGCTCTCTGGACGTAAGACCGTCTCAAGTTTCCGGCCTCGGATGCTACCTTCCCATATCGCTGGATCATGTACACATCCTGGTCAATCAAGTCAGATCAGATCAGCCATACCTGGGGCCCGGACCTCACCTCAGAAATAAGGTCCCGGAGGATCTCAAGCAGTTTATCTTGCGATATCGTATCGAAGCACGCTTGCACATCAACCTTGACAAAATAAAGTTTCGGCCTTTAGCAAGGTCAGGTTACATTCTCGTCAACGTCGTCGCGGAAGTGGATCTGGAAATCCTTACAAATTTCCCTGCCCGTCCCGCGGTAGCCGCGCTTTGAACTGTTTCAGCCGGACGTAGACGTCGTTGGTGCTGAACACCGACGCGCCCAAAAGATGTGGCCTGCTGTCCTGATGAATGAGCAGATTAGGCTAGTTCGTCGAATTAGGGGCCCCGCTCACCCGTTCGTAGGTCAGGATCTTGAACGCAGCCTGCAGTATCTGATTGATAGATTGTCCCTAGCACAGGCTTAATTTCGTTTCAGCCACCAAATGGGATATACTCACGTTCTGTGACGAAGTTTTCCGTCTCAAGTTAGCAATGGGGCGGACGCCGTTTTCCTTCGGCAGCAAGCGAATGAACGAGAAGCCCAATTTACGCTGGCGGAGAATTTGATTCGCTTCAGCCTTGGAAGGGGGGGGAGCGGTCAAATAAAGCTCAAGGAAAAACAACACGTCCATCCCACCCACCTCTGCGATCTTCTCGAACGTCGCGCTCGTGAGGCGTTCGATCAGCGGCGCACAAAGGAACTCCCAGTCGTCCTGGCGAAAATAGAGGACGTGGTTGCGAAGCGCGGACGATTCCGTCACGTAGAACGTCGTCTACCCGTCGCGGCGAGAGATAATGAGGCCAGACGGACGCACAAAATGGAAATGGAATGCACAGACCCTCAGCAGCGGCAGGAGGAAGGCGTCGAAGTACCAAAATAAAAAGTCTTCGAGAAGCTCCCTGCGTTTAAGCGCGTCTGAGACGGCGACTCTATGCTGGCCTGCGCCCGCGCCGGGCGGCATAAGCCACTCACACGCGGACGTGCTGAATCCCTGCGCAACATGGTGCAGCGACAGGCTCTCATACCGGCGGCACGCAATGAAGTCCTTCACATCTGCGTCCTTCCTGTAAGATTCCACGAACCGTAAAAATTAGATTACGGGAAGCGCTCACGGCGAAGGACGTGCTTGAAATTGCGCTCCGTGCCCCAAAAGGCCTTGGGAATGACGGCCTTCGAGACCAACACGGCGTACCGATACACCTGTTCCCTGGCGTCAGCCCGAAACGAAATGGCATTGTATGTATGTATCCCGCACACCTCGATATGGCTACACGAGTACTCGACGAACCGCGGCTTCGCCTTGACGTGCAGCGCCGCCTGCGTGAGCCCGGCAGGCCGCACGGAGTTGCCGTCCGAGTCAATCGAGACGTCCATCGCGAACGATGTCTGCGTGCGCGGCGCCGAGGACGGGTGCTCCGAGATGAGCTCCTACATTTCGTGAGAACGCCTCGGATTGGTGGGTTGAAACGCGCACAAGGATACCGCTGCTATCTACATCCTCCCGCCGGAGCGTTTTGACCTAATGGACACAGTTAGACAATGATGCCGGCGGGAGCGTAAACGGGGACTCGACTACCTTTGATGGACATGTGTGGTCCCGTAGCAGCCTATACCCGCATTTCCCATGCCGCCAAATTAACCGTTCTAACATTGGAACGACTTCTTTCAGCCTCTTCGGAGTCTTGAACGACCCCTATCGTTCATCCGTCAAAATTACTACGCGAGCGGAAAAAAAAATGACCTTGATTTCATGCTCCCTGTCATCGAAGTTCGGGACCTTGAAGGCCTCGCGTTTTGGCGTATGGAACCTGAATGGACTCGCCAGACCATATTGACGCGGAAACATGTACTTGGCCAAATGCCGCGCGTCGTCCATCTGCTTACGCGGATCAGGGTCCACGTAGACCTCGGGTGCAGACTTGGGCTTCCGTTGTGGTGGATTGAGGCGATTGAGGACATCTGGGGAGCATATCAGTACGGATGATCCACGGAGAAAGAAAAAAATGGCGACGTTTCGGAGGTAGGCCAACGGCGATCTCTTTAGAATGCCACTGTAACAGCGGGCGCGCGTAGAACAGCCGTCCGCGCACCAGGAGAACTTTGGCAGGAGGCACCCTAGCAATAGGGTCGAAAAGACGCGTCGACAACGGCAGTTACACGCACTCGTGTGTCTTGACGCCCTGGGCGGCGACCTTGGCGCGCTTCGCAAGCCCGCGGTCTGGAAACGGGAGCGATCGCTTTGCGGCTCGCTTGGGCGGGGGTTCCGCGGTATAGATATGCAGGTTGTCGACGGGGACGTATAGGATCGGCTCGCCGACGAGCTGGCAGAGGCAGTCGTTCGGCAACGCGATGAAGATGCTCGTGTCCGTGAGTAGATGCAGCATCGCGTCCGTGCCAACTCTGAGCGCAATTTAAATGAGTTTGGGTGCGGTTGCGAAGGCGGAACGCACCGCTGGAAAAGCACCTCCCACTCAGGGGCTTGCAGCGCGGTGACGTTGGTGTTTACGTGGAAATTGAGCAGGCTTGTGCGAATGTTGCGCTGCTGCTTGCGGTCGTCGAGGACATATCCAGCCGTGATAACATTCTGGCGCCCGAGCCTACCCGCCGCTCTGAGAAGTTTCTCCTGCGCCCTCTCTATAACCTATCGCGTCGTCAGTGGTGAGCATTTCACCTAGCTGGAAGCCAAACTTCGCGTATGTCAGACATGGGCGGCGCGTATTGAATCCGCCGTCGAGGCTTCTCCTCCGACTTGAACCCAATTATCGTCGTGTTGACCAAATTCGCATACGCGACCGAGTCTGTGTCGTTTGCAGCGAAAGGAGTTGGGACTTGTTCCAGTATTTCATCAAGGTAGGATCGCAAATCGTTGACGGTGGTATAATATTTATCGAGCAACCGCAGGGTAAGTCGAGGTTTGGAAGACATCGTAGCCACGCCTTTGTTGCGCGAGGGATGGTCCAACCGTGAACGTGACTGTGACTCGAAACACGCCGCGGTCACGAGCGGCTGTCACACCCCAATACCGCCGCGTTCGCGAAATTCTGTGGCGACCCCCCGACTTCTGGGACCAAGGTGGTGCTTAAAGTCAATCAGAGAGGTGATACATCACATTTTTGATCTGGTGGGACGGATCTGTGCCTCTAAGTAATATGTACATACGAGCAAGTTAAAATTTGCGGGGTATCAGTCAGAGACGAAACAGTTGCATCGGTGCTCAACTGAGCCCGGGGCGTCCGCGTCAAATGCTGTGGGGACCGCGTTAAATGTTGGTACTTAGAACCCCAAAGCACGGAGGACGGGTAAGCCGCCGTAAGCATCGTGAGAGGCCGCCGTAGATCTTCGTGGGCGAATGTTTCCAAATGATGTTTCCAAGAAGCATACACTGATTACAGTCGTTCACAGCAACCATCTGCGTATACACAGGCAACACAGAGCCTGTCAGAGTCCAGTCAGAACAGGCCATCGTATTTTCTTCCGCGGCTGCGAACAGATCCGTTGATCTCCGTTCCTAATTTCCGAATTGGAGAAGAGTACGGAATGGGTCCAGAGGACGGTTCCAACCTGGACGATGGCATGATGAGAAGTTTCCATAACAGTCTTGAAGCGAGAGAGCCGCTGCCAGCCGGAATTGCAATAGAACGGAGAAGAAAGGATTGGAAATGGCAGTTCCTGTCCCTGAATGCTTAAAATTTCCATCAGACTAAGATCTGTCGTCGAGCAACACGTCTAGAAAGGTTTATTGCAGAAGAAGATGGATCATGGCGGCCGCCGGGGTTTACTAAGTATAGTAGTATTGAATGGATCAAACCGTCGAAAACTCGGAGGAGAGAGTGTGACACGACGATTTTCCATCTGTGATGTGTGTAACGGCAAATTCCCATCGCTAAGACGAAACACGAGGCGAGACACGAGGCACAGCGAGGACTGTGGGGCGACGAACGAGCGAGCCATGGGAACAAAAGAGCAGGAGATATAAGAGAAAGAGAAAAGCAGGAGATATCGGAGGGAAGGGGAGAGGACAAAACGCGATCGGGCCAAGTCCATTTGGACAGGTGACTTGTGTGCAAACCACGAGGCTTACCTCTTGTTACTTCCACTCGACGCGTCTCTATCTGTATACACAACCTAGTCTTACATTCTTTCTTCCTTAAACCTATGCAGGCTCACCGTCGCCCAACCAAGGGCCTCACTCCCCTGGCCATTGTTCTTCCCCATCCAAATCTTCCTCGCCGCAGATCCTCCCTTTTATCCTCACTCCCGTCTCCCCGCACCCCGCGCAGTTGCGGCTCTCCATCTAACTCTTCCCTCATTTTCGCTGCTGCCGCGAACAGGAAGAGCACAGATAGCTGGAATAGCTCAAACCAGGACCTCGCCGACGACCTGGACTATGACTGGAAGCCAGACCAGATTCTCCTGCTGAGACGGGTAAATCTCTCCCAATTCTTTCCTTTTTCTCTTTTAATTACTGCCCCAGACCCTGGATGCTCTTCCCCCGCATCTCATGACGCCTTTCAACGGTCCCATTCCACCGTCCAATCTCCTCGACAAGATTGCCCGCGGCGTCACCCAGGCAAAGGGGGAGGACTGGCCCCACTCGCTGCGCGCCACTCGCGTCAAGCTCATCGAGCTCGCACGCAAAATCGCAGAAGAGGACAGTAAGCCCCGCAAGACCATCCCGGAGGAAAACGACATGGACTGCTCCGACTACCCGTACTTTGCAGAGGGCGACGTCCTCCAGCAGACCACTAATATCGGTATCGGGAAGACGGGACTCGGCTTAGGCCCGAGGCGCCCGCTCTATCGACAGTCTAGCATGGATTTTCTCAATAATTCCCCGGAACCACACGACAGTGATAGCATCAATCGGTAGGTCGATCCCCCATGGGATCCATATCTAGCTGCTTAGATCCGTCCTGTTACCAGGCTTTCTACGCGTCTTCAGAAGGCTGATCGCTTTATCCCCAATTCGTCGTATCATCCCTATTCGCGAAGCCAAATTCAGCAACGCCGATCTTCGAGCCCACCCAGACCCACTCACATCCCTTCGTTGATAAGTCCCTCGACCCCTAGCACGTCTACGCTTTCCTCTCTCGCGTCCCTCTCTACAGCCGGCGCCCATACGCGTGTCCTCCGCCGCTCTACTTCCATCACCTCTTCTTCGACCACTTCTAACTCGAGGATGAGCATCAGTAGCGCCGGGGGTCTGCCGCCGGTGGCTGCTGACCCCCGCGTGCAGCGCGTCCGCCGCTCTGAATCTTTCTGTGGCCCTTCGGTTCCGAAAGAGCCCACTCGATGTGCGGTCAAGCGCGCCCCGTCCTACGGGGCGCTTGCTCAGGAGTCCCGCGACAAGATGCCCATGGACACCGACATTAGTGTCCCGTGCCCGTCGTCTGACGAGGAGGAGAAAATCCGCACGCGGCGCGCCAAGAAGCCCAGGACGCGGAGCACGAGCGCGAGCACCAGCTCGCCGCCGCCTCCGTCGCCCACGCCGTCCTCCCCTTCGTCGGCGACACGGTCCCCCGCGTCGTCGCGGCCCAAGGTCAGCGCATGTACCCAGGAACTCGGGCTCTCGAAGCGGACTACAAAGAGCAGGGCTAGCGTCAAGGCACCCGAGTCGCAGGCTGGCGCCGATCTGCCTAAAGCAGGTCGCGAGCGCCCCAAGGGCATGGACGCCAAGAGGAACCCGAGCATGTTCGGTGCCGAGCTCCCGCGTTTGCCTTCATCGTTGCAGGAACCGGAGACCCCTGCGACTCCTTTCCTGTCCGCAGCGCCGTTACTCGCGCCTCCGCCGACGGAGAAGGTGAAGACGCTCAGACGGGTGCGGAGATTGCCCCCTGCGCGCAGGATATCCTTCGGGAGCCTGATACCTCCCGTTGGGGAGGACGGCCACGAGGCCGACATGGAGGAAGGCGACGAAGAGCGCGGGCTCGGGAGCGCGTTCCAGCTGCGGTAGCAGACTGCATTCAAGATTTAGCGGAGGAAGTAATAAATACCTTCAAGACGGAGGAAGGATTGTCTCACCAGTGTATATTCGTGTATCACCACTCCCACCACTATCCACCATCTCACCTTGCCATCACAACATGGAAGCACGCGCTTTCAGTCACTGTTTCCACTAGCCAAAGCCAAAATCACCACCTCTCTCCGCGACAACCGCGCCACACTCACTCAACGAATACTCCCATCCCTCCGAATCACGTCATCTGTCTCATACTCCGGTGGATCTATCCCGGATCCATCCGCCATACACTCGTTAGTATCGCCATTCCCCTGATATTTCGTTCGCCATCTCTGTATCACCACAGGAATACATATATTCCATCTCATCTCATCCCATTTACTTCCAACGTTTATTTCGTCTCAAGACAACACCACTATCCCCCATCCCCACCCATCCATTCAATATTGCATGGCGCTCTAACCGCGTCTTTCTTCCCTTTCACGTCACGTACTTGCTGGTCGATTCTTGTGCGCACGCCGTTCCGCCGTGTCACCCCACATTCTTTCGTTCCCCCACCCAAAAACCCGTCGCCCCGCCTTTCTATTTCTTTCCCTTTCCTTGTCATCACCGGATCGGTTCTCCCCAGGGCGGACCTGTACCACCAACCCAAAAAGTCGTGATAACACCACCGTCCACCCCTTCCAACTCGGATTTCGTTCTGCTCTCCCCTTGTCCTCCCCCTCCGCTTTCCACGTCGCCTCGTAATACATGCTGCCAGAGATCGACTGGTCACTTCCACCTGCTGCTCCGTTTCTTGTCACATACAAACCTCCACTCGATACTAACTTCCTTATCTTACGTGCAGTTCGAATTCGATTGTTTTGGGCCGGTGCCGTGTTATTCTTGCCGTCATAGCATATTAAAGACATTGAATATAATGTATATACAGT
This sequence comes from Mycena maculata, assembly GCA_029448575.1. Taxonomy (NCBI): domain Eukaryota; kingdom Fungi; phylum Basidiomycota; class Agaricomycetes; order Agaricales; family Mycenaceae; genus Mycena; species Mycena maculata. Next base: position 79,118 of record JARJLG010000044.1, on the reverse strand, counting down.
AGAGTTTTATTCAATGCTTTACCCTTTTGATGCGGAGATCCGACTTGTGTTGCCTCGAGGCGTATCCCCGATCGCGCGCTTTCAAGCGCGTCTTCGAACGTGTCTGGATGGGCATGAGCGGGCAGGGGCACGGGAGATTTTTGGTAAATGATATCAAGTTTAAATCATGATCAGCACTCAGAATCAAGAAGGGAATTTAAAATTGAGACACTGTTTGGGCGGGTATGATGAGATATCAAGTTGAAATCATGATCGCAACTAAATCAGAAAGAGTGGAAAAGATAAGGGAGAGCTTGGAACGTCTCAGTCTCGGACCAAGCCTGTTTGAGCGGGGATGAGCATGAGATGGATGGAATGATGAGAAGTCTTTCGCAAGAAATCAAGAAGAGGGATAGAAAGCACATGGGCAGGTTCATCAACTGCTCCGTTGGACAAGGGCGCGAGGTAATTGCCAGTGGACGTCGGTAGGCCAGTAATTTAGCACATGGACCTACATGGACTCACGTTCGGCCATGTCCGAGCGGCGACACGACACGACGGACGGGCAAAGCAGAGTCATGCCGATGCGTGCTGTATTAGATGGTTATTTCGAGACTCAACCGCAGGATGATGTTTTGCGCAAATGGTACAAGCGTTCGCCCTTCTGGGTCTGGTTAGCATGGACGGGCGATGCGGAGTAGAATTAGACACACGGTATTCCCCACACTGGTTCATACCAATTATGATGCTTGGTTAAGCTCTTGTTCGAGGAGTTTCTCGCTGGCCGCCTGCCGGAGCTGGCGCCGGACACGCAATTCGGCCTCCTTCTCCACCAGCACACCGTTCATGTACACGGTTGCCTGCCACCAGTAGTACCCGGCGCCACCAAAGAAGGCCATGCATGCGACGTGCCCGGACGGGTCTGCAGAGCGGCGCTCAGTGGTAAAACGCGGGAATAGTCGTACGGCGTACTGTCCATCATCGGACGCTTCAGAATGCCCAATTGCCAGAATCGCGCTGCGAGCCCGAAGGTGGCCCCGCCAATAATGTGCCCGAGGAGAGGCATGGTAAGCACAAGGTCAGGGCAGCGGATATCGACAAGAGTTGTCTGCTGTAAGGTTTCTTGCAGTGCTCCGCGTTAAGGCTGTTGCCAATCAGGTGCAAAGTCACAGCCTTTCAGCACGCGCCCACACCTTTCGCTTGACTTTGACGTTCCTGGACGCGTTTATCCGCCGCTGAACATGGCTGACGTCCAAACTACTGCGCAAAAGCTGGACATTGCAAAGGAGAAGAAGGAGATCGCCGACCAGGCCTTCAAAGATGGCAAAATATCAGAAGGTCCGCGTGCCACTCCTACAATTCCCCGTTGACTTTTGGCATTAAAATCAAGGCGTGGATCTCTAGCTCTAATGTCATATCATGGGGTAATTTCATCCTGAGCTCGGTGGTCATACAATGCATTCACATCCTGTCAAGTCCTTAATGTATCTGCTCGGGTTGGACAAGTGAGATCGCACCGATTTCGTTCATTAAAAACTGATTGGTTTACGCGTACCTTCAGGAACGCTCTTCAGAGCATGGGAATGGGAGTGCCTTCCGCACCGCCCGCCGCTTCGTCCTCGTCTGCGGCAGCGCCGCCAGATCCCAAGAAAGAAAAGACCGAGGTCTGGAACTTCCCTCATCTTCTGGTTCCATTGCCTGAGCACTTCGCGCGCAGGTTGACATTATCGTAGAGAAGATATACGCAAATATGTCGGCGTGTCACTTGAAGAACAAAAACTGGAAACGCGCACAGGAGACGGCAGACAAAGTAACTTCTTGCCACCGTGTTTTTCTTGGGTCTTGATTCCACGACATCGAATAGGCCCTGGCCAAAAATGAGAACAACTACAAAGCCATGTTCCGAAAGGCCAAGGCGCTGGCGGAACAGGGTTACTTTGAGCGAGCCGTAAAGCTCCTCGAAGATCTGAAATCGAAGAGCCCTGCAGGTATATAACATAGTTTTCTCTACGCATTCCTCCAACTAATCGTTGCTCAGACGCTGCTATGGCTGATGCTGAACTTACGAGACTACGAGCGATTGACAAGGAACGCGAGCGCGCCAACAATAAAAAGCTCAAAGGTGCGCAAGCCCATTTACCTTGAAATCTTTTATTCACTGGCCGCAGGCTTCTTGAAGCGAGACAAGGGCGATAAGGAAACCGAGGAGGTGGTCGACCATATCCAGTCGGCTCGGATTGAGGAGGTCGAGGACGATGCTTGATTTTCTATGCTGTGGCGTTTTTTTGTCTCTCATCGCTTTCCTAATATACTGTCACATCTTCTTGAGTCTTTGCAATTGCACTATCATTGTATCATAAACATGTCCGAGTCGCGCGATACCGAGCACAAATATTCAAGAAGAGTGGTATAACAAAAAGGAGACATCATGTGGGTAATGTTCTTGAGCAAGAGTAGCGGTCGAGGATATCTGTTGGGTTCGGACTGTCATAACCAAGATGGGAGTTCAATGTTGCGCGCGCGGTAGGTTGGCGACGTCAGATAGCGGCCTCCGAGGACATCTGCTGGTACAGGTCTTCAGAATGCTCTGTTTGCGGATTGTGGTGTATTTCGGCAGATCGATGTCTAGTTTTCTCCTTCTCGAAAAAAGTTCTACCCGTAAATTATGTTCCCGCTCCAGACTGGAGCGTGTTGCAAAAAGAGCGGGTGAGGGTATCGTGTATCCTGTGAGCAGTCGTTCAAGACAGTCGGAACGGGGAGGACAGGGACTCCGAGTAACAGATGGTGCCAACCGTTCTCTCAGGATGCGGAGGAGAGCGAGAGATCTGAAGACTGTTCGATTGAATAAGGTTGTTCGAGGAATGAGGATCACGGCTAGACATACTGGGAGATCCGTTGGGAATGCCAACATGCGAAATCTTCTGGTTGGTGATCGGGAAGCAATGTTGATTTTGATCCACCAAGAACTGGCAGCCGTGGGTCATACTGGGCGAGATCGTAACTATCCTCGCTCAAGTTTATATTATCAGAAACTCACGATGCAGCGATAGCCTGCTCAACTACGATCAACAAAGGGCGGAATTGACATCCAAACCACGAGAGGAACGAGGCCGGACCGTTGGTCTTGAAGAGCAAGGCGCATAAAAGGACAAATGTATTGCTGGCAACTTGATCTTCCGCTACGTTGAACGGGTCTTCGTCAGCAGCATAAACACCGGTCTTGATGATCATCTGAGTGTAGACATTAGGATGGAGTATGGAACCCTGTATTATCTATACACTTGATGAGTTTTGGGGCCGCTGTCATGAACTTTGCGGATTACCTCGAAAAATGATTGAGGCTGGGATGGGATGACGGGGAGCGCATGGTGCACCAAGCTTGAGTACAATGCCCAGTTTCCAACAACTCGGCTTTGCTCTAGTTCGCCTTGCGACGCGGCGAGCATCTCGGTCCAAGACTCTTTGGAGATCATGTCGCCAGATATGGCGAAGGAAATTTTTTTGCTCGCCAGGGTGTGGTGTACGATAGCAATCAAGACAGAATTTAGGTCGGCCATAGCGAGAAAACGAGCACTGAGGCGAGGAACGAGCTAGCAAGGTGGTGGCTTCTGAAAAAGAAAGAACTAACAGAGTTTACGTACGCACTCTTGCAAGTGAACCGCAACCTAGAAACTGCACACTGCTTCTACTATGGATACCCTCGTCTTAAACGCTGTTCGTACCGTTCTTTCCAGTCCCTCCTTTCGTTTGCTTTTCCCCCCGTTGTCCGACCGCATTTGGGAGATTACATTGGCCTGCACCGAACGCGACTTGGACGCAAAGCGATCTCACGGGTTTTTGGCTCTGTACTCTCTCCTAGAAAGGGCTCTCATAGCCTCAGCCGAACGGCGAGATTCTCCTCCAGTGTGTTTCTCAACCCTGCTGAAGATCATGGCGGCCAACTTGGCCAACTTTTTTAGAATCTCGAACCGCTACGCGAGGTCATACTCTCCGACGATGTTCTATCCCTGTTTTTGACGGAGTCTGGCGTCTCCGCTGGTCAAGATAGCGAAGAAGCCCGAGTATTCCTGATTTTCGTTGAAATGCTCATCATGGATAGAGGTTTTCGAGAGTTTGTTTCCTGGTTCGGCGACATGTTCAACCCTCTCGTGTCTGCCGCCTTCGAGTTCTACAACGAATGGTAACCGTAGAACGCGTTGATCTGTGGCAATGTCATTGACAAGATTCCATTAGCCAAGAACCCGGCGCGAGCAAGTTGCCCTCCAAACGGGTCTTGCTAATCCAGAGCGGCGGACCCTCCAAACGTCAGCGGACGGACACTTCTGAAGCTAGACGTCCTTCTTCAAGTGTGTTGAGGATGCTCTTGAAATCATATATAACTGATTTATTTCCAGCAATTGCTGTTCTACAACGCCTTCGACAACGACAAATCCTATCCGCTCCGGACAAATCCATATCCGAGATAAATGTCTCCTTAGGTGTCGCCAAAAACGTCCTCGCGACGCCAACCAATCCGACGACACCGAGCATTTGGCGAATCCTGCCGAAACGAACTGGACCATCCGTGAAGCAAGGAGATCAGAAATCCACCGTGACTGCTCAAGTCTCTTCACCTCTCTCCCTTTCTCCAATCATCTCCAGTTCTGGAGACAAGGCGAACTCTGGACAGCCAGCGAGTAGCCCCGAACCACAAAACATGTCCGAGATGGCCAAATGGTGCCAAGAGAATCCTACAGCCCTTTTTTTGCAAGCTATCTATACTGCCCAATCAGAGACTACCCCACCGATGTCTCCAGTTGCGTTTTGTGACTCTCTTCCCGCCCGACCGTCTACACCTTCTGCGTTATCCCACCGTCCGCATACGCCCTTTGTTGATTCCTCTCCCTGTGTGTCAGACCCCCTCAGCGACCCCGCGACATTGAAGGATCTCGAAGACGCTGCTGGTAGATTCATCCAAGAAACAATCGCGATGGTCGAATCCGGTGCGATTGCGCCAACCCCATCAATCCTCGATCCAACTTCGCAGAGTGGAAACAAGAAGAAGGGTAACCCCACCGTCAAGGATGTATCGAACCGGCCGAAAGCCGAGCACAGATGGTCGCCCACCGAAAGGAAACAGCAAAAGAAAAAGGCTGTTGTGGCTAAAGAGAATCGTGTGGGCATGTCCTCGAAGAAGGCGAGGCGGTGCGGTTCTACCCTACTATTTTCGACATAACGGTTACTGACTTGATTCTCAGGCGCAGCAAGAATCTACCTCTGACAGGAGGAGTGAAACTCGGCCCCATGGATTCGCATCGCTCCCAGAAGACCCTGGTGCCTACCTCCGGTGCCCAGTCTAAATCGGCGCCCGCGCCCGCTCCCACACCTGGTACAACTACCGTCAGAGGGGGCGACACGGATTCACATCGCTCCCAGAAGGCTGCCTGTGGTCCCTCCGGTGCCCAGTCTAAATCGGCGCCCGCGCCCGCTCCCACACCTGGTACAACTACCGTCAGAGGGGGCGACACGGATTCACATCGCTCCCAGAAGGTTGCCTGTGGTCCCTCCGGTTCCCAATCTAGATCGGTACCCGCTCTTACCCCCGCCCCCGCTTCGGCACCTAGTTCAGCCTCCGTCAGAGGAGTAAAACTCGGTGACACAGATTCACATCGGTTCCAGAAGGCCCTTATACCAGCTTCTGTTCCATCCGGTCCCCAGTCTAGATCGGTGGCCACACCCACTCCCGCACCATTCACAGCCGCGCCGAGCTTTCCCGTGTCAGATTATCGCCAACCGTATTCCCTCAGGCACCCAGATTATTTTCCTGCACATCAGGAAAACCTGTCAATTTTTTATTAGCTGTTGTTCCCCACAATCTACTACATACACCGACGACCAGTGATCTAAACATACTCTCGGATTACCCACACGTCATGGATTCACTTTTGTAACATTAGAATGAGCCACATGTGCCATGATGTGGTCTACACATTGCTTTGTCCAAAAACGGAAACACCAAAGCCCCTGTCATATATAAACAATGGTCCCTCTTTTTTAACCACCGTACCACTGACCAGCACTTGGCCGACAGCCTAGCTTACCCAGCACACCAGACGCCAACCTTGCCATGGACATGCAACTCAGGCGGCCCCCGGCTCTTTTCACCAATGCCACTTCGAATGTCACTTCGATCGACCAGTCAGAAATGGAGGCAAAATTCAGACAGCAGGTTGTGGAGAGTCGAGGAAGGAGGATGAAATCGGGAGAGATAAATCCCGTTCTTAACTCCCACGTGGGATATCTCGAGCCCTCGACGCCGGCGTCCGCCACCCATTGTTCTTCCTACGACGCCACTCTCAGCAGTGGCACTCCGTCACTGGCACAACAGGATGCCATGATTACATTGGCCGCCGAGCAGAGACGACTCGCAGAGGAGATTGCACTCGCGAAAAATCAACTAGCTCGGCTTGAAAGCCTCAAGCCTAAATCGGCGCAAAGGTCAGGCACTCACAATGTTACGCGTATGTGTTTCTTCGTTGAAATGCGAGTAGGATGCGGAAATGGCCGGAAACCAATATGGCGGCCATGATTCTGTACATTAGTGATGACGAGGAGGACGATTCCATTCCGCAAGGGTCTTGAATTCATCGGGCCCAGAAGCTACGATATAGTTATTTCTTCTGCACATCTGTACAATAACATAGCTACATTTGATTTATCCAATTCTTCATGCAACATGGTAGCTCACCCGGTGGGCAAGTCAAGAATGTAGCCGCCAAGTTCGAGCTGAAATCCAGTCGCGTGCCTTGGCCAATGCATTCAGGCTTACGCGAAGAATGCCTTAGTCTTCCAGTCTTTACGACGTCCGGGAGAGCCGGGGGGTCGGATTCCGGACGGTCGACGTCGATGCGTAGTGCCTCCAGAGGAATTATAATTAGTCCCTCAATGGCAGATCCATCGTGCATCTTGAATTCGAGGTCCAAAAGGTTGGAACACTTTCGCAAGGTGGAAATTCCCCAGAATGCTTTGGTGGTCTCGGCAACTAGTCCCAGGCCATGTCAACCGTAAGGGAGGGATGCTCGGTGAGGGTCACTTTGCTGTTTCGGCGAATAAAAGGCGGAAAGACCCGGCGGACCGGGCCGTAGCTGCCAGGATCAGTGATTGCCGCAAGCGCGGTCACGCGAACCTCACAAGCCCCACTCCTATCCTCTGTCCTCCACCTCGGACTCATGCAAGCCGACGTGGAATTTACTCCGTTGTACTATAATACTACGTTTTTATCGGTGGTCTTTCACACGCGCTGATTGCGCGCCGATCACCCATGCATGGCCGCTGCCCGAAGATAGCCTCCCCAAGGTCAGCAGCACCCAGCTCCGCGACGGACACCGCGTTCCAACATACTACCTCGCGACTTCGAAGTGGTCCTAGTACTTCTACTTACCCGAAAATGAGCAACTTCCCCGTCGACCCTTCATGGTATACATCGCGTCCAACTTCTCGGAGTACTTGGCCCTTGCGGCCAACGCGGAGTACCGCCGCGCGGCGCGCGAGGCTTCGAGGATTCCGGAGGATATGGACCTCCGCTGAATTCGAGCACCGGGGTAGGAGATATCAAGAGCTGCGGCCCATGTCTCGGGCACTTGTAGTTGATTTCTTTCAAGTTCATCTTTCTTCTCTGAAAATGCCCCACCAGGCGGCGTTAAACCTTATAATCTTTTCTGGAAGATGCTGCCGGCGATATCGCTCACAGTAGCAGGAAGAACAGAGTGAATCGTTAAACCCCCCCCGCCCCGTGACGGGCGATCGTTACGAGTACCAGCAACCGTGTTTCATCGAAGCGTGCCTACCAAAGACGAAAAGATATCGGGACCTGCTCATAAGTTCTGCATACATACATCATAACTCGACTACATTTGATTGATCCAATTCTTCATGCTCACCCGCGGGTCAAGTCAACTTGACGATGTCTGTGGCCACAAAGTGGTCGAGCTGGAACCCACCCGCGGGCGCCTTGACCACCCCCGCCTTCTCCAGAACGCTGGAAACGCATGGAATCAGACACGGAGACGAGGTTAGAGGAGTAAACGCCTACTCCAAGGTGTCGGTGATCACTTTGCTCGGAATGGCGAGACAGTCCTGGGGGTACGCGACCGTCTTGAGCCAAGCCTAGGTGCAACCCGTTAACGACCCGTGCATGAGACCAACTAGTCTTGCGGCGTACCTCGATATCCTCCGCAGGGTACCCGAACTTTGCTTTGATGACCTCGAGATTCGGACCGGCGCGATTGGCGGCCGAATCGAAGGCGCGGACGTAGCCAGATAGGCCGGCGATGAATGAACGCAGGGCGTCGGGAGCGGCTCGGTCGGGCGAGGGGTGGGCTGCGATGAGCCACGAGGGCCAGGGAGTCGGGACAGAGCCGATCTAGAAGGCGGGTTAATTAGGGAGGATGTGTATTTAGTGCGAACGTACGAAACGCGCCTCGCCCGCGTCGACGAATGGCTTGGTGGTGAACCATTCCCACATGAAGGCGCTCGTTGAACCGTCGTTGACGGAATCGATGAGCCCGCGGATGTCGTTGTTGACTGAGGGCATGATTAGAGGCTTCAAAAACAGAAATACTGTAAATTATACTTTGAAATTTGAGATCTTCTGTCGGCCATCCTTGTTGCAGTGCCATAACGTAGGCCTATTGGAGTGTGAACGATTGAGTGTCTTCGTCTCTTGGGTAAAAACTACCATGGTTTGGCTGCCGCTGCCCAAGCGGGAGATTCCGATGGGCGTTCTTTTCAGATCCGAAATATTCTGGAATTTTGTGTCCTTGCCGGTGATGACCGCCCTTGGATTCATATAACGCGCTGTCGACGCGAAGCTTTGCACAGTTGCGTACCAGTTCAACGGGGTAGAGACATAGCTTCCGCACAGTTTGTACGCTGTAGAGCCGTTTGCGATTCCAGAGATCAGGGGATCTGTGAGCGCTCTAGGACTAGTCAGCCTGGACCGGATGCTCGACCAGCAGACCGTACATGGCGACATCGATTTCATCCTTGGTGAGTCGACTTATCAGCTGGCCGGTTCCGCCTGCAAATTTTGTAGTGAGTCGACAGGGCGGCAAGAGGCAATCGACGCAGACTGGGGCATTCGACCAAGGTGAACGTCTTGTCTTGGTCAGCGTCTTGGAATTGCAGCAAGGGTGTCGAGAAGTGCTCCCGAACTGGTACCACCGTCAAAGAAGCCCACAGAGAAGTTAGGAATGGCCGAACCGTAACCAACTCGAAGAGGCATCGTAGCGAGATGAGCCTGACAGCTCGAGATAAGATTAGACATTTCCTTATCTCATCTTGATTTCGATCAACTTCAAGAGGTCTCTGATCTTCTGATCCGACCCACTGAGAACAGCACGTGCATCAGAGGGAGACCAAATAATGATGTGTTTGGCCTCGTCGTATGAGCGCCGTAGACCAGCGTAGACCCTCTGTACCCTTCCACAAAAAATATCTAGAGTGTGTAAATGTATGTATAAAACCTCACTCTTCTTTTCCCGCAGAAACTCGCTTTATTGAGCAAGGCTTCGGATTTATGTCCCAATTTGGACCAGACTGGGTGAGTGAGGTCCAGGGACCGAGAAAGTTCTTCAACCCAGAAAATGAGGTTTCTAATGGCTAAAGACATTATTTCTTTCCTCTACATTTTTTTCTATAACCAGGAGAAAGCTCACTGTGTGTTTGCAGGATGAGGCCAAACACATCATTATTTGGTCTCCCTCTGATGCACGTGCTGTTCTCAGTGGGTCGGATCAGAAGATCAGAGACCTCTTGATCAACTTCTCCTCCTTGAAGCATTCTGGAAAGAAACTTAGTATCGTGTAGAGTCTCGAATATATACGCAGTCGGCTGAATGGAAGATGACTCATTCCAGCTGACACTTTGCAGCGCTTTACCGTCTTTTCTTGGTCTTTCCGTCTAGTCCGAGTCTTCGTCCCAAATCGCCCTTTATCCGTCCATCCGTCTTGACATTCAATATTCAATCCTCGCCATGACCCCCCTATCTAAACATATAAATACGCCCCATATTTAACACCCATCCAAAGTATCCTGCAAGCTTCATGTCTTTCCGCACCGACCGCGTCCGCCTCGCAATCTTGCTCAAGAGGAATCCCACCCTCACCAAGGAAGAGTTCAGCCAGTACTGGCTCGGAACACACGCTGCCCTATTTTCTGGCCTGGCCATAGTGAAGACCAACTTGCTCAAGTACGAACAGGTAGGAAAATTTCCCGCCCAGAATCAATTCAAACAATGCAGGCGCATACGAACGAGCCGGTGCTATTGCAGCTCGCGGCAGCGATGGGGGCTCCCAAGTCCGAGTGGGACGGCATGGCCATATTCGAAGCCGAAAGCTATGTCAAGATTTTTGAGGTTCGTTCATTCAATGTGTCCTCGCGGATAGAGTCCTGATTCAAGTCGACAGATCTTTCAAAGTGAAGAGTATCAGAAGGTCGTGGTTCCAGACGAGAAACACTTTATTGTCCGCCAGGCATCCCAAGCCCTTCCTCTCGATTTGAACACAGTTCTTGACCAGTAACGCTACAGCCTGTTTTGATGTACTCTCGAATTCATTACATTATTAAAACACGTATATTACACCCAAGAATGCGGTAACAAAACGATATTCGCTCACTTCATCGTGACCTTCCTCGTCAAATTCCTGATTCTCTCCGCATTCTTCTTCCTTCTCTCAATGTCCACATCCACGCTCACGTTTGTCCTGTTGATTCCAGCATTCATATTCGGCGCCACGGTGTAGTTGCGCAGCTCGCTCCGGGGAATCGCGACGGCATTCTTGCGGACGCGGTCCTTATCCAGTAAACGGCCCTTGGCCATGATCGCATTGAACCTCTCCAAGTTGCGCACCGGGACATCGGCGCTGTCCCCCTGCTGCGCAGTAGGAATAATCCTGTCGCGGTAGGACGCAGAACGCTTGATGATGGGCCGTGACCACGTCGAGATGAGGTCGTCGGCGATGCGCTTGATTTCCGGCGTCACGCGCTTGCACTTTGTGTAGAACAAGACGACGCGTCCAAGACCGGATTCTTTGAGGACCGCGCTGTCGATGAACTCCATCTTTTTCAACATGGGAAAAAATTCGCGTTGGATGTTGAGAGATGGTAGGGAGCGATCGGGGAGGGGCTCAAGCCATCGTTTAACGGCTTCCAGCAAGTTATTGTCTATCATGGACTGGGCGAGTGAGGACCTAAAAGTTAGAAGTGGTTAAAATTAGTAAAACGAGTAAAAGTATCACCCACTTGCGCAGCGTCTCCATAGCCTCTGGTAGCAGTTTCAGCTTAGCGACAGCGGGTAGTTTGTTGTCGTTCGATTTGACGTCTTCCTCGGCAGCGTTGTTCATGGTTTCCCGCAGACGAGCCACCTCATCGTCTGCAAAGCTGTCGAGCACTTCATCGTTCCCCTTTCTCTTCTTTGGCCGTGAGTTCTTCTTCGGCTTAAGAATAGCCTCGATCTGCATGTCAAGTCGGATTTTGTTCGCTTTATAATTCTGGGCTGTCAACACCATCCTGGGTCGAGGGACAAAGCCAGCGCACCTTGCTCTGGCGGAAGTTCACTCAGGTCAACGGGCTCAACTGGTGCCTTTCTCTTGCGTTTGCGCTGTGCCGGTCGGACCTCATCTTCGGTGCTCTTCCTGGCTTTTGTGCGCTTTTTGGGCTTGACAACCCGTTTCTGCACGTATTCGTCCTCCGAGTCGGCCGACGACTCGTAGTCGTCCTGCTGCCGGGCGGAGGGGGATTTGCGGCGCTGAGGCGCCTGCTTCTGGGGCTCTATTGCCTGTCAGGCGCTGCAATAACCGACGATAATTTGTGGCCGCACCCTGGTCCTCGTCCGAGGAAAGTTCCGAGTCGGATCCTCCGAAGATGGCACGTTCAAGGTGCTATATCCCGTATCAACAAAGCCCCGGCCACGGAGAATATACACACATTTTCGTCGTCCATGGCTGTCAACTTCTTCGTTCAGCTGTCACAATTTGTGACAGATTTGTCACGTCTTGTGACCTTGGAGTCTGAAATCGGACCGGGATGACGATCAACGATCGAAACCAATTTTGTGCCCTGCACTTGGAATTGTTACCTCAGCCTTACCTGGGGCTATTGCGTTGTGGACGCGGTTGGAGATGTGTCTAGTCGGGCCTTACTCCTAGCTCAGCCCCTCTACTCAAACCTGAAGCTTTCGCGACTCCCTCTTCGCGGTATTCCCTATTACACATCCAACCTTGCGTCCCATCGCCCTTTTCAAGCACCGCAATGGAGGTTGCTCTTCCCCTTCACCCTCCGACTGTCTTTCCCTCCTTCTACCCGGATCCTGCAGTCGACGAGCCTCTGCAGCGGCCACCTATGCCTCCGCACCGTCTCCCATCCTTCAAACGCGAATCCGCAGGATCTGATGCAGACAGTGGGAAGATGGGACCGCCATCTCCGAAATTGGTTCGCGTCAGATCCACACTGGTGCAGAAGGGTCCACGGACGGTCACGCTATCCACATTCACCGCCAAGCTGGCCCGTACGCCGCTTCTCGCGCTTGTGAAGCACCCGCACATCCTTGCCTCGCTGCTCGCACAGCTGAGCTGGCGAGCCTGTTGGGACCTTCTCAGCACTTGTCGTGACTGCAGGAACTTCTTCTCCTGCCCCGAGCTCAAGGACGTAATCCTTTCTCGCTTCGTACCGGGGTACCAAGCATGTATTCGTATTTCTGATCCCCTCCGGCTGCAGACCGTACCGGTCACGCTCTCCGACCTTCATCTACTCAGTAAGTCCGCTGTCATGTCCCTCGTATCTTAATTGTTCCTCACCTCTCTTTTCGGCAGTGATTTCCCAGACGGTCATCATACACCGGTACCCAATGCATGCCTTAACATACCTCTCTGGTCTTTTACCCGACGTTGACCGAGCGGAACGGGAACAAACGTTAAGATTGGGGGCATTGGCACAGGCCCATTCTCGATTCGTGCTGCTCCTTCAGGCGCTAGCGCACAGCTCGACTCTGCCCTTGCCACCTGATCGGGAAGAAACGGATTGGAGTCTTCCCTCGGTAGAGCCCAACCTTCGGAGGTTGACTTTTCCAGCTCCATTGTCGCATGTTCCCCCGCCAGCCAGTGCTCCGGAGCCGATACCACCACCGAGGTCCGGGCGTGGCAGAAAAAGTGTCGATTCTGCACGACAGGACAAACTTCCACTTGCGACACGCAGCCTTTCACGCCCGGCAAACCGTCTTTCGCTATTTCGGCATAGCTCAAAGGTCCTGCCTCCCCCTGCTTCCGAGCCACGTTCGTTGAAGTTTTACACTTCTGGGTGGAGACACCCGCTGTCCCTGGCGTCGGGGTCCACGTCGGACGACGAATGGGGACGAAAGCCGCTTGAACGGCCACACAGGAGATTTGCTTCCGTTAACCTTTCCAGCGATTCTTCCTCCTTTTCCAACAGCCCCTCTCCACCAATTTCCCGTGAATCTACTATCGAATTCTCGTCCATACGTCACAATATCTCTTACCATGACCTCAGCCTCGCCACTTCACGCGCCCGGGCACCTGTCCTCCGGGTTTTCGTCCCATGTTCCACACTCGACCTCTCCGAGGACTGCGACAGCATTGCGCTGTGCGAGGACCAACTCTACGATTCGGGGCTCTGGACACACTTGTCCACCGGCGACATCGTCTGCAACCTCGGATACCTCCCCCCGCATACTCCAGATGAACTCGGATCATCGGACGGCAGCTTCCCCGACTCGGCGGCAAGCGAGCAGTCGTTACAAAATCGAAGGAGGTGGCTCCTATTCAACGGGGACTCCCTCGTGCCATTTAGTCCCCCGGAATCGCCTCCCTTGAGTAACCCCTTTATCCTTCCGTCACCCTGTTACTACACGCACATCATGCCACCGCTTACGAATCCCGTGTTTACGGTCCGATCCTTTCCTCCCTGCGATGACATTCCGCAGTTCAGGCTGGTGAATGCGTCGACGAAGGTAAAGAGCCCGCATTCGCCAACGGGCTATGCTCTGGTGAAGAGGTCCGTTTGGACCGCGCGCGTGTGGAAGCAGGTCGCGCAGGACGACGAGATCGGGCTTGGCTGGCAGGGGGAGTGGGTGCTGGAAGGGGATGGGACGCGCGAGGGACAGAAGGTCCTGCTCGACTGTTTGCGCGGCGTCCGGGGCCCGTTGCGAGAATGGCAGCTTGTGCGGGAGAAGAGTGTCGGGGACAGACTATGGTTCAGGTGCGTTTCCTCTCCCCCTGTTTCGCCTCGCAGTCAAAGTCTTACCGTTTGTGGTAGATTAATCAAGACATTTTCAACGAAACGCTATTAATAATTCTAGAAGCGCTACGACCTAACTTTCACACTGAGCTCCGGAATTATTGTATGTATCTGAATCAACGGACACATGCGGCATGGGTGCTTGCACATGCTGGGACCCACAACATCATACCTTATTTTATGCCCTTACAATATCTTGCACCTACGACACATGTAGTATACGTTATTGCGTCGCACAGTTTGCATATTCAGGTTAAACATTTTGAGACAGGAACGATTTCTAAGGGTAGTTAGATCGGGCATTTGTCCGCGGGGATAATGCACCCTCTCCTTCTCCGGTCGGATGGTGGATACTGTAGTATTTCGACCGTAAGTTCACGCCATGTCACCCGTCACCTACCATGTTCACTGGGTATGATGTTCAGAACTCGACCGTCACCGTCACCTCCATACCAGATGTTCAGTTAACCAAATCAGCTCATCCAGGCCTACCAACCACTCCTGCTCCTGGGGCTCCTCAATGGCGATGTGAACACTGGAGAAGCAGTCTCTCCTAGACAGAGCTTCAACAAGATGAGAACTTGTGCTTTGTTTAGTGCCGGAGAAGGCTAGCCACAAATTGTTGTTCATTTATTTCAAGTTCCTTGATGTTGACTTGAGACCATAGATGGACCTTGATGTCGTCCCGGGGCAAAGCTAAGACCTCTCATGCGGAGGTGGAGGAGTCAGATGAAGAGGCCAGCTTCGGAAAATCGTAGCACTGTTACCAAGACTCCGCTTGGGCGGAACACTGGTTTTTCTTTTGCCCTTCTCTACCGATTCTTTTGGTCAATTTTAGCGCAGCTCAAAAATTGTTTTTGCACCTTTTCAACTCCAAAAAATAAGATGTTCATTCATTGGTCGTCACCGTCACTGGCTGCAAATAAGTTCAGTTC
This sequence comes from Mycena maculata, assembly GCA_029448575.1. Classification (NCBI taxonomy): domain Eukaryota; kingdom Fungi; phylum Basidiomycota; class Agaricomycetes; order Agaricales; family Mycenaceae; genus Mycena; species Mycena maculata. The sequence goes on along the minus strand of JARJLG010000044.1, from coordinate 63,915 downwards.
ACAGCCCTCCGTCACCCGTCACCTGAACTTACGGTCGAAATACTACAGTAGAGGGAGCATACTCGCTGTGAAACTTGGGGGTTTCCAGGTATTTTAAATAATTAGGAGCGGACAGTGGCCCTCGAGGAGTCCCATCAGTCGAAATTGGAGATATAAGACCCATCGCTTGACTTGGCAATTGGGATCTCGGACGCCATGCGATATGTCCAAAAGCGGACGCAGGCGTTCATTTGGTTGGTGCTGTTTCTCGATCAATCTGATCCGTCGCTTAATTTAGACCACCGCGAAAAATTATGAGGAAGAAGACCTCCACCACACGTCTGCCACAGACCCTTGTCGAGCAGCTTGAGAATGAAACGGGCAAGCCATACCCTCCATCTGACCTCCGTCGCCTAAATGACCTCCAGGCAATGACACCATCGAACCGCGCAAGAAATGGTCCAACAAAAATAAGGTCCCTCGCAAGGAGCTGAGGAAACAGGAGCGGACTAGTCAAAAGCAACGGAAAGCAGAGTTCTTCTCCGCCCCGCAGTCTGCGACCAAACGCGGCGCGGAGGAAGAGCACACGGAGTCCCCGCAACGGAAGAGAATCAAGCTTGCCGCGGCGGCGACTGTCAGTAAGGAGACGCCGTCTGCGAAAGATCCCCCGAAGCCAACCAAGGCTCAAGAATCCACCGCCCCACGCACGGAGCCAGCCAAGGTTGCGAAGCCGGTCAAGAAACCGAAAACTGCGTTGGAGAAGCTTGTTGGGCGGTCCGATGGGCGCCGTGATCCCACCCCCAGGTCGCTGGGACCTCGTTCTCAGAAGGACAAGGAGGAAGATGCATACATCGCGTACCTCGAGTCCAAGCTTGGCTATGGGAACAAAAAGAACAAGAGGGAGGACGATGGGTTAGACGGTGCGGCGGATTGCCAATTTCTAGGGTCTGCGCTCAATCGTCTTTATTAGACTTGTTCGACCTGGCATCTTCCCTCGCTGATTCACGACCATTGGTTGGTCCATTTATCTTCACTTTGTTTCGATACTGATTGGCATAGCCTGCTCAAAACCACGAGTCTGAATCGGACGAGGGCGATGAGCCCACCTCCGAGGAAGCCGTCTGTGATGAAGACAACGGGTCTGCGGATGAGGAGGAATGGGGTGGGATCGGAGACCTGGATTCGGATGAAGCCGACGAGGGAGCTGAAGCGCCGGTCGACAACGGTCCTACTGTAAAACCTAAAGCGCGTACTGCGTACATCCCGCCCCATCTTCGGAATCGACCCCGAGAGGAACCCGACTCGGAACTCATGGTCAAGCTTATGCGACAGCTAAAAGGTCTCCTGAATAGGTTCGGAAACGCTCTCACTCCTACGTCCAATTTTTTTTTGACTGGTTTGGGTGCAGGATGACGGAACAAAATATCGCATCTATTTTGGATAGCATAGAGGAAATATATCGAAAGCATAGCCGTAATGGTGAGGCCACTATTCCGTGCATCATAGAGTTAGCCTGATCATAGTACAGACGTTACATCGACGCTGACTACTCTAATTGTGGACGGCATCTGTTCTCATTCGTCGCTGTTGGACTCTTATGTCGTCCTGTACGCGGCATTCGTCTCTAGTCTCCACAAAATCATCGGTATTGAATTCGGTGAGATGGGTCTCGGGTAGAGGCATACTCACCAATGATATCTATTCAGCTGCTTATTTCGTCCAAACCGCCGTCTCGGCATACGAGAAACACTATACTGATTCCAAAGACGCCGAAAAATTTGCGGACCAAGCAGTTCTAGATTCCCAGACCGACGCGTCCACCAGCGGCAAGGAATGCTCCAATTTGATCGTGCTCCTGTCGGAGCTGTATAACTTCCAAGTTATATCATGCGTTCTGGTTTTCGACATCATCCGTAGCCTCTTGGACACCGACTTGTCTGAGTTCAGTGTCGAGTTGTTACTCAAGATCGTGCGGAGTACTTACTTTTCTCTTCCCCGCTCCAACGTTTCTGACGTGCGCTGGATAGATTCTGGTCAACAACTACGACAAGACGACCCCTCGTCCTTGAAGGATATCATCCAAGTCGTGCAGAACAAGATATCGGACCACGACGAAGCTTTGAGGTAGGTAACTGCATCTTTCAACTAAGGCTACTCTCGATCTTCGCATCCAGCTCCCGCACCCGGTTCATGGTCGAGACTTTGACTAACCTCAAGAACAACAAGGTGAAACGTAACACCACCTTAAACCAAGGCGGCGAAGCGGTGGAACGGATGAAGAAGTTCCTTACTGGGCTCGGCAAGAGCAGACACGGTAGGCTTTCCTCTTCTGACGTTTATCGGCAACTGATCGCCCCATAGTGATGGCGTACGAGCCGCTTCGTGTCTCCCTGCAAGATCTCCATTCTGCGGAGAGCAAGGGCAAGTGGTGGCTTGTCGGTGCTGCATGGGGTGGCGATCCCCTCGTGGACTGCCAAGACGAGGCGCCCAAGGCCCAGGTGTCTTCGACCGATATGGGCAATACCTTACTGCTCAAGCTCGCACGGAAGCAGGGCATGAACACCGATATCCGGAGAAGCATATTTGTGGTCTTGATGAGTTCTGATGTGAGCCTATGCTATATCGGCCCGTATCCCCTTAATGCTAGAATTGTAGGACTACGTCGATGCTTGCGAACGGCTTTCGCAACTGAATTTGACCGAGGTTCAGCAGCGGGAAATTGTGCGAGTGCTGCTCCATTGCTGCGGGAACGTGAGTGCCACCTTTGCGCCCGGCTATTTGTTCCTGATTGTCGTGGCCAGGAAAAATCGTACAATCCGTATTACACGCTCGTCTGCCAGCACCTCTGTCGCTCGTCGCACTCGTACAAGATCACGCTACAGTTCTGTCTTTGGGACTTCCTGCGCGACCTCGGCGAGGTGAAAGTCGGCGGAGCCGAGGTTATCAAGAACCTCAAAGACGACGAGGGGTTCGACGTTAAAAGCATATCCACCACACGCATGAAGAACGTCGCGAAAGCATACGCGTGGTGGATCGCGAAGGACTATGTTACACTCGGGATCCTGAAGGTAGGCTGACCCCTGGTGCATTTCCTGAAACCTAACGTTGTCTAGCCTGTCGACTTTACGGCCCTGAAGCCCCAATCGCGGGAATTTTTGAAGGAGTTGCTCGTCCAGCTGTTCGTCAGCAGCCAAGTGGCGACGCCCGTGATTAGTGCGAGCGCGAGCGCCGTTCCGACAACCCGCCACCGGGGACCCGTCGAAGAGATTTTCATTAAAGCAAGCCGGGTGGAGGCGCTGGCCATGGGGCTGGTGTACTTTTTGACGGAAGTGTTCCGAGACGTTGAGGAAATGCCAGATCCCCTCAAAAAGCTCACCAAGTGGGCGACTGGTGTCGCAAAGGATACTCTACGGACGGGAGTCGATGTAGTGCCTTCCTTGTGACGGGATTTATTTTTACAATTTTGGTCTTTCCGTTCAAGGTTACAGTATCGGTGGTTTGATAAACGCGACGCTTGAACAAGAACTCCCGCTCTTTCCACCGAAGGTGAATGTACGGTGCTGAATCCGCGAGCTAATAGCAGTGAGAAGACCATCCGGAGTCACACTACGAACGCACTGATATTTTAGACCCGTTTCCGGTGTCTCAAAGCTGGCCTGCAGTTCGTCCTCGGTAAAATTACAAGCTGCGATCGCGTTAAAGAAAAGATCAGGTATACACATACACAACTCACAAGTAATGAGGAAGCTCCCCCCGGGTTTCAAAAGTCTAGCAGCTCGTCCCGGGTAACGCGCTGCGGGAGACTTGCCGCCCTCCTCTTTTTCGCCCAAGGCGATCGCGTCGAACGTGCCCTTGTCCAGAATGAGATCCCATACGTCCAGTTGCGTATCTGGAGAGATGCGCGGCGGATCTCCTGTCAGAAAATCGCACTCGGCGAATGTAACTGAGTCCCCGGCATCGGTCGTCGCGGCAATAGCCCGTGCCAATTTTACTGCGTCTGCACTGTAGTCAATCCCGCACAGCCGAGAGCCGTCGTAGCCCGCGTCGACCAGTGCGAAAAGCAACGTCCCGTTGCCGCTACCAACCTCGAGTGTACACGGATTTTGCGATGGAGGGACATGTTCCAGGGCCCATTTTACCATCTTGTCGACGCTTTCGACGCCGAACCTAGCAAGAATAAGGCAACCATCTTGACGGCGTCGCAGGTTCCCACCAGATCTCTCCCTCATCGCCGTGTTCTTGAAAATTTTCTAGTTCATTCTCGTACACTTGGTCCCAGCTGAAGCGGTGGGTTGACGGGGGACACGGGGTGGGTGGCCGGACGCGCTTACTGCTCCTTGGACCCAAGTTTGGATGGTTGGAGGTCTGATGTACTCATGGAGGTAGTAGCGGAAACAGTGACCAAGAATAGAGATTTTAGAAACGGGATCAGCATCACGTCGCAAACGGCGAGCATCTTATCGTCAGCTTCTACCATCCCTGACTGAAGCTTCACTGGCCGGCGCCTCAGTCCTCTTGCCAGGCGCAAGTCCTTTATTCTTCCTTCCCCTTCGCCTTTTCCCCATTTTCTAATGTATAGCACCGCTTCTTCTTCAACTGCTGCCCCGGAATCCCGGCCGCAGGCAGGTCCTCTGCCGCGGAAACGGGGTGAAATCGGTTTCTCAGAAGAAACGCTCAAGGAAACAGAGGAAGGCAGGAGCGAGAGTCCTGCAGCACCTCTGCCTGAAAGACACCCGGAAGACAGAGGTGCCACAACGGACGCTGCACCATCTTCGGAAGAAGGCGCAGCAGCACCCGCCGCCGCGCCCGTCTCTGCCTCTGCATCGGTCACTTCCTTGTCCACGACGTCCACCAACTCCCTCTCGAAAAGGAAACGCATTATTGGCTTCTTGAAACCCAAAAATATTCCGTCGTATGGTGGTCTGCGGCTCACGACACTGTTGGCGTTCGCGTTCCAGGTTCTTGCCGTCGCCGGCACCATAACGGGCTGGGTCTTTGCCATCACCCGTGTGTCGGCTAGCCAATCCAGCAGCTCGTCCAGCGACTCTAGCTCCCAGAACGACGGGAGTGACCAGTCGCTCGGTAATGCGTCCACGGCCATCTTCATCCACGTCGTGTTCGGCGTCGCCACCCTCGTCCAACTCCTCTTCATCGAGCGCCGCGTGTTCCGACTGCGCGCCGAGCGGTACAGCTACCTCCATCCCGGGGAAATTCTCCCCAGTGCCCGCCGACGTGCAATGGGTGACCCGTCAATGGGCTTCTCCCCCTGGAACCGCCCTCCACTCCCCACCTACGCGGCTGCATTGGCACAGAGCGGCGTCGGCACGGGCGACGTCGAGGACCATCTCATTGCGGCACCGCCCCCGCCCGCATACGGAAACACCCGGGGAAGCACGTTCCTGCTTTCAGGGTTCTTGCGGGACAGTCTACGCGCGCAGAGACCGGTCTCTGCGCAGATGCAGGCGAGCCAAAATAACCTCCAACCAGCCATGACCGAGCAGAACGGACGTCCCCTCAGCTACGTTACCGTTGATGAAGATTGGGAGGAGGTGCAGAATGCCGAGAGGGCAAGGCGTCTTGAAGAAACCTTGACTCGATTGGAGCGGCCGACTTCACGAACATAGGCAGTGAATTTTTCGTAGGTGGATCCCCGTCCTTCCATGATCACCACTGATCACCATTCAAGGAACTCTGTTGTACCATTGAACACACTTACCATACCCTCATTGTCTTTGTACGATACAGAATGCTCTTCCATATTTCTGGCCAGACATTTACAGTATCCGTGCTAATTCTGACCTTTCTTTTATGTCCCTCGTTTCAAGTAAATGAATGCTCTGCATAGGGCATGATCGGACAATGCGACGAGGTGTGGAGACGCCGCTCACTTGACGAGCACCCAGCTGTGCATAGAAAACGATTCCTATTATGGTTTTCCGGTCCGGGCGCCTCAAGTCTCCCTGCATGAGAGATGAAGGAGCGGGGAATGTAAGTAGTTAAAAAGGTAGCTGTTGATACAATGGGCCGTGACAAAACACTGTGAGACCAACGAAAAAAAATTGAGTGCGGAATTCATAAGGAGTGGATCTCCACCGACCTAAAATACATAAAGCATCCGGTCTCACCGCCTCCCGGTCTCTTTATCCAGGAAGTCCTTTGCCTCGTTTATTTTACTCGCCAGGTACGGAGAGCCTCCACGGTCAGGGTGGTTCGCCAGCATGATATTCCGGTGGGCATCTTTGAGTCTGTTTCGCAGCGTGGGCCCATCTCTGTAGCGCAGAGATTGAGATAGGCTTTGTCGCTTGGGGATGCAGGGACATACTTGAGACCTAGAATCGCGACAGCCTCTTTGCGGTCCATTTTTGCACGGAATCCGCCTTTAACCCATTGCTCCGCCGCTCCCTTGCCGCCAAAGAGGCCCCGCTTCATGAGATGGCGACCTGCGAGCGCAGCAGCAATGGCACCGACGCCGACAATGACTGGCGTTGCCATGAGTTTGGAAGGCAAAAGCAGGAAAGTGAAAGCCGAGCGCGGCAGTCACCGATCACAAACGGCAAATGCCATCACTCGCCATCATCGCCTTCAAGCTCAAACCCAACTCAAACCAGCTCAAACCACAGCTTGGAATTTTACGCTCTTGTTCAGTCTCACCTTGTGTAATTGAGTTGCCAGTGCAGCCGACCCGCACCCTTGCCCTGGTCTAGCGCCACATTCGATGCCATGTTCATTTGCCTTTGAGTCATGTAGGCTGCAAGGCATAAAAATATAGGACGGGCGCCTCTCTATTTATGAATAATTCATGTCCACTCGGTTCTCAAAGTGACTCTTGTCGTTCCTCCTCTAACCAATTACAATGCCAGTGCGCCCGGACTCGACCTTCACCATCGTTCAGAATATCTTCAAGAGTCCGCACCCCCCTATTTCGGTGACGGCTTTTCCATGCGCCGCGTTGACTCCCGAAGTCCTCCAGGACTTCCTGGACACGGCGTCCGATGGGATAATTGGTGTTGCACCAGCGTACGGTGCAGAATGTGTTTTGTCTATGCTTGCTTTTTCCTCGGCGGCCAAAGTTATTTTGGTCCCAGTCACGAAGAACGTCTCGAAAAACCTGCTCCTCCCTTCGGCAACAAGAAGAGGCAATTCAAACGGATCCTCCTCGACGCAAGGAGGGGACCTCCTTGAAGACCTTGTTCTCTGCGCCGATTCCCACTGCAAAGTTGCATTCCAGATGGATGTCCTCGCGACTGCGTTATATCATGATTTCAAGTTTCGAATTTCCGGAGGTGTTGACCTACTCTCCTTCGCATCGGACGACCGTCGCTCGCTCATGGCGATGATGAACTCGCTAGGCGGAGAGCCAACTCTCAACAAGGCAAACGTCATAGCTCTTTTCCAAGCAGAAGAGAAATTGGATGAAACGCCTCGGGATGTTATAGCGTTACAAGCGTGGGTCGCTTGGCGTGCAGCCACTCTCCATGACAATCCAGCGCGCTTCACCCCCCAGATCGACACGACTTCAAGGGTTCTAACAGACGCGGTACGTAGCAAATGGGTTGTACGTTTACCGTCATCAACTGGCCTTCGCAGTGTTTAACCGTTTACGCTAAATTGGTTCGCGATGCCTGCCGGCTGTCCGCCTTGAAACCCACCGAGGTCAACAACGAGATAGCCGACGAGTATACATACCACGAAGGGCAATTGCAGGTCCTCTCAACGCGCTTCAAAAATCGCCTCCGGCTATCGGACCAGGTTGGCTCACTCCCTTTAAAAAACGCCTGTGCCGATATTTTTTTCCCCCAGCGCATAGAGGTTGAAGGCGTGGTTGAAGGTCGACAGATTACCGTTTCTGGTCAAGCAACGCGCGTCGATGGACGAGCCGCGCGAATCAACGTCAAAGGTGCATTACCTCGCGGACCTCTCAAAGTGACCACTGTGGGCCGTGAGCGCCCAACCAGTGCCGAACAACAGCGGGTGGATATAATCCTGAAAGCACTGCAGGGCACGTCGACGATTGCAGATCAACCGTTCTTCCAAGCGATCTGGCTGCCCCGTGAAATCCCCGCATGGCCTGTATGGTACATTCGCACGCCTCCCATTCGCTTCTCCCGCCCTCTCAATAATTCGCAAGAGAGGGCTGTTGCGGCCATTCTCTCCGCGCATCCCATCAACGTAATCCAAGGCCCCCCGGGCACAGGAAAAACAACGGTCATCGCCGCCGCTGTCACGAGCATTGGTAGCTCTCCGGTCTCAGACCGAACTATCTGGCTTTGCGCCCAAAGCAATGTTGCCGTCAAAAACATCGCAGAGAAGCTCGCTGCTGTTGGTTTCTTGGATTTCAAAATTCTCGTCTCACAAGGTAGGCCCCACGAGTCCTGCGAGCCGCACAGCACTGACAAGTGGCATTGCAGAATTCCATTACGATTGGTGAGGTTGAATTATCCCATTGCTGAATCCACGTTTTTATCATTGGAAGGCACGAGCACCTATACGAGAAAATAAATCCCAATCTTGTTCGGTCTGATCTCTTCACCAACGATATTGTGGCGACCGGGCAACTGCTCATGGGATCCAAAGTCATTCTATGCACTTTGAGTATGCTCTCGAGTTTCCGAATATCCGCAATCACGCGGCTCGTCCCGCTTCAGACGGTCATCGTCGACGAGGCGAGTCAGGTAAGATGTTCTCCCGATGTACGCATCGTCGAACCTCGCTTCGCATTGCGGTAGGTGGAGATCGGCGATTTTCTCCCACTGATTTCCCGGTTCTCCCATACTCTCCGCAAGCTCGTATTCATCGGTGACGATAAGCAGTGTAAATATTCCCAATCACCGTGTCGCGAGTGGGACTGACATCGGAATATGTAGTGGCTCCCTACGGGCAGAACGATGTGCAGACCCTGCGGAGTGTCTTCGAGATGGAGCACCTGCGACGAAGCGCCCTGTTTCTAGATACGCAATGTACGTGTTTTGACTCCGTCGTCTGACAATTAAAGTAACCTAACGATAGATCGGTTGGTGGGCGTTGTTAACCTCAAGGCGATGCTGATCCCTGCTAGAATGCCGACCCAACTGGGGAAGTTCATCGGCCAGCATGTATACGACAACAAGCTCAAAACCATACATCCCGACGCGACCCAATGTTGTCATTTTATCAACGTGAAAAAGGGAAGAGAGATTCAGAAAGGGCTTAGCTGGGTTGTACGTTCTCCAGCTTCGTTCATAATCATTCGCCACTCAACACGCTACAGAACATAGCGGAAGTCAGCGCTGCGGTCGCCGAAGCACGCAAATTGGACGCCCGGGGTCTCTCGTACCGCATAATCACGCCCTACGACGCCCAGCGAGGAATGCTCGAGACTGCGCTGAAAGCCGCGAAGATTCCATGGGAAGACAAGGTGTTTTGCGTCGATTCATTTCAAGGTAAGCGGTGATTAGCGTGGCGCTGTATAGTCCTCATGGTCATTCCAGGGAATGAGGACGACTATATAATTGTCTCGCTGGTTCGAACAGACAGAATCGGGTTTTTGGCAGAGAAACGACGTGTCAACGTCCTGCTCACGCGCTGCAGAAAAAGTATAACCCTATGCACCAGTCGGGCATTTGTAGAGGGGATCGCAAAAAAATCGCTTGTCGGTCTTCTGGCTAGTGGGTTTGGGCCTGCTGCTTGGGAACGTTAGAATACTGATCTCGTACTATGCCTGGGGGGTTGTCGTGTCGAATATTAGTTGAATATGTTTTTTTGGTGGCCATGGCTAAAGCTCGGCCCGGGGACAACCAGCAAATCAGTGGGATTAATATCGCTTTGACCCTTAGAATGTTCATCTCTCGTTTTAGTCTCAGATCGACGCCGAATCTCGTCCGAGTCTCATTTTGTATACAATAGGCATGGGCGTCTATTCGAAGTGCAACCGACCAATAGCAGAACCACAAGGCACTGGGGGCACGGAGATTCCAGATCGTGGCGTGGACCATGGCGTGGACCCTGTAAATATATGCTCGATCAGCGAATGCAGGCGACAAAGAGTGCATACTTAGTGATGGTAAAACTCCGAAGATCTCGGATTGTGCTACGTAAGGGGAACAATATGGCAGTTGCACACCTAATAAAGCAATATTTCAGCCTCGTTAAATGGGAGGTAAAAAGGTGAGCTTTCAGACAGACTTCCAGAAACGACTGAAAGTACTACATTCCGCAGGCCGAGATTTTTCCTATTGGTCCGGACCAATAGGAAAAATCTCGGCCTGCGGAATGTAGTTCTTTCATCTCTTTCTGAATGCGACGAAAACAGTTTCATTTTAAACCTCCCATTCAACAAGGCTGAAAGATTGCTGTTTCAGGTGTGTTGTCGACGCTTTCGGTTGACAGACGGGGCTGGACCTCGGGCACTGCTCCAACTTCAAGCATCCTTCCTGGCTCTCGCGCGTTCTCCTCGTGATTTTCGGTGACCTCACGCGTCTTTTGTCATGCCGTCGCTTTTTCACCCCTGGAGGTCGCGCAACATGGATCTTCGCGTCCAGTTTGTGTTTCAAACATAGTTGTCGAACGAATATTCAGGGATACCATACGTGGGTGTGTATGCTTCCAAGCTGTCCTGTAAAAATACGGGCGCAGACCACTTCGTCGTCGACCTGCATTAACTGATTCGTTTGTTTCTTCTGTGGCGAACATACTGTACGTCTTGATCCCCTCTTCTTCCTTTCTCTTTTCCTTTTTTATTTTCCTCTTTGCATATTTTTCAAATTCTACATAGCCTGGCGTCTATATTCTTTCGGAATTATCTAGCACAGGTATTTTTTACTTGCAATATACATGTGTTTTACATTTTTCTGTATGTTTTCCTGGTTTCGCGCGTACGGAACATTCACATGCGTAGTATGGGGGCTCATACAACCGGCGCTGCCCACCGAAACGCTTGGGAGCCGAACAACGTCAAAATAGCTCCAGATCCTGATGGGTGATCTACTCATCGACTCAAGACTGCCAGGCGACACCCTTGCCTCGATCCGCCGCCACATTCCCGTGCAACTGGCAGGCAATTGTCACTCGTGCTCGTTTACCTTTCGCGCAGGTTGCAATGCGGAACCGGAAACATGGGCGTCGACCTAAAAGCGTAATGCGTCGCCGTTAGACTACCTTTGTTCTTCCCCCTTGTTCAGCCTCGACATGTCGGAGGCGCCATTTACCTTCGTTCAGGACGTTTTCAAGGCGCCGCACCCGCCGATTGAAGTTACGACGCGCCAATATAGTGGCCTGTCTCGGAAAGTGCTCCAGGCGTTTCTAAAGACGGCAGACGATGGTGTAGTTGGCGTTGCACCCGCCTATGGTTCCAAGTGTGTTTTATCCGTCGTTGCTTTCGCTTCTAGCACAACAATCCTCGTGGTTCGCTTCCCAAAAAATCTGAAGAACGGGAAACGACCCGGACCCTCCACTGCAGGAAAGGATCTACAGGATCTCATTCTATGTGCCGACTCTCACTCCAAAGTTGCATTCCAAATGGACGTCCTTGCGACTTCGTTATACCATGATTTGGATCTTCGAATCAGCGGAGCAGTTGACCTGCTCTCCGTTGCAGAAGATCACCGACACTCACTTGGAGCGATAATGAATTCGATAGGCGGAGTGGTAAATTTGAACAGGCCAAAGGTGATAGGGCTTTTCAAAGGAGAAGAGCAGTGGAACAAAATTTCTGTGCACGATGTCGCGTTGCAGGCATGGGTCGCTTGGCGCGCAGGTACTCTCGAAAAGATGGGACCGCGCTTGAAGAAGCTGCCCCGGATCGATACAGGCGCCTTTTCTGAAGCAGTAAGCCAAGTGGCACCATTAGCTTCCAAATTATCCTAATTGAAATCGCTACAGCGTCTATCCGCGTTTTCGAAAATGGTGCGCGACGCGTGTCGCCTTTCAGCCGCGAAACCGACTCGGATCAAAAACGAGATAGCCAGTGACTTTACCATCAAGAAAGATCGGCTGCATCTCACCTGTACTCGTTTTAAAACTCGTGTCCGCCGAGAGCAGGTAGGTTTCTTCGAAATCAGCAGAATGCGTCTGCTGACTGGGCTCATCCAGAGCCTAGAAATTCAGCGAGGCAGACAGACGACGGTTTCTGGCAGGTCCACGCAAGTCAAGGGACGCGCTGCCCAGATCCAGCTCTCATCTGCGTTACCTGCTGGACCAATTACAGTAACCACTGTCGGGAAGGAGCCCCCTACCTTCGCAGAAGTACGACGGACTGAAATTATCCTGACCGCTCTGCAAAGGAGATCTAGCATCGCAGAACAACCGTTCTTTCAGGCCATCTGGTCACCACTGGAAACCCCTAGATGGCCGACGGGACCCTCGGTGTCCCGATCAGCCCCCATCAACTTTCAACGTCCTTTGAATGACTCGCAAGTGAGGGGTGTTGAAGCCATACTCTCCACCGAGCCCATCGTCGTGATACATGGCCCTCCCGGCACAGGAAAAACGACTGTCATCGCCGCCGCAGTTCGCAACATCAGTCAGAACCGAACCATGTTTTTATCTGCCCAAAGCAATGTCGCCGTCAAAAACATCGCAGAGAAGCTGGCTTCCGTCGATTTTTTAGATTTCAAGATTCTTGTATCCGAGGGTAATCTCCGTCTTTCACGATCTTGGATGGCATAGAACTAGTAACTGACTTGAATTCCAGAGTTTCACTACGACTGGTAGGGTCGGATGGTTCCATTGCTCGATCCATATTTATATTTTCGAAGGCACGAGCACCTATACGAGAAAATCAACCCCAATCTTATTAGGTCCGATCAATTCGTCGACGACATTGTGGCGACCGAGAGACAGCTCCTGGGTTCCAAAGTCATTCTATGCACCCTGAGCATGCTCTCGAGTCCCGGTATATCCACTATCATACGGCTCGTCCCACCTCAAACGATCATAGTAGACGAGGCGAGCCAGGTAAAAAACTGTCTTCACCTGCATCGTTCGACTCAAGTCCGATAATCTAGGTCGAGATAGGAAATTACTTGTCCGTGATTTCCCGGTTCTCCAAATCTCTACGCAAGCTTGTATTCATCGGGGACGATAAGCAACGTAAATATGAGATACTAAACGCGCTTCTCGAGCAAGGCTGACGATCAAACAGTGGCTCCGTATGGACAAAATGACATCGACAACCTGCAAAGTGTCTTTGAAATAGCTCATCTGCGTGAAGGCGCCATTTTTTTGGACACCCAATGTACGTGTTTCGTCTCGGTTGTCTGGATTGAATTAATCCGACCGTAGATCGGTTGGTTAGCATTTTATGAGCCTCGAATCAATGCTAATCGCTGCCAGAATGCCGATACAACTTGGGACTTTCATCGGCCGCCATGTGTACGACGACAAGCTCAAATCCGAACACCGTAATACGGCCCCATGTTGCCAATTCATCGACGTTTCGAAGGGCAAAGAGGTTAAGAAAGGGCTTAGCTGGATTGTGCGTTTCTCGCGTTCACCATCATCATTTGCTGCTTGACACGGTACAGAATACTGCAGAGATTAATGCTGTCATGGCCCAAGCACGCCAGTGCCACACCAAGGGCCGATCCTACCGCATAATCACGCCCTACGACGCCCAGCGAGGAATGCTCGAGAAAGCATTGAAGGCCTCCAAGATTCCCTGGGAAGACAAGGTCTTTTGTGTCGACTCGTTCCAAGGTACTTGAAGCGGTTTGTACTCCGCCGGCATCCAATGTCCTCATCTACGTCCCAGGAAACGAGGACGACTATATAATCGTATCAATTGTTCGGACAGACAAAATCGGATTCTTAGCAGAGAAAAGACGAGTGAATGTGATGCTCTCGAGGTGCAAGAAGGGGCTCCGTTTATGCGTGAATCGGGCGTTCTTGGAGGGCGCGGCGAAGGACTCGCTCGTGGGGCTGCTCGCGAGCGAGATTGGGGAGAGTGCGTGGGTCTAGACTTTGGAGGCATACGATACTTATTATACCGTACATACACTAATAGGTAGTACACCAGTCGGGCTTTTGGGGAGGGGAAGGCCAAAAAATAGCTTGTACTCTTGGCGAGTGAATTCGGTCCATCTGCTTCGGAGCGTTATAAAATATTATTTTTTCCTTGACGTCTTTGCCACGAACACGTGCCTGCCGCCTTTGTACTTTCTCTGTATATCTCCCATCCACGCGTAACATTCCTCTTGTTCCTGTACCACCACCTAAGACGCCTTTCTTGACGCGCCCGACGCGCCGCTATGCCCACACCGCCGCAGATCTCCACCTGGCTCAACGAAAACTATCCGTCTCCGCGCGTGGACCCCGAGTGGCTCGATGCCTGCTACGCCTGGGTCACCGCCGAACACCACTTGGACCCTACGACCCACATGCCCGCAATAATCGAACATGTTGAGGCCCAATTGCTTCAATCTGACTTGTGTGACTCCATGAGCCACGGAACGGGTATCCCTCTCCCGCTACTCACCGCCGTGTCGGGCACTCTCCGCGGTCCCGTTCTCGTCGAAATCATTGCAATCACCGAGATCGCCTCGAGTGCGCTCGCTCTGGACCAGGTGCGCGTCACACGCGCAGAGCGGCTCGCCGCGGGAGCAGGCGAAGGCGACGAGGAGAACGAGGCGGATTTGGAGGTTGACGGCGAGGGCCCCGTCCCGAACTACCCCCGTAGCATGCTGCGCTTCGAGCTTAGCGACGGCGCGTCCACACTGTCTGCCTTCGAATATCGCCCGATGCACGAGCTAACGCTCGGTGTCACCCCCCTTGGCTACAAGGTGTGCCGGTCGCAACCTCTTCCTGCTATGCTCCAATCTACTTTTAGTTGGTCCTGAAAAACGTTCTCATTCGAAGGGGAATGGCATTTTTGGAGCCGGCGTGTGTAACCTTCAAAGGACACCAAACGGAGGACCGCGAAGAAATCCAAGCCATGGATTTTGCCAGAGGATTGCGGCAAAGACTAGGGTATGGGTGCTACAACAGGCCATACCGTATTAATATTTACTACCGTCCAGACGCCCAGAGCCCGAGCCCCAGGCTGCACCACTGGCACAAGTACAGGCCGCTGCTGATGTTCAACCTGCGCCCGAGCCTCCGCTCCCAGAGATGCGCTCCCCCCTCCGCGAGATATCTTCCCCACCGTCGCCAACACTTCCTGTCGAGTTTCACCAGCACTCGGATGACGAAGACCAGCCCCGACGGCGCCGCATCCCTGCGCCGCCATCCACGGTTGGATCTACGTCCTCCACGCTTGTGACGTCCTCCTACTTCCCTTCGAGCGGGAGCGCAGGCCCCGCACCGCGCGCCGGAGATATGGGGCTCCTTCTCTCTCCCAGACGCACGGACACCATCGAGATTGAAAGCTCGGACGACGAAAATGTCCCCGCGCGACGACCCATCGCCGGGCGCAAGTCCTTGCGGAAGCAGGCGACACCCCCGATGCCATCACCGCGCAAGAATGATCCACCTTCGGACGACTATGGCATGGATATGGATTCTATGGACGAAGGGTTCCTCGAAGAGCTGCAAAAGGCGGAAGCAAAACATATAGTGCCTGCGCCGCATGCTCACGTTCAATCCACGAGTGACAGGAGGCAGTTGGACCCGGACGTAGAAGTCATTACGATTAACGACGAGGATGAGGATATGGAAGACAAGGAGAACGTCCCTGCGCCACAGAGGCATGTGCGGCGGCGCGTTTTCGGGCAGGTGATCGAGATATCGGATTCCGACTGACCGTTGGTTGTACAACACACTATCATAAGCGGCAGCCCGTTGGATGGGTCCTTCGTCGCGTCAGCTAAATAATGCAATATGTATGATGGTACGCAAAGGAATGGATGAAATACACGTTACAACAAGTCCGCCCGATCTATTAATTATCCGAGGAGTGTAACCTTGGCCTTCTTCTTCTTCTTGGTGTTTGCGAAAGTACGCCAGCTATCCACGCGCTGGTCCCTTGTATCTGTGAAAATGAAATTAGACAGCGAAAGGAGGCAGGGGCAGCGGCAGATAGGCACCTTCCCACACTTTGTCGTTTTCTGCCTTGCGCTTCTTGCCCGCAACCTCGGCGTCCTTCATACGAGCCTCCAGTCCTTCATTAGCCAAATTCATCTTGATAGCCCTGGATTCCGTCAGTGACTGAGCAAATCAAATATTGGAACAACACACTTGCGCCTGCGAAGTTCTTCGTCGATCAACAGCTCCTTGGTCTGTGCGCGCATCCGGACCTTGAAACTCGGTTCTAGACGGCGGAGCGCTGGGTCCGTGCTCGGGGTATTCAGTGGAAGTGAAAGCGCCTTGAGAACGAGTGCACGCGACTGGGCGATGATAGCGTCCATATTCTCCCGTTTGGCCTCGTCCGACAATTCCGACTCTGCCTGTTTAACGTTAGCGACGGTCGAACCTTGGGAAAGAGTGCACACCTTCTTCAGGATATCGAAAGCTTCCGGTGCGCGCGGGTGCGGGGTCTTATCGGGATGGATGACTGCGACATTAAGATAAGTGGTGTGCAAGCGCTAGTAACAAGATTCGCACCCAGTGAGAGCTGCTTGTATCGTTTCTTGATCTCCTCGTTCGTGGAGGACTCGTCTATGTCTAGAATATCATACGGGCTGTCGGAGAGAGCAAGTATCAGATGTAGCAACCGAAAGAAAACACGGAAACGGACTTGAGTTTGAACGCCTTCAATATACGCTCTACTTCTATTTCCCGCTGGAGAGCAGAGGCCTCGCGGCTGAGGAGCCTGTCTATCTCGGCCTCCGTCACCGACGTCGGCGGCGGAGGCTTGGAAGACGACGAGGTCGACGTCGACATGAGGGAGAAACGAAAGCCAAGTGCACGTGCTGCGGTCAATGGCAATGGCATTTTTCCATCCGCTGTCGAGGACCTTTCTTGGACCTGCTAAACTCAGCCCATGTTATAGATCCCCGCTCTCTCGGCCGCACCCATTATCATGGCCCCGCATGGCAACCACGGAGGTGCCAAAGTCCAGGCCAACTCCCAGACGACGCGCCTCGGATGTCTACAAACAACGGAATAGAAATCTCCTAATGTACAGCAGCGCCGTAGTATGTATATTGTCTCGCAGCTGTCCGATGTCTCTGGCTGAGTGCTCACACAGATTATTGCAACTCTGGGTGTCACATACGCCTCCGTACCGTTATACCGGATGTTCTGCGCGGCCACCGGTTTCGCAGGGACGCCCAATGTCGATGGCCGCTTCGAGGCCGAACGTCTCGTGCCTGTTCAGGGCGCGCAGCGTATAAAGGTCCACTTCAATGCGGACAGGGCCGAGTCGCTCCCGTGGACGTTCACACCGCAACAACGGTTTGTAACTGTGCTCCCCGGCGAGACGAGCCTCGCGTTCTACACCGCCAAAAATAATTCGAAGCAAGACATTATTGGGATTGCGACATATAATGTTACACCAGACAGAGTGCGTTTCCTCCGGACTGACAAAGAACGAACACTTAAATCACACTCTAGGTCGCCCCGTATTTCTCTAAAGTGGAGTGCTTCTGCTTCGAGGAACAAAAGCTTCTGGCAGGCGAAGAAGTCGATATGCCTCTCCTGTTCTTCATCGACAAGGATATCTTGGATGACCCAGCGTGTCGAAATATCGACGATGTTGTCCTGTCATACACATTCTTCCGGTGCGTTTTGTGTCCACGGCAAGCCGCTGCAGTATTGAATTTTGAGTAGTGCGAGACGAAACCAGAAGGGCCATCTGGAGCCTGATGCTGCCGAGAACGAAGTGCAAACATCTATGGGCTTTGGTGAATATGAGCATGCTCCCAAAGCCGAGGTGCGCAACGGAAAGGATTCCAGTAACACAAAGTCATAATGTTATCACCTCGCATAATTTTATAGTGTAGAGGTTTGGATAATTACTTCGAAGGTCAAAGCGAGATATATCAAGTATCGGGTCGTCGGGCCGTACCGGGGGCGATAGCTTGACAACACAACACCGCCAAATAAAGGTGTTTTTGGCGGCGTCTTGACGGCGTCCCTGTTGCGATTTCTCCCGAAGTTCTAATACTGGCATTCCGTCTTTTAAAATGATTCCTACGGCTAGATTTCTCCGTCCGAACATCTTAATGCGCTCGGTCTCAACCGCGGCACCCAAACCGCTCAGCCTACCGCGCCTGCCTGTCCCCGAGCTGCGAAAAACCCTCGATCGTTACCTAAAATCTATAGAACCATTTCTTCTCGAGGACGAAAGGCACGGGGGGCTCCCTTTCCAAACTGCGTACGCGCTCCGCGCAAAATGGGCGGACGAATTTGCTTCGGGTGTCGGCCAGCTTTGCCAGGAGCGGCTTCTTGGTCCGTAACCAGTTACTCCGTCGAGACTTGCGCGTTGATTTCAACCGAAGCCCTTGACAGAGCATCCCCGCACAACTGGCTAGCCAACTTCTGGGCCAACAAGGCGTACCTCGAATGGCGGTCGCCGCTACTCATCAACTCCAACTGGTGGCTTGCGTTCCACGACGACGAGCTTATTCCGGTGCACGCACGAGAAGAGATGCCCGACATCACGCCCTGGCAAGTGCGCCGGGGAGCGTGGCTGGCGCATCGTGTTCTATCGTTCAAGGACCGACTGGATCGGTAAACTAAACGTGTCGCGTCCCCGATTTGCGAATTTACCTGTGCACCAGACAGGAATTGTACCCAGAGACTACGCGGACTGGTACGCCCGCTATTATTCATACCCAATTCCAAGCCCCTAAGCGCCCGGCAGGCATATGGCTACGCGAAAGCGTCGCGAAAATGTTCAACATTGCCCGAATTCCAAAGCCCAAATGCGATATTCTGTCCAAACCACCTTCGGTCTCTAACCCAGACGCTCAAAAAATATACATCATGGTCCATGGATGGTCTTACGCCATCCCTGTATACGAGCCTACTTCTCCGCCTCGGCTATCGGACGTACAGGAAATAGAGACCCGAATACGCTCCGCGGTCATAGACGCTCAGCAGAGGCTTGCCGCCGGTGACGAGGCAGTTCCTATAGGTGCCCTTACTGCGGACGAGCGCGATAGATGGACGCAGGTCCGTCCGTTCAGACTAACCGATATCTTGCAGTCGTTTACTTTTTCATAGAACTTGCAATATCTTCTTAACCTGTCGCAGCAGAATGATAGGACTCACCACGCCATTTGCCAATCGCTTTTAGGACTCAGTCTCGATGGGCCATCCCCGACGTTCTCGCTCACGGGCCAAGATGCCCTTACTTCCCACCTCCATGCGATCCGTTCCACCAACGCCAACGTCGCTAATCGGATATTCGACAAGGCTTGCACGATCATCGTAGATCCCTCCACTCGCGCTGGGATGTCGGGTGAACACTCCCCGTGCGACGCGCTGGTGCCCAGCATCGTAGCAGAGTGGGCTCTGGTGGAGGGCATAGACGCGTCGTTGTTCGACGCCCCAGAACCCGTGCCCTTCGCGTCTTCGACCCCCGAACAAATAGGCTGGGAACGACTCGACTGGGTTGTCGACGAGAAGATCAAGTCTGAATGCACACATGCGCTGGAACGCGCTAAAGCGATCATCGACGAGTCGGACGACAATGTTTTCTGGTTCCAAGACTACGGGACGGACTGGATTAAAGGCGCCCGTTCGTCTTCCCTTCCTTGCCATCGGATACGAAATGACATGTCCTACCAGTCAAACAGTCGCCTGACGCGTTCATCCAGATGGTGTTCCAGTTGGCGTACTATAAGACGCGCGGGCAGTTCACGGCGACGTACGAGACGGCGTTGACGCGGATGTTCAAGCGAGGGCGGACGGAAACGATTCGCTCTTTCACGAAGGAGAGTCGGGCATGGGTGCTGGGGATGCTTGACGGCAATTTATCGGTTCGTCTCTGTTCCTTCTACTGTAACTTCCGTTGACGTCGTGTCTCCATCAGCAACAAACCCGCCGTAATCTCTTACACCATGCTTTGCATGCGCATACGACTCTAACGCGTGAGGCTATGACTGGGCGCGGCATCGACCGGCACTTTCTCGGTCTGAAGCTGATGCTCCGCCCGCTCAGTGGCGAGGAGGCGGCACTCTTTGAGGACGACTTATTCCAACGGAGCCAAACCTGGAAGTTGAGCACCAGCGGCCTCAGCGCGGGTAATCTCTTCAAGGGAACAGGGTACGCTCTCAACGTCTATGTATGTACAGTCCTCTTAATCTGTGCTAGGTTCGGTGCGACGTACGATGACGGTTACGGTATCAATTGTGAGTGAATTGGACCTCAAATTTACCCCGCATTGCTAACTGCGCTTACTCAGACCTTGCCGCGCCCGATATGATCAAATTTGGCATCGAGTCGAAAACTTCCTGCCCTCATACATCAACCGACAGTCTCAAGGATGCCATCTTTGAGGCTTTGACTGATATGAGAACCCTCTGTCTTGCTACTGATGGTACTGCCGTTTCAGAACATATTGCTAGTCATTTGTAAATTTTGGACACATTTGTTACTTTTCCACCTTTTTTATCTCGTACACTACAATGTACAATACAATCATGTATCAAAGCAAGACTAATTCCAAGAAATTCCAAGAAACTGTTTATTACTAAGCTTCACACTCAACCTCTCGCTTACGTGGGTTTGCCAAGAAATCTCCACTATCAATCTCCTTCATGTTTAGCCACCCAATGTCTCCAACATACTTGCTGAGCTCTCCAACAATACAATCTTTTCCAGGCCCATTTTGGATGAAGGCCCGGCTTGAACACTGCCAGGTGTTGCAGAGTACCCATTAGTGGTATGTTACAAGGGGAGCAGTTTTCGTACCAAAAACATTCCCTTTTTGCAACGGGTGAGCATCACATTTGTGCGACTGAATGAATGATGTAAGATTTGGGTCTGAGCAATGAGAACCAAAACTGACCGTAAGTTTGTTAGGAAACCAAGTGCAAAAGATCTTGTCAAGCTGATAACGATGTAGTCCTCCTCATTTCCTGCAAGTCATGTCAGCAATGAAAAGCAAAGGAGAAGAAATAAACCTTGAAAGGAATCAACATTGTAAACCTTGAAAATGTATGAGTCAAGAGACTTGCACAAGAAAAGAAAACTTTTACCTTCTCTTCCCAACGAAGATCATCCATCTTTTGCATACTCTCCTCAATTAACACCCTCTGACCATCGTAAGGAGTGATGATCTTGTAGTTGAGCTTGTTTGCCTGGAGATGCTGTGCAAGCTTAATAACAGCTTCACTTTCAAGATTGTTCTGGAAAATTCTCAGAAACAGAAATCATAACAAGTTGAACAACACACTTGATAAGATTTGCCCATTGTGGCTTGTTCCTTTGCACCAACAACATCAATGAAGTAACATGCAATAACAGAATCAGTGATTGGATGCTTGGGGTTTGATTTAAGTTTTTTGTCATAGACATTGGCAGATATAAAGGTGCCAATCTGGGGAGGCATTCGGTCTGACACAACTCAATTAGACTTCAAATGAGCAAGGAGTTGAAAACACATACATTGGGTATCCAAGAATAAACACAAGTGTCTGAGATGAGTGATCTCAAAGATGCTTTGAAGATCCTAAGATTTTTCTTGTTATGACGAGAAAACAAGATTCAAGAAACTCACCTGCAGATCTTCCTGGCCATATGGTGGCACTAAAAATTGATATCAGCCAATGAATTCAGCTGGCAATAGAGCACCTTACATTGTTTATCATCCCCAATAAAACACATCTTGCGAAGGGTTTTTGAGAATGAGGTGAAGACTACAATAATTAGCTAAGAATCAATGTAGCAATGCATGGACATACCTGCAATGTAATCCCCTGCATAACTTGTAAGCAAAACAGAACAGTCAAAGATGAATTGGAAAACAAACCAATTTCAATTTGACTCGCTTCATCAACAACAATTGTACTGACAGGTACTTGGTTTGTAAACTTGTAGAGAAATCTATTTGACAGCT
Organism: Mycena maculata; assembly: GCA_029448575.1. Classification (NCBI taxonomy): domain Eukaryota; kingdom Fungi; phylum Basidiomycota; class Agaricomycetes; order Agaricales; family Mycenaceae; genus Mycena; species Mycena maculata. Next base: position 42,020 of record JARJLG010000044.1, on the reverse strand, counting down.
AGAAAGATTTAGCCCAATGATAAGCAGAAAAAGACTGATTTACCATGCTAAGTGTACATAACTGAGAAACAATGAGCATTGAGATGGGATAAAGCACAAATCCTTACCATTACTTGACATCCTTTGATTCTAGCCAGACTCATGGTGCGAAATTCATCAGACCGGATGAAGTGGGTTCGAATCCCCTCATAAAGATGATCATGCCAGTCCGAATGTGAGAATTCATTGGAGGCCAAAAGCCGCCAGTCGGTAAAACCAGCTGACATTAGCTAACCATATATTGAGAAAAGGTTCAGGTAAGGAAATATCAAGACCAACCTTGAAGGCGATGTTAATTACTGCCACATTAGATTTTGCAACTAGGTCTATAAGACAAAGAACAGTTCAAAATTTGATTCAGACTTACCTAGCCAGATTCCTGCAGACAGTGAGACAAAGAACAATTTAAAAAGTTGATTTAGACTCACCTGACTGGCGGCCTTCAATAGCCTGCTTTACATACTGAGCAATTACTGAGGTTTTCCCAGTTCCAGGTGGCCCTGTTTTGAATTCAGTGTCTGTCTTGTATAATGGAATGCAGCGTACCCTGGATAATAGTGATTCTGTGAGTATCAGAACAAGACAGCATAGTGTCTACAGCCTTTCGCTGCGACTTATTCAGATTATGACGTTCGAGATTCTCCTTCGGGGATGGAGCAGCCGGAACCAGAGCCCCTTTCCCGAGAGCAACAGTCCATTCTTGCGGCCAAACAAGAAGTACAGGATTACCAGATTCATCAGGAAGCGGCGGAAACCAAATGTTTTTCATCCACGGGTTCTCGTTCAACAGATCAAGGTTGCCCTGGAGAATGCGGAGAACTGTGGCCGCTCGCTGAGCCTCGGCGGTGGTTGGATCATCGCGCCCAATCGACTTGATGGACAGAATCGTTTTGGAGTTGTCCAGGGCACGATCAAGACTGAAATTCGCACTTCTTCCATCAACGCCGCCGCTGCTACCATGAAGATGATACGTTTCTCCCCGCGCGTTCTTGACGGCGATCATGGTTGGCTGATTACTCGTTAGCTGTGAACACAATTGGATGACGCGGCACTCGCCTGATTCGGACGGATCCTATCCTTGAACGACGCCGATTTTACGCCCAGACCGTCAACGTTGTGCGTGGTGTTAAACGTATGTTTGGTTTCCATCGGCTTTATATGGGTAAGACGCAACGAGTCCTGCGTCATTTTCGCTAGAATCTTGAGGGTCTGCAAAGGAAGGTGAGAACGGGTAACAAGAAGGGCAGGGGGACCAAACCTGCTCGGCTAATTTCTTCGTATTAATTTTGGAGACTTTGGTGAATGTCTCCGCGCCGTTGCCGATTGTGATGAGATACTGAGAGATCCATGCACGCATCGCGAGATCCGAGGTGCAGTGGGTATTGTGATCGGGATCATAGATGGGATTCTTGAAGACTTCGACGACATTGTCGTCGAAGACACGAATGGTGTTCCCAACGGCGGCCTTGATCGCGCTGAGCGGCTTGCGGTCCACGGCAGAGAAGGCCGACTGTATGTCGACGCCGTTGGTGATGCGCAGGTCGACGCCGCAGAACAACGACATGGACAAGGGCCCAAGGTCGAAGGCCAAGAGATCGCCAGCGTCACGGCAAAGAATAATGTGCTGGAGCAGGAGGCGCCCAGACAGGTCGCGTTCTTTGGGTGCAGCCTGATCAGATCGCTGCCCGCCGCGTCCACGGCCGCGCGCATTGGTCCCACCTCCCGAGTTGCCACTGTTAGTGTAGAAATTCACGATTAGGCAGTATGTATCATCTGCAATGGCGAGAGCCACAAGCCCGCCAGACTTGGAATATCCAGGCGCGATTCCGATCGGTCCTGATCGTGGGGTTCAATATCACTGTGGAAAGCCAGAACAAGAGGCAGCTAGCTAAACGCACCAGGATGCGCAAAGACTGTAAGGAACTCTTCATCCAGCTGGTTCTCGTGCCTCGTCTTTAACTCGAGCTTACTCTCCACCCCGTCGAGGAGGGTTTGCATAAACTGGACAGACATCCAATCAGCGTCTTGCCAGCGAAAGGAAGATTACAGCCCGCGTACGGAGTCCTGGTCTTTCCTCTTCATATCGAGCGAGCCTCGAGGGCGTTGTCCAAAAGTAGTCGCCATCACGGGATCATGAAGCTAAATCAGAATCCGCGGAACCAATTGCGCCCAAATCAACTGTCCTCGATTAGTGTATGTACGGTATATTATAATACAGGTATCGTATGCCTTCAAAGACTACTCTCCCCACGCTCGCGAGCAGCCCCACGAGCGAGTCCTTCGCCGCGCCCTCCAATAACGCCCGATTCGACACCTGAGCGAGAACACAGATCAGTTTACTTGTGTACAGAACGAAGACGGGAGAACCGACCGATCTATAATATGGTCAGGTTCAAGGATAACGCAAGAGACTCGCATTGGGTGTCGAGGAAGATCGCCCCTTTGCGCAGGTGCTCCATCTCGAACACACTCTGCAGCGAAGCGATGTGGTTCTACCCGTGCGGCTGACATATCAGCCCTCCCGCACGCCCAACAAAGAGTAAACGAACGCTGCTTATCATCCCCAATGAACACCAGCTTTTCTAGTGTCCGCGAAAACAGGTGCAGCACGGGGACAAAGTTGCGAATCTCCACCTGGCTGGCCTCGTCGACCACGAGCATCTGCAGCGGGACAAGGCGCGCGACGAGCGCCCTGCGTGGGTTGGAGAGCATGCTGAGCGTGCACAACACGACGCGCGAGCCGTGCATCCGGACCTGGAGCGCGACAAAGTCGTCCGTGAGCTCGTCCGACCGCACGACGTTGTCCACGATCTTCCCGTACAAATACTCGTGCCTGCGCGAAGAAAGAACAGACCATTAGCACCGTCCCACGCAGCCCCGATCCACACCGACCAGTCATAGTGGAAATCTGCGGAGCGCGTCAGTTAAAGGCCAGGCCAGCACCAGAACCGGCAGAGGAAACGCTTACCCTTCGAAACGATCAGCGTAAAGTCGACCTCCACGTCCGCGAGCTTCTCTGCAATGTTTTGAGGGCAACGTTGCTCTGGGCGCGCGCTGGTCTTCCGCCGCCGCCGACAAAATGCTCACCACCGCCGCCGCAATCACCGTCGTCTTCCCCGTCCCCGGCGGGCCCTGCGCCACCACCACCCGCTCCTCATCCTCGCCCGACAGCATTGCGCGCACCGCCGTCATCTGCGACGCGTTCAGCTTCGCGTGCGGGAAGTATATAGCCGTCTGCGCCGTCGTTTGCATGGGTTTCCACACGGGGAGCTCGGCGGGGAGCCAGAGTGCCTGGAAGAACGACGTCGCGAGGAGCGTGCTGTTGCGCTGCAGCGCCTGCAGCACGATGCGCGCGCGCTGCGCCTCTGCTCGCGTGGGCGCTTCGCGGCCGGCGGTCGTCACGCGGAACGTGTCGCCGACTTGACGTTGGGAGGCAGTGAGCTTGATGCTCGCGGCTTTGCCGTCCACGACACGGCGTGGCCCGCGAAGGTGGACACAGTGCCTTCCGTAGTGCTCTGGACCTCGATGCGCAGGCGGGTAAATAGTTTGAATGTATTGAGATGGAATAGCGAGGGAGATGGACCTGATTGTTCGAGCAGAGCACACGCGTGCGGTAGCGCGTCGACTTGACCTACAACTTGCCCTCCTTACAGCTGAACTCACCATCCGCCTCGTTCTCCACCTGCGTCGGCTTGAGGTCGACTATGCGCGTCGCCTCGCGCGTCATCTTGGCGAGCGCCGAAAGCCGCTGCCAAACCCAAAGTCAATCCAGGCCCTCCATTTGAATGAAAGAGCTCACCGCTTCACGGCGCTCTGTTCTTTTTGTATTTGTTGTTTTAGTGTTTGCTGGGCTTGGGCCGCGGGGTAGACGAAGAGGACGTGGGATGGGGAGGCGAACGAGGGCGGAGTTTCTGGCGTAGGAGGGGGCGAGGCCGATTGCGCTGTCGGCGGGTACGGTGTATGGGTCAGGTTCAGCTTTGGGGTGCTAAAGGGAACACCAAGCCAATCGGCATTCGGGCCGGGTCCTTCCTTTCCTTTCATGGCGTCCAACGTCGTCCGAGCTGCAGACATCCAATCCCTCCTCAAACCCCGTGGACACCCGTTCGACGCGTCCCGTGTGCGTCTCACAGCGTCGCTGGGGGACCAGGTCCGCCTTCCTGCGTGAAACCGTGTCCAAATCTGAATAAAGTAGGTCGGCCTCTCCAAAACGGCCATCCACAAGACGACGCTCGTGCCGCACATGTCGTCAACGGTGGAGCACTTCCACGACGTCGACGAGGAGTGGTTCTACATTCTGCAGGGCAGCGGGACGCTGCTGTGCGCGGGTGAGGGCGCAGACGTCCCCGTTTCCGCGGGTGACTTTATTGGATTTTCTGCTGCTTCGCAGCAGCCACACGGGTTCCGCGCAAACGAAGAAGGAATGGAGTATCTCACTGGCGGAAGCAGGTGGAACAATATCGAATCCAATCGGTAAAATGCGATGCTGATAGTCGGATTTAGGGAACCGGTGGATGTCTGCCACTACCCGCTGTGCGATATTCCGTCCTACGATTTGTTAAGTTGCTCACGGTAGCACAGGATCAACAAGACGCTTGTGGTTAACCGAGCGCGGGGAGTGGAAACTGTTGTGTAGCGAGCGTATTTACACGTGCTGTAACTTTCTGTACACTAGTGGAAACCTGATGAGCTCGTCGCCTCAGTGGGACAGTCGCAACGAATCCTTTATCCCCCCAACTCGTCTCCGACAACTCACCAGCCCACGCCAGCCTGTCTTCAACGCGATGGAGCAATCACAGCGCCGTCCGCCGCTTGCACAGGACAATACCCATAACCGTACATCTTCCTTCTTCTCCTTCAACCGCAAGAACACCCAGGAAGCACCCCATCGCAGTCCGTCCTTTCTCTCAAAGCCCAGGATGGACCAGCAGCCACCTCCGCAACCAGATCTCTTGCCGTCGCGTGGCTCGATGGACAAGCAACCCGTACCACCAGCCCCGCTCCACCCAGAAATTCGCTCCGTCGTGCAGCTCACCACCGCCCATGCCCGCAAGATATACTTCTCGGGCCCCCTCGTGCGCCGCATCGAGCGCCAACCAGACGGCCAGAAACCCGTCAAGGACGAGGGATGGACCGAGGTGTGGGCCCAGCTCGGCGGAACCACTCTCAGCATCTGGGACATGAAGGAAATCCAGGAGGCTAGCGCGCAGGGTCGGGAGGTCCCCCCCGCCTATGTCAACATGACAGACGCCTTCGTCCATGTCCTGGGCTCCGTGACTGTCCCCGAGACCGCGACCACACCCGCGAAACGGTACCCCGATGTCCTTACTCTCAACACCGCCGGGTCCAACCTCTTCTTGTTCTCGTGTCCCAACACCCAGTCCTTATTGTCCTGGGCTGCCGCACTCCGTCTCTCCGCATGGGAAAAGTCCCGCCTCGAGGAAATCTACACGGCCCATCTGCTAAGAATAACCCTCAGCGGTCCGTCCCAGTCCGCGGTCTATGTATGCGATGGCTAACATTCGGTGAATAAACAGGACGCGACCACCCGTCGACACTGCACAACGGCCGGATGGAGGGCTGGGTGCGCATTCGCATCGCAGGACAGACGGACTGGAAGAAGGTCTGGATGTCCGTAACCGCCGCAGCCGACGATGTGCCTACCGACGCGCCGAACAGCGCGGGCCGCAACAAGAAGCGCATCTCCAACCTCTTTGGCTCCAAGGACCACCACGAGGTACCCGACAGCCCGCTCCCGCCCAAGCCTGTGATTGCCATGTATGCGGGGCCGAAGCCAAAGGACCGCAAGAAGCCCATCCTCACGTTCCACAACGTCACGCAAGCGTTTGCAGTCTACCCCGAGCGCCCGGACCTCATCAGCCGCAGCACACTCATTAAGCTCGAGGGCCTCATCGGCGACGAGGACACCGCGGGCGCCATGCGGCGCCAAGAGGGCTGGCTCCTGATAATGCCGGAGCTCGAGGGCGGCCTCGGCCAGGCGGAAGAGATGCTAAAGTGGATTGTTGGTGAGTCAAGTTTGCATCGCATTTCATCTGATAATGAACGAATCTTCTAGCGCTGCATGATGCTTTCCAGCTATACGGCCGGCCACAAGCATGGACCTGGGATCCGCGCGATCCCGCCTCGCTTATGTTCGCGTATCCCGTTGGCCCGCAGCGAGACGTGCGTCTCTTTTGCGACTCGTTGTAGATTACCGAATACTCAAATACGCTGTAGCTTCTCTTCCTCGAACGAGACCAAGCAGAAACGCTCGACGTCAGAGACGATCGCACCTCGTCTATCAGGGCCAGACTCTTGAGCATCCTTCTCGAGCGGATGCCTGAAAAGGACCCGATGCGTGCGCCGTCAGCGCCCCCGCCCCCGCAACAGCAGCAGATCACGCAGCGACCCCTGGGCGGCCCGCCCCTCCTCCCGCCAATTGGTGACTTTGGAGGCAACGCCCAGAGCCCGCAGCAGAGCCCGCCAGCCGCGGAGTCACGCTTTAGCCCCCAGCTGCCACCACTTAGCTTTGGCCAGTCTGATAGCCCCGCCGTTCAAGAGCGACACCCGCTCACGCCGGTATCCGAACGCAGCACGGGCACGCGCCAGTCCATCGACTCGCAAACCGTGCTCAGCCCGCAACGCAAGTCGACGCTGTCCCAGGGCGGGAATGGACCCGGAGGAGAGCAGCCACCCCGCGTCGCATCGCCACAGCAGCAACCAGCGACGTCGCCCACGCTGCCGCACGTGCTCGAGAACAGGCCCCTGACGCAGAGCCCCGTGTCATCGCTCGGGCGCGTGCCATCACCGCCGGCCAAGGAACCCCAGCCGCGGCGCAGCCAAGACTCGGTTGGGCAAACGAGTCTCTCGCGACTGGGATCCCCCACGCTCAGCTCGAGCCCGCAGCTCGGGAGTAGCATCCGGATGGTTACGTCGCAGGGCACCGTGCCGCCGCCCGCCGAGGCGTCGTCCCCGTCGTCGAGCGCCGTCTCGCCGCCCCCGCCCGAGCCCGTCAATCGCGCCATGAACCACTCGCCGACGTCCATCCTGACGTCCCCGCATTCCGTCCACGACGGGCCCGCGGTGTCGCCCTCGCACTCCATGTCGCGCTCTTCAGTGTTGAGCTCGCCCTACTCCAACCTCGGGCACACTGCACCGACGTTCGCGTCAGCGGGCACGGCGGAGGAACAGAACAACAGCTTCTCGAACGAGGCGGGCGCGCTGTACTACATGCAGCAGTTCGACTCGGTGCCGCGGCACAAGGCGCCGCCACGACAGCAGCCTACGACGATTTCCGAGGGCGATGACGAGTCGGAGGACTCTGAGGACGAGCCTGCAGAGCCGTCGATGGCGCCAGACTCGTACGGTAATCCGGCTCCGCGACAGGGGACCCCGATGGCGTTCCACCAACCCGCCCCAGAGCCGCCGCGTGCGCAGGCGGCATCGCCGACGCAGAGCAGCCTGTCGTCGCGAGTGACGACAAGCCCGAGCTTAAGCGCCCGTCCGGAGTACCTTACGTCAGCATTAGGACGTAAACCGTCAGGAGCACGTGCTCAGGGTACAAGGGGATATCGCGGCCCTGAGCGTGGGCTTTCTGCAGTTTCTGCACCTTCCGATCCACTCACCGAGGAAGACTCCCAGAGCGAGCAGAGCATGCGCCCCAGCGAGCACGCGCCCCCGCCGCCCCCACGCTCAAACGACGAGCTCGATGCTCTCGCGGCGCTCTCGTACCTCGACGTGAACGAGCAGCCTCAGCAGCAGCAGGCGTACGATGGGATGCAGGAGACGGCCCCGCTACGGCCGCAGCACGCAGAGCAGATTACATCGAGCGGGCAACCTGGCGAGCGCGCCGAGACACCGCCGTCCGAGTTCAAGTCGTCGTTTGCACCTTCGAAGGGGGCGGCGGAGCGCAAGGCCAAGCTTGAGGCGCAGCAGGCCGCACATAACGCGGCCGTGCACCGCCCCGGGCGGGCGAACGGGAAGCGAAAATCGCGGGTCGCGGAACGCGGGGGATGGAACGACAGCAGCGACGAGGAGGAAGATGAGGATGAGGATGATGACGCGGATTCGGATGCGGCGCCGTCGCCAATAAACCGCCAGCCGACGCCGACGTCTGGACCCGCGTCACTGAATAACCACTCGACGCGTGGTGCGCAACAGAACCAGAACCTAGAAGACTCCCAGACGTATTCGCATCTGCGGCCCCCGCGGAACTTGCCCCAGATTCCCAATAGGCCATTCGGTGCGTCCTTCCCTTCTTTCTGCCGTACGTCGACGCTGACTAGTACGGCGATCTATTACAGCCGATTCGGACGGCGGGCAACGGCGTATGCCATCCGATCAGTATTCTGAACCGGGGCGACGAACATACTTCGATGACGGCACGCAAATACGCAGCCAGGCGGACATGCCCCAGCCCGGTGCGGCGCGCCAGTCAATGTGGAGTCAAGTGCTCGATCCTGGCCGAAATGTCAACCCGATACCGCCGACGGACGGTCGCGACACCTTTGTGCAGCTCGAGGAGTCCAAGCTCACCAAGGCGTTCACGCCCCAAGGGCTGTTGTCGGCAGGGATGCAAGACAAGCAGGACCGGTCGGCGAAGCGGCAAGAGGAGCTCGCAAGAGAGAGCGGCGCGTCGCTCATCAACGTCCCGAACAAACCGCCCCCGCCGCAAACGGGTCTGCTCGGCGCCATCACTGCCCACGAACGAGAGCGCAAACGCGAGGGCGGTGTGGGCGCCGCGTTGACGGAGCGGGAGCGCGAGAAACGCGTCGCGGAGGATCGGCAGCGCAGATTCGACGAGCAGCAACGGCAACAGCTCGACCAAATGCAGCAGGGCGGGTCGATGTTCGGCGGGCAGCAATTCCCCGCCTTCAATCCTATGATGAACCCGATGATGATGGGTATGAACCCGATGATGGGCATGAATCCTATGATGACGGGCCAGGGGATGAGCCCAATGATGACTGGGCAGGGTATAAATCCCATGATGACGGGCCAGGGGATGAACCCGATGATGGGCTATCCTGGTATGATGCCGGGCTACAATCCACAGCACATGTTCGCCGCTCAGCAAGCTGCCGCGCAGGCCTACCAGCAGGCGATGATGGCATTCTCGACGGCGGGCTCGCAGGTCGGCGGGGATGGCGGCAACGGTGGCGGGCAGCAGCAGATGAACCCGATGATGACCGGCGGGAACATGCCTATGTTCGACCCGCGCATGTCGATGATGGGAATGCCCATGATGAGCCCGCCGATGGGCATGCCTATGCAGATGACGGGCATGTCCAACTTCGACCCACGCTTCACGCCCAACAACGGCTCGCCCTCTGGGGAGAGTCCCCTCGCGCCACCCAGCGCCCTCGGGCAAGCGCGGGGCCAATACCCGTCGCGCAACAGCTCCCCCGCGCCCGGATCGCGTGGTTCGCCGCACCGCGGCTCCCCGCTCATTCGTCCCGCTGACCACAACGATTCTGGCGGCCGGGTCTCGTCGCGGCCCACCAGTCCCAAACCTTGATAATTCTTGTCGATAATATTTTCCGCCCACTCTCAAAATGGCCTACGTTACTTTGCCTACTTAGATATCCCGCATACGATACCATGCTATCATTACTTCGTTACCATTTACTTTTTCTTCAAGGTTTTGCTCATTCAACGGACACATATATGCAACCCTCGACGACTTCCTGTCTCTCAACGGATTTACAAACTCAAATAATTACGCGCACATTTATTGCATGGTCCTTGGCGCTTCAGTCGCGCTGAATAGATTCCCAACGAAGTTTCAAGTCAGGGCCAAAATTCTGGCAAACGGCGTGCGGTGCACGTTGAACGTCGGTGGATATCTGGCAGGAAATCACGAACACAAAACACGTATATTCATCCGTACAATAACCCATCTATACTTGACTAGTAGAGTATCTGCCGGGAAAGGAAGGGGACCTGGTTTATTTGATTTGTAAAAGCGACGTCAAAGACCTAGGGAAGGAGTGCGTTTGGGAAAGAGGATCAAGATACGCGAAGAAAAACCCACGTCAAGTTGGCCGATCAAATCTGCTACCCGACAAGTCGAGCCTGCACGTTAGACCATGGCCGCGACTGCGAGTAATTACGGACACTGCAAGAGGGCAAGAGGGTAAGGATAAAGAAGACGAGGAAAAGAAATAGACACATACCTCGTTGAACCACTTCACTTGTGATCGCGCGCGAGCGCAATCAAGCTGGAAATGGAACCTGCTTGCAATCAGAGACGAGTAGGAAACGCAGAAAGGATAGCTTACCCCCAACCAACGAGACCAATTTACACCACGAAGGCGAACGGTCATGTGGTGGAGAACCTGGGCAAAGCTGAAGTCGTTGAGGAAGAAAAGAGGGAGGACTTACACCTCGGCGCACACACCCAAAGACGCGGCCGGGGTCAGGTCGTCGTCGTCCCGAGCCGCTTACCCAAAGGCCTGGTCGTCGCTCGCAGCTCGTCCGAGCACAGTGGGGGGAGGTGAGTCCGAAGAAACGACAGTTGCCGAACTGCTTCCTTATATAGTACCGGATGGCACCGAATCCTAACTGGACCAAGCAAACCGAAACTCCGCCCGGGCGTCTCCGACGGGTCCGCAAAGTGCCGAGGCGCACTCTTGATCCAGTCAGGTCTCGCGTTTGGACGCGCTGCTTGTCTCCAACCTTCATGGGACCAGCTAGCCATGGGTGTCAAGTCCTTATGGAAACTTCTCGCCCCCGTCGGGAGACCCGTAATGTCGCGCTTTCTCCCACTCTTCTTGCGTCTTGTGACTGAGAAATTCGGTTAGGCTCGAGGCCATGGAGGGCCAGATAATGGCGATCGACTCGAGTATCTGGATCTACCAATTTCAAGCCACTATGCGCGACAATGACGGACGCGCCTTGTCAAACGCTCACGTCCTTGGCTTTCTGCGACGCATTGCTAAACTCCTATTTTATGGCATTAAACCTGTCTTCGTTTTCGACGGAGGTGCTCCAGCTTTGAAGAGGAACACCCTCGTGAGCTTCCATTTATCCTGAACGTTCGCAATGTTCATCCTTCACCTAGAATGAGCGCAAAAGAAAGAAGAGCGGAGCGGCTACAAATCATGCTAAACTGGCCGAAAAGCTCCTTGCTGCTCAGCTGAGACGCGCGGCTTTGAATCACGCCAGTGGCACAAAGTGCGTGTCAATTTCTCTTCGAGTGCTGATTCTTATCCGTCGAGTAGAAAGCCTGCTAACGGCAAGGGCAAAGGCAAAGCGCCTATTGGCCCCGTTGTACTTGACGACAACACTGTATATCTCGAGGACATTGACCCATCGATTCCCAAGACGCCTGCACGTAGTCCAAATGCGGTGGCACCGTCCTCCGTATCGCCCGACAAGCCCAAGTTCCATGATCATGACCCATATCGCCTTCCAGACATCGACCTGGAGGCTGCAGTTGCCTCTGCTACACGGGCTGCAGTTCCTGATCCGCGCCTGGCTACTGAGGATGAGCTACGCGAGTTCATAGAGGATATGCGGCCCGAGGACTTCGATGTCACCTCTCCTGCATTTCGTGAGCTCCCAACCGAAGTCCAGTACGAGATAGTGGGAGACCTCCGTCTTAAATCCCGTCAAACATCCTACGCTCGACTCCAGAACATGCTTAAAAGTGCTCCCACACCGCTTGACTTTTCGAAGCAGCAGATCCAGAATTTGCGGCAGCGAAATACCTTGACGCAGCAGCTCCTCATGACCACCGACAGCATCGGAAAGGCAAACATCACTATTCCTATTCGCGTTGCTAGTGAACGCAACAGAGAGTACGTCTTGGTAAAGAACGAGGGCCACGACGGCGGGTGGATTCTTGGTATTAGAGACGACGGGACACGAGTCAAGCCCATAGAAATTGATCAAGACGAGAAAGATAAAGATAAAGCAGTCCCGGATAATGACAGCGACGATGAGGATATGGAGGAGGTTCCCATGTTCGCCTATTGCTTATGCAGTAGTGCAACCCCAGCTCACCGACATTTAGACCTCAAGCAGGCGTGCCGGACGCTGACTTGCAAGAGTATCAGAGGACCTTGAACCTCGTGGCCATAGCCAATCGCCAGGCGCCTAAAAAGTCGGTGCCGCCGAGTAAACATGCCCCAGAGGCGGTTTCGCGGCCTCTCTTCGACTTCGACGACAACAACGACGTTCCTGAAATGGTGCTTCCCATTGACGACGAAGACGACGGGGAACTCGCCTTTGCGATTCAGGAATCTATCGACCAGGCGAACGCTTCCAAGGCGGCACCTGTGCGACCTCGACGACCTCCAATGGTCAATGCCGTTGCGTCGTCCTCCAAGCTCGTTGAAAAGACACCACGGAAGTCTTCCGACTCTGTAACTCGCTACTCTCTTCAGGATGACGATACCTTTCTGCACCGAAACCGGCTAGAAACCGCCTTGTCGATAGCAAACGCGGGGCTCGTACGGACGCCGACGAAACCCGTAGCGAAGCCTTCGAGCTCTTTGTTTGGAGAGCCAATATTGCTCCAGCAGAAACCCGTATCACCTGCGTCCAGGAGTTTAGTCCTGCCAGAGTCAAACTCTTCGTTCGGAGAGCCAGCCTTGCTCCAACAACAACCCCCATCGCCTTCGCCTGCATCAAGGGTTCCGACCGCAGGGCTTCGTTCATATGACGAGGTGGACCAACTTGTTGACGGGCCTACATTCGGAAAACCCGTCCTACTGCAGCCGAGCTCTCTAGTAAGAATAACGCCCTCCCCGCCTCCTGCGCCTCGTATCCAGTCAGAGCCCAGCTTTGATTCGGATGAAGAGATGGAAGAAGTTCCTCCAGTATCTTCTGGCGCGGGGCCTGGAACGTTCATTCTCCGATCTGCCTTGCTTGCACCTTCGCCGCCCAACGTTGTTGAGATGGAGGTCTCGACAGACAACGATCCCGATCCATCATCTCCGATCCCGCAGCCGGTTGTAGATGCTGTTCCCGATATCGGTAACCCGCCCGACTCATTCGTTTCCATCGAACCCTCTTTCATGCGAGTTACCGTAGAGTCCACGCCTTTTAGTGACTCGCAAACACTCGTGGAAAGAGGTTCCGTCGAACCCCTCGTCTCATCTCCAAATATCGTGTCAAAGGACCACGCGCCTCAACAAGTGCCCTTCCAAGACGATACGGACGACGGCGAACCGTTCAGTGACTGGTCGAGATCTCCGTCGCCGATCGTTGGGTTGGAGCAGCCGCAGCTGCACAAGTCCTCCCCAGTTCCTGAAGACTGGGACGCCGCCCAAGAAATGGATCTCGACGCGGAAGAGGGTGAATTTGCGCGGTTCATGTCGCAAGTGAAAGGCAAGGATCTAGACGAAGTGCAGCGCGAGATAGATGATGAAATCAAAGTCTTGAACACGCAGAAGAAAGCAGCCATGCGCGATTCCGAAGATATTAATCAGCAAATGATTGCACAAATCATGGTGTGTACAATGCATCCAGTGTGAACTTTTCTCTGATTATGGAGCAGACGATGCTCAGAATGTTTGGCATCCCGTACATCACTGCTCCAATGGAAGCTGAGGCTCAATGCGCTGAGCTTGTCCATCTGGGCTTGGTGAACGGCGTGATTACCGACGATTCAGATGTCTTTCTATTCGGTAGCCAGCGCGTCTTCAAGAACATGTTTAATCAGTCGAAAACCGTCGAATGTTTTCTGCTCGCGGATCTGAGCCGCGAACTGGGTCTGGATCGCGACACCCTGATCAGACTGGCGTACCTGCTCGGTAGTGATTATGTTGACGGCCTTCCGGGCATCGGACCAGTCGTCGCGATGGAACTTCTTGACGAGTTTCCAGGGCAGGACGGGCTACATAAATTCAAAGACTGGTGGACGAAGGTGCAGTCCGGCAAAGATACGAAGGAGGATAACAAGTCAAAATTCCGGAAACGATTTGTAAGCGTTTTGGATTGCTTCCAATCCGTTATATTGATGTTTTTTATAGAAGATGAAATTCAAAAATCTGTATCTCCCTCCAGAATGGCCTAACCCTACTGTGGTACGTTGTAGCGCTTTTTTGACACGCTCGTCGTCTCAACTTGTCTAGAGGGACGCTTATTATCATCCCACTGTCGACGACTCAGACGATCCTTTTAAATGGGGTTTGCCTGACCTGGATGCTCTGCGAGAGTATGTGCCGAGCGAACTGCGTCATCTTTCAAGTCTAATCTGGTCTCAGGTTCCTATATGCAGAGCTCAGTTGGCCACCAGACAAAGTGGACGAGCTCTTGTTACCTGTCATTCAGAAAATCCGGAAGCGTGGACAAGTAGGCTAATTCAAGTAGACCGACCACCGAAACTGACGGATCCGTAGAGTGGCGCATTAAACAAGCAGGGAGACCTCAACGGCTTTTTCGAGATCACGGGAAGCGGAACTGTTGCCCCTCGGAAACGTCAGGCGTATACGAGCAAACGTCTACAGCAGGTGGTATCCGATTTCCGGAAGAAACGGAAACACGGGTCCAAATCGCCACCTGCGGAAGAGTCAGACTCTCACTCGGAGGATGACGAACCCATCCCTGTAAAGAAGGCGAAGGTGGCCAAAACTAAACCGAAACCGAAATCGGGAACTGCCCCTGAACGCGGTACTGGTCGTGGACGCGGGCGGGGTGCGAAAAAGGGTTCATCACGGAAGAAAGCAGTTTCAAAGGACGAGGGAGAATTTCAAGTTGCAGAAATGGACACAGATCAGGGTCTTGCGGTCCAACTACGCCCCCGACCAAAACCCGCTTACAAGGGGTCCAAAGCCGATGTAGACGATGAGGATGAAGAGGTATGAGCTTGTGATGCTGGACTGAGCATGTTCAATACTAGACAAATTCATAACAAAAATCATGGAGGACTGGGTGCATGGAAATTTTTGAATCAAATCTGTCAAGATTTGTATCAGGATCTTCTTTTTTATGTCAGATCGTCGGCATCCCATAACTCGCCCATCCTATACACAGCGTCCCTAGGTAGTATCTCCATTCATTGGTATGATTGAATTCCACCAAAATTCCACGCTAATGGAGAAGTTGATCTTTAAACTAGGGATGAGAAAAAGTTCTGTGCCGATTGATCTCTACATATAAAGACACTTTCTCTCTTCTTTTAAAAGTGCGTGTGTCCGAAGCCTTTAAACTCCGCCCGGCCATCTCCGTAATGCTGACAAGGGGTTGCCGGGCCGCGAAGCGGTCCGGCAGGCATGAGGAGGGCAAGAGGGCCGGGGTGGCCATCCCACCTCTCAACTGTCATCAAGCCATTATTTAACCACATAAGACTCATTGAAATGTCTGTCTAGCCTCCTGGAATGAATGTACTTTAGTTCTGTGCTCAGGATGGGTATGTACACTGAATTTGGTAGTTTGTCCGAGACTTTGCGGGCGAAGTAAAATTGGCTGTCCTTTGGTCTCCAGAGGGACCAAGAGCATAAAGTACCAAAGCTACAGCTTATTGAGATATAAAGAAACCTCACAAGGTGTGGTACAGGTGCTCAAACCTGCCAGTAAGTGGGACGGACAATTCCCGATATGGAAGGTGCCCTCGAGCACGTGCTGTTGATAGTGTGTCCGATAAGAAGATCGGACGCCTCTTGGAGGAGGGAATCAAAAACGCGCCGTTTTGAACAGTTTTTGAATGCGTAACGTGGCAGGGAAACTTCATCAATCAACGAGGACAAATAGATCACTGGTATCAAAGTTCGCGCGGTGTGCCCACTCCCACTCTCTCCAACTCTCTTCATTGCCTCATTCGCCTTGTCAGCCATTCATTGTCCCCTCATAGGCAGTCCACGCGTGTTCAGTGTCCGCGTCACTTCGGCTGATACCCTTGGTATCTTCGACCTCGAAGCATATGGCATGCTGGGGTTGCCCAAAAAAACGGAGCTCTTTCACTTCAAGGTGAATGTTCCTGCCGTTTGAGGTGTCGCTGCCCTGACATCCTTCTCTAGTTAACGGACTTTGATCTGTCACCAAGAGAATCGAAACAAGCCCTTCGCGAGCGTCTGCTTAGTGTCCTGGGCGAAATAATCGAGGACGAGCTCCCTGTTATATGGTCTATTGGTCGAATCTGGCCCAATGGCCTTCCCCCCAACCAGGTTCACATTACTGTTCTTGGAGCTGATGGTACGATGGTGTGATTATCTCAACCGTTATCCTCAGTGATCGCACGTGCGCTACTTCTAGAACCGCCTTGAGCCTAAATTTATTATAATTGGCTCCAAGGAATCTCTTCTCTTCAACTTGGTTCGCTTCCAGCGGAACTACGTTCCCGCTATCCGGCAAGGTGCGCTACTTGCTCCCATCCTCTGACTAAACTGACGTGATAGGCAGAGCGCAACAGGAACTTGATGACCCTAGGTCAGCTCAGCCCGCCGTCCGAATGTAGCAAAAACCCTGCTGTTATCTACACCCATCCGGCCACACTAGGTGGACGCCCGTTAGGTCGCTGTGGGCTGCCAGTCGCTCTCTACAGCTCCCAGCTAGCCGCACTGACGGAGGCTTTCACCGATCTGAAAGTCAGGGAGGCCCCTTCTGCTTGGATCTTGCAACAGGCCCAAGAACTCATACGCCTGAGCTTAGCATTCTACAACTCGGAGGGCGAACGCGAGGACGCCATCCGCCCCGTAATCGATAGGGTCTTTCCTGGTGCTAAATGGCGGCGCAGACTTGCAAGCGGTTCAGCCAAACCTGAAGCGATGTGGGATGGCCAAGTGTTTGAGCTCAAAAACGAGAGGGGAAGTAGCGGCGATCCGACCGCACAAATAATCGCGGACTACGAAAAAATCGTGGACAGCGTTGACCCGAGCAAACCTGACGATGTCTGTCCAAAATCTTTACCTTGCTCATCCTCGATTCCTCTACTCAATTTGAAGTGTGCGCGGCTATCTACACCGACGTCGCTCAGGTGGATCACCTGTTTGCGATAAATTTTCACGATAGCATCCACCTCGAGGAACAGGTTCTCTGCTTTGGACGTGTGCTCATGGTGCTGCAGACCACCTGACGGACCTCAAAGCATATTACACGGTCCTCCGGACAGACCGAGTTTTACTGCGCCCCGAGCAATCTTCCGCCGTCCATTTACCCTCCCCCGTCTCTGCGGAGAAACCGTTCAAGCCAATTCCGGTGGCACTCAATCTGCGTTTCTTGTACAAACTCTCTCGTCTTACGGGCGTCGCGATTGATCCACTCCTCGACGGCGACTGGCACGCGAACACACGACACGCTGTGTTCGTGGCTCTGGGGGGCGGTCAGAACTTGATTCCTGAAGGGGAGGAAGTTATTGTCAAATATGCTCGGCGTTATAGTGTGGTGCGCACCAAATATTGGCGGAGATGAACCGTGCTCCCAAGTTGTACCACCACTGTTCGGTTCGCGGAGGACTTATCGTGGTTGTCATGGAGAAAGTGGTGGGCGTGATGGCCAGTCACTGGGCGTACCACCATCAAGAGACTCCCCTTCCCCACTCCGTCTTGGAGGATGTTCGGCGGGCGATCGAGGTGCTGCACCGCCACAACATCGTATTCGGGGATCTCAGGCTTCCAAACATCATGGTTCGCCAACATGGTGAGGGTCAGGCTCGCGCAGTCCTTGTGTCGATTTCGACTGGGCTGCAATTGCGGGTCAAGGAAGATACCCTGCTACAATATCCGATCTAGATGTCTGGGCGCCAACGGTCGTGCCCTACGGCGTTATGGAGAAAGAACATGACCTCCATCTGCTGGAAGCCAAAGGCAAATGTTTCGCTACTTATACTGAAGGAGCCAGAGAATTGCTTTGCACATCGGATTTAATAGAGCCAGTTTACTTCTAATGTAGGAAAACATAAAGCTCCTTACTGTAATTGCTGGAATGGTGACAAACATTAATTCTCCTCGTCTGTTGACGCATCCATTCTTCTTGTTCTTTCCTGCATTCGCTCAAGAGCCAAGGACCACATCCACATCGAGGAATCACTTTTTTTTTTTTCATCTTGTTGCGAATAACGTAATGAAGAACGAAAAAACCAAAAGAAATAGCAGCAACTCGTTTCGATCGAGTGACCTCGGGGTTACGCAGCTATGGGCCCCGCGCGCTTCCAGACTGCGCCATGCTGCTGTTGACAGCCACAGTATTTTTTCCATACCATGTACAGCCTAACTAAAATGGAGCGCCGTCATCCCTCTTACCAATCCCTATTCTGCCTGCTCTCGGATTTCCAGCGAAACAAAAGAAATTGTGATGGCTGCTGAGAAGAGAGATATGCATGTTAGTGATAAAAGAGAGATACAGATAAAGGATACTGTAGTATTTCGACCGTAAGTTCACGCCATGTCACCCGTCACCTACCATGTTCACTGGGTATGATGTTCAGAACTCGACCGTCACCGTCACCTCCATACCAGATGTTCAGTTAACCAAATTGGCTCATCCAGGCCTACCAACCACTCCTGCTCCTGGGGCTCCTCAACGGCGATGTGAACACTGGAGAAGCAGTCTCTCCTAGACAGAGCTTCAACAAGATGAGAACTTGTGCTTTGTTTAGTGCCGGAGAAGGCTAGCCACAAATTGTTGTTCGTTTATTTCAAGTTCCTTGATGTTGACTTGAGACCATAGATGGACCTTGATGTCGTCCCGGGGCAAAGCTAAGACCTCTCATGCGGAGGTGGAGGAGTCAGATGAAGAGGCCAGCTTCGGAAAATCGTAGCACTGTTACCAAGACTCCGCTTGGGCGGAACACTGGTTTTTCTTTTGCCCTTCTCTACCGATTCTTTTGGTCAATTTTAGCGCAGCTCAAAAATTGTTTTTGCACCTTTTCAACTCCAAAAAATAAGATGTTCATTCATTGGTCGTCACCGTCACTGGCTGCAAATAAGTTCAGTTCACAGCCCTCCGTCACCCGTCACCTGAACTTACGGTCGAAATACTACAGTATAAGTATTCGAGGAGTCAGGGTTGGGTTCTTCATTCTCTCACAGAGCGATGGAGGAGGAGGAGGGGTGTATTACTGCAGAGGTCCCAATCAGGAACAAGCAGGCACTGTACCGACATGTATGCTACAGTCGTCAACGGCCAAGTCCCTGTGGTAGCCTACATATACTATTATACATAGACATCTCAGGAGATGACGGATGAAGACGGGCAAAAGCACTATCCTGGAATCCTAAAAGTAATGTGGGAGCATCTTGGGTCTTGTCAAATATTCTGAGGACCTGGACGACCGAGTTGAAATGCTCTCCCCGTTGAAGGAATTGTTCCAGGAGTATTATATGACTGGCAAATTGTTGGTGCACTCCGAACCTAATGCATTCATTCAGCTGCCGTGTGACTGAAGAGCTCCCAGTGATGATGCATAATGGTTTGTGAACCTTGGAAAGCCCAGGGAGCAGGACATGATGGGCACCTCAATGAACATGTAGTCCATCATGCTCTACAGTCTCCAACACGTATCCATGCTTTGGTTTTCAGTTTATGTGACCCAGGGCCTCTTTTGCCAGAATTTGGTCATCTGTACCAAGTTCACCGCTTATACAATGATTGAGTTTCGCTCGGAAGGCCAATGGTTTTCTCGTGCACACATATATCACTGCCTGGGAGTATATTTTTCAACCAGAGCAGATGAATATCAGAGTGGGGTCAGAGAGCTTGGTCAGCTCAGCACTTTACTGAGCCCCAGCCCCCAAGATCTATACTGACCTACATGCGGCAGACAGCAAGGTATTTCATCCCGTGTTGCTCGACATGATGGTGATAAGGGTGCCGTATGTATGTCAGGGATCCCATGGACACTATCTGAACCTGGGTCTTGTGTAGTAGGGTCTTGTAAGTTAAGGTGGTTTATAAACCGGTTTAGGCCCTGTTCGGGATCCCAAATTACTAAATTTCGTCTGGCTATCTACGAGTGTCACATCAAGTCACTGATGATGATATCAGTGCGACTTCTGGTCAGGCACTCGGTAATAATCAATCTGAATTGCCGAGGGCCCCGTCTCAACCCGCTCACTGCTCAATTATCCCGCCGTCAGTGACGACGATGTGTATCTCATAACTGAAGCCATTTTTAATGGCACACTTTTGGTGGATGACATGACATGTATTTTCTGAATGAATTTCTGTACTTCTCTTGATGTTTGGATGAACTCAGAGGAGCAAAAAGAAGAAAGTTTTTCGGAGGGCGGGACTGCGACAGGCGACGACAACAACAAAACAGATCTGTCGTGTCAGCTTCGGGAAGATCCGAAATGTGTGGTCTAGACCGAGTGACTGATGGTGACTTGGGTTAATTAGGTCCAGATACTAAATGGTGCGTTTGGCAGGGAAATTTAGTAATTGGGATTTTAACTTGGGATCCCGAACAGGGCCTTATAAACAGCAGTTTATAAACAGGTTTTTTAATAGTCCAGCCCAGATCGCCGGTTTATTATTATTAATATTCATCTGGGCCGCAGAGATCTCGTTGCGGACGACGACAAAAATGTTCCTCTGCCCTCTCATCTCATCATGTTTGGGTCCGGGTCACATACTATGGCGAGGAACGACAGGAGGTAGGGTGGTTGGAACAGTTGCTGACACTACTTTGACAGTTTCTCGTGATGGTGTCGACATTCGGTCGCCATTTTCAGAGATTTACTGGCAGAAAAACCGGTGGCAAGGGCTGGTGCAATCTGGGGCCTTGCAGACTGGGCAGGCGATGGTAAAAAGGTTGCCAGGAAGAAATTTTGGGACGGGAGGTGGAGAAACTCGAATTTTAGGCACTTTGTAGCTGGTGGTTTATAAACCAAAATTAGCAAACCGGTTTATAACTCCTGGGGAATAACTTACAAGACCCTATTGTGTAGGAGGTCGATTACATAGCTGTACATGGCCTGCCCGTTGTTCATTGTGTGCTTCAATGGGTAGTCTTCCCAAATGTGAGACATGATGATAGTAAGAGGTCAATGGTGTGCTGGTGTGCCGGTCATTTTGCCATTTCCATCTCTGATCGCGCCAAATCCTTCCTGTGGATACACAGGGAGGATCTCGATCGCACCTGGGATCTTTCCGATTTACAGCAGGAAAAATTCCCTGCTCTGTTCATCCTTGTCTGACGCTCACTACTTCTCACTTCTCTTCCTCAAGTTCTACTGTGTAATGGCATTTGCCGAGTCTATAATTTGAAGTTTGCTTCTTTTCGCATTCCAGGCCTGTGATAGACATTTTTCTTGCATTTTTTGTTCCGCATCACTGTTCTGTCTCCAGCCTCCAATGTCCCCCGGTCGTGGAACACAAAGACAAACACAGAAAGCACTGACTACCTCCTCCGCCCGAGGACCAGTCCCGTCTGTCCTCGAATAGTACGAGATGCCCCTTCCAGTCCTCCCACCCTCATGCTCGACTTAAGTTCTTGCAGGTCCTTTTTTGCTACAGAATATAAGCACAAACACAATCTTCGTTCTGCACACCATTCAAATCTTCTATTTGATGCATATGGATAGGTAAGATGTCTTCTCCTAGTGGCCGCGTTATTACAAATCATCGGAGTTTTAAATATGTTCTTGCGGCCTCTCAGGCCTCCCTGGTGCTCAATTCACTTCGCTCAAAACAGCAAAACTATTCTCAGTCGGATTCTGGAGGTATCTGCCGGTTCAAAAATATATTATTCCCTTCATTTTTTCGCAATCGATATTCCCCCCGCACCCGGATGTCGGCCCGGTGATGGCGCACCAATTTTCAAGCTGGGCGTTCTCGACTTTCACCCAACCGTTGGTGGCAAAGTTTTGCTGGAGAATATGGTGGAGTAGGGTTGCCACACGTTAATATTGCAACAAATTGTGGAAAAATGCCATGCAGTACGTGTTTTGAACACCGCGAATTTTGAGATTACATAATAACGCGGCAAGCGATCGCTGCATCACCCTTTCCGACAGACTACAACATGCGAGGTACGAGCACCCATATTGTTGTAGCGTCTGTTTATAAGAGACTAGTCTTCTCCAGGCTCACCCTGGTTAATAACGTCAGACATGGAGGCAAGCACTGACACGAACAAACTGCATCCGTGGGATCATTGAGCCACTGTATTTTACGTGGCCGCAACTCTGCCAAAGTGCCACTACACTGACTACAGCCACTACATTCGCAAGAACCCTTCAAACGACGGCTACATAGGGACAGTGACTTTTAGGGGCATAATGTCCGTTTTTGATTGAATGAAACAACTAAAATCTCACCAGAAACGGTAGGTTCATCTCGTCCGAAAATGGAAATGCTGTCCAGCGTGGGAGAGTTTGTCCCGGCGCGTGTGCCGTGATCGTGGCGCGTCGTCATCCCTCTTACGAGGTGTTACCAATCCCACCCGGACTTTCTCTCCGCTATTCCGCCTGGTCTCGGATTTCCTTCCGCTTACTTCCGTCTGCTCGTGCCCCTCGTTACCCTGTTTCCATCTTCGTGCTCTCGACGCCCCCCCGAATATACCTCTGGTGCTCGACATCTGCGTGACCCAACCTTATACACCACGCTCCCATGGCCCTTTTAGCAGTGAATGGACGAAAGAGAAGAAAAGCAAGTCCGCAATCAACTTAAGTCCCGACGGGTAGCGCTCGTACTTATTTGCGGTAATCCCTTAAGTTCACTCCAGCAGGTCGCGCCTTTGTGGCGTCCTTCCTTATCCGGATACTGGCGGTTGTTTGTTTGCCCGTGTTGTACCTATCCCCGCTGTTGACTCCGCGGCGGCAGCTTTTACCGTCGCGTATTCAATTGTGGAGTGAATGGCGCCATGAACGTATCCCAAAAGAGAGCTCGAGCCGCAACCAGGGATCAATTTCAACGGTTGTCCACAAGTTTCCACACAAGCAACACACAAGAGGTCAAAATGAGATTGATGAGTGACTGATGGTGGAGGCGCAAGCCCTGACGATCGATACGCGACGAGTCTAATTTCGCAGCCCAACTTGAGGTTATCGGGGCGAATTCAACGGCAAAAAAGTACATCCCGCATCCCGTAATGTCGAAGTTGGTGTAGCCGAGCGTGACGGACTGGCCGTGGGCGCGGGATTCATTCAAAAGCACCCTTGTCTCCTATCGCAGGGTCTTGATTTAACTGTTGTTCAGTTCTGAATCTGGATAGTGTATTTTACAGGCACAAATCACGGTCAATGTTGAGTCGACGTATCACTCTTCGCTACTCTCGGCCTCAGGGTTGGCCTGGCAAGGGTGAGATGATGTTAGGTAACATACAAGTGCCCATACCTTGGTTCCGCCGCCCAACTCGACCTCCAGCCCGCCGAAGGGGTACTCGCGCGGTATTGCTGGTCGTTCGGGGACGAGGAACGCACGGATGAACAGACCGGCTGCGACGAAGCACCCTGCGGCCATGAGGAACTGACGCAGAGCCTGCTGGGGCGGCACAACGGGGATGTCGGGGCCCCACATCGAGTTGACTTCTTCGTGTTCATGTAGCTACGAGAATAAATAAAACAGAACTACCGATGGGGACTAAGCCGCACCGTGTCGCCAAAATTGCGCCGTAAAAGCCGATCTTGCCAGCCTAGTGGTGGTCGGTACTGGGCCGAGACATCGGGGAGTTCTGGGTAGCCATTGAGTTGAGGATTGGGCTCTTTGGTAGGAGTAGCATATTGGCGGACGAGCGTCGGCCTAGCGCATCGGGCGAGCTCGCGGCGTAAAAGAGGGAACATGGTCACGTCGTGGCGTGTGACCAAATTCCGAGCACTCCGAGATGGGATCACAGAATCCGAAAGGGGACCCGATCCTGAACATTTCCTTTATTTTGTTATGCCTTAAGCGACCTTGGACCCTTATACCCACAATCTTTTTCGTCGGCAATGCCCTCACCGCAGCCCCCCCCATCCTTTGGCTCAGCAATGCAAGCTTCAGAGAAGGACGTTCAGGCCCTGCTCTTGAAGCAGAGATCCAGTCGCAGGAGGCCCGGCGAAGTCCCATACCCTCTGGATTACTCCCTGGACATGATCAACTTGTGAAGCCGTTTATAGTCTCCTTGCTTGACGTTATCCAACCTCCTTTGACAGCGATAACTGGGATCAAACGTTCCTCCGGAGCTGTTTTGGAGGACTTACAATGCACCAGTTTGACGCACCACCACAGGTCGTACTTGACCTCGGATGCGGTGGTGGGTACTGGGCAATGGAAGCCGCGAAACAGTGGCCGGTCAGTTACGCAACCAGGGAATTCTCGGACAGCTTGCTTAACGCGCCTTTAGAATGCGCAAATCATCGGATTCGACCTCAAGGATATTCAGCCCGAACTCCTGCAGCTCGATGCATATTATATGAGATGTCTGGAGGACGGGGGAGGATCCCCCCACCCGCTCCCACTCGCGAACGAGCTTGCCGGGCGTCTCCGATGGGTTCACGGCAACCTGTGAGCATCCTGTCCGCTTCATTTGCTCTGACTAATGTTTCGTCAGCTTGGACGGTCTTCCATTTCCTTCGGATCATTTCGATTTTGTGCATATATCTGGCATTGGCTTGGGTGTTCCCGAGGATGAGGTGCGTACAGTGTTGCTAGCTCAGGACAGTCAATAACTTGTGGTTCAGTGGCAGTTTGTGCTCGAGGTATAACATAGTTTCCTCAGTTTCCAGTGTCATATTTTAATCGTTGCTTCCAGGAAGTTTCGAGGGTAATGCAGTGTCAGGGTGTCTTGGAGGTAAGCAACATTATGTGCGTTCATTCGGCCCGCTTTATGATTTCCCTGCAGATCGTCGAGGAAGACCTCATATTTCCTTGCACGCCACCACGACCATCACGCACTCAACTCGCACCTCTGACCCTCGATTTCACTCGCGATCGCAAGGATTCTGCACCTCCCAGTGCCTTTTCTAGCCGCAGCTCCAATACGATACTATCCGATCTTTGGAGCATTCCAGACAGCCCTGAAGAAATCCGCGTACAAAAAAAGCCCAGTCTTCCCACTCTGCCAGAAACATATGCCGACACTTCCCCCACGAGCTCTATACCTTTCGATATAGGATATCCCGAGCCACCGCTCACATCCCGAAATACCACCTACTTTCCCCAAGATTCCGACCCGGACTTGTCTACCCCAGATCACCATCCCCAAGACCACACACGACTCAAAACCGCATGGGACGCCATGCTGTCACGCAGATTCCTCGCCGGAAGCGTTATCACCGTGCTCCCATTTTATCTCGCATCCTTCTTTGAAAATGTGCAGACCCATCCCTCCCTCCAGATCCCCCTCCCCCCGAGCTCGACATCCCCCTCGAGCGGATCGAGGAGCAGCGACGAGTCGTTCGACGCCGACACGCTCTTTGACCTGAACCCTTCGGTACGGCGGCTGAGCGACGCTGACATGCACTCTATCAAGTCCAAATCGACAGGCTCTTCCCAACGAACTGTCCCCTTCTGGGGACGGATGCACCTGGCCAAGACGGTTAATACCGTCTCGGCGTGCAAGGAGTCGATTTATCAGGAATATGAGCGCATATTCCCGAACGACCTCCCTCCGATTATAACAAAGACCACGAGTCCCAGAGACGCGCGGTCGTTCATGGCATTAAAACACTCGCCTCGAGAGGCATTTGAGACCGACTGGACCAGCTGGGAAAATGATATGGCCGACCGGATCTCGATGCGTGGACGCATCGCCTCGGAATTCGGCTGGGCGGAGCCAGACTCGTCGCCCGACTGGCGTGTTTGGCGGAATTGCTTGTCCTCGCAGCGCGAGGAGATGCTCGGGGGACGGTCTCGCCATCCGTCCGCAAATCTATGCCGCTCACTGCGCGCCTTTGTCGGATGGAAGCCCGTGGCTCCCTGACTTCGACTTTGTACTCACATTCGCATCTAACATTATATTATCCCATCATGTAGGACCACACACTGCACATACTCACTACCATACGGAATACACTGTACTCATTCTGCCTTTTCTGTTCGTTTTATTGAGGTGGCCCAGAAAGGGCAGTGGCGGTGCAGTCGTTCTGGTTCGCGTCGTCACGGTCAACGAACTCAAAACTACAACAAGCTTTTCCCCGGAACCAAACATGTCCGACACTGAAGAAAAGTCCCCCGCCGCACCGGCCGCGGAGAAGAAGGCTGCCCCGTCGTCTGCAGAGGCTGATTTGACCAAATACAAGGTTCACACGACCATCCTGGAGCGCGAAAAAAAAAACTGATAGTGCACGTTGTTGTAGACGGCATCGGATATAGTCCACAATGTCATGAAGAAGCTCATCGAGCTCTCGGTCGAGGGAGCAAAGATCATCGACCTCTGCATCGAAGGGGACAAGCTCATTGAGGCTGGGACCGCTGCTGTATACAACAAAGCCGTCAAGGGCGTCAAAGTGGCCAAGGGTGCGGCTGCTGCTCGTTCCCGCGGCTCCGTTTGTTCATTATACAATTTTTCATTCCAGGCGTCGCCTTCCCGACCTCCATCTCGGTGAACAACACCGTCGCACACTTTTCGCCGCTCGCGTACGTCGGTCCCGAGCTCTGAGTCGCTGCCAGCCCAACTCACGTGTGCTCTCTGGTTGACAGTTCAGACCCCCAGTCGTCACAGGTGCTTGCCAAAGATGACATGGTCAAACTGCACATCGGCGCGCAAATTGACGGCTTTGCCGCGATTAGCGCGGAAACTATCGTCGTTGGCGCGACGGCGGAAAGCCCCGTCACCGGACGGCGCGCGGACGTCCTCAAGGCCGCGTGGCACGCGGCGGAGATTGCCATGCGCACGATCAAGGTCGGGAACAAGAACTGGGCCGTGACCGACGTCGTTGGCAAGGTCGCCTCTGCCTGGGACTGCAAACCAGTCGAGGGTGTGTGCCTACCCGCGAACCGCGTTCTCGACTGACTTCTGGCTCAAGGAATGCTGTCTTGCCAGCAGACGCAAAACGTCATCGACGGCAAGAAGCGAATCATCCTCAACCCCAGTGAGGCGCAAAAGCGGGACTTTGAGGGCGCAACCTTTGCCGAGGGCGAGGTTTACGGTATCGACGTCTTGGTCTCGTCAGGCGAGGATGGCAAGGTCCGTTCGCGCCCTGACTCGGCGCTTCGTGGTCCTGACGATGAAGTTTCTTTTTTTCATAGGCCCGGATGGAAGAGGCACGGACGTCGATTTTCCAGCGGGATTCGGCGGTCACGTATCAACTCAAAATGAAGAACTCGCGCGCGGTCTTCTCAGAAGTGCAGAAGAAAGCGGGCGCGTTCCCTTTTAACATTCGCTCGCTCGAGGACGAGAAGCGGTCGCGCATGGGTCTCCAGGAGGCGGTCCAGCACGGCCTGGTCAAGCCCTACGAAGTGATGTGCGTATTTCACCCCCCACTATCGCGACTGACTTAAATCACTTAGTTATACACCTGCGAACACATTCGTGGCAGCCTTCCACTTCACGATCGCGCTGCTGCCGGGCGGGCCCTCGCTCATCACGCACCCGCCGATCTGGTACAAGCCCGAGCTGCTAAAGACGGAGAAGGAGCTCGAGGACGAGGAGCTCAAGGCGCTGCTGACGAGAAATCTGCGGGAGAACAAGAAGAGCAAGAAGAAAAAAGCAAAGACGGAGGCTGCCGGTGCCGAGGCCGAGGGCGAGAAGGAAGAATAAATGTGTATCATCATCTGCCGCATATCTTACTTACATTGAATACCTCTCGTCTGCTCCCTCCCCACTTTTTTCTACATAATAAACAAGTTCATGACGGACGTCGCTCGGCTTCTGCCCCGAATTCTTGTAATGTCCGTACGACGAGATCTACGTTTTCGAGGAACGCGTTGACGGTAAGACGCGCCAGCCGCACAGTGAGCGTGTCGAATATCCTGGATTGCTGTTAGTACCTCCCTCGACGCTGTACATGGCCTAATCGCACGCAATCAGGACGTCGTCCTCCACTGAGAGCGTACGCTTGACCGCCTGCGCCTGCAGTTCGGCGTCGACTTGGATGGCTTGCATCGCAATTAGCGCGTGCTTAGCCGACGCGAATGGAATACGGATCGTTCTTGAAGGTATCAGTCTCAGAGCAGTCCTTGGTGCAGGACTCTCACATCGTGTGCCAATCGGGATTCGTGGACATGGTTGAGCACAAAAGGTAAAACTGGCGTTACGGCAATCCCGATCCCATGTCCAGTCAACCACCGCAGTCACTTCGTGCCTTCTCTCGTTCGCACAAATAAACTCGTTCTGCGACATTCGTGGTATATATTCCGAAGGATAATGATAAAGCACACAGATTTATTGAACAGGGAAGAGGTAGCTCCGAATGACCAGCTCGCCTCGGCTCAAGAGACGATGAACAATCGAATCCAGGAAAACTTGTTCTGCACCCCTAAAGAACCAGAAGTATGACCAAAACAAATGCCAGCGCCAGGATGAGGCATCATACCCGCGGTGAGACGGAGTACAGGGAATAAAGATAAAGAAAGATGGTGGGTATGTACCCGGGCGTGAGGGGGTGGGTATGTTGTTTACAGCACGAGGGCGACGGCGAAGACGGCGCAAAGGGCCATGATGGGGTTCATGCGGAGGGTGATGGCACCGCTGCTACCACCGCTGGATGCGCCGAGGGCACCGGAAGCACCGTCGGTCGAGCCAGTGGTCACGGCAGCGCCGGCAGCTCCGACGGTCTCGGTGGCTTCAAGGGTAGTTTCCGTACTAGATAATGGCGTATGAGTAACGCAAAAGACTTCGATCAAGATCGACTCACGGAGAGACGGCGGCAGCGCTGCTGGATGCGGCAGCGTTGTTGAGGCAGGAGGTAGAGGTGCCGGCGGCAATTTGCATCTAGAAGACGTATTCAGCAGGGGCAGGAGTGACCAATATGAACGACTGACCGCGCCAGACCACGCCTCGTTCTCGTCCGCGGTGCTATCCTGAATCGAGAGCATGAGCGGCTTGGTGGTGGAGGCGAGGTCCACAGTCCAAGTGATGCTGGTGACATTGTGTTGGCCAAGGTCGGCGCTGGAAAACAGGTGTTAGGTGCACTGAAAGGACCCCTTTCAAGAAGACACTTGCACAACTTCGCCACATGGGTCGCTGGCATACACCAGGACGACGTCGTAGGGGGGGGTAGTCGCAGTCCACGAGAAGTGAGCGGGTTCACACTACCAGTAATTCGTCAATCTAAAAGCCACGGAGAAAAAAAAACGGGCAAGGCACCTCAGTGAGGCTGTAGGTGCCGGTGGTGAAGTCGGTGGCAGCGACACCTTGGAAAACGGGGGCAGCAAAGAGCGCGATGGTAAGGAGTGTGGCGAACATGATATCGCAATGGGGAGGAGGGAGGGACGAAGGGATTGGGCGTCGAGGAGGAAAAGGAAAAGGAAGAGAGATGATTCGGGTTTGTCGTACAAAGATAACCAAACACGGCATGGAATCCCCGATTTTCAAATCCCCGACGCGTCCGCAAAATTTCTTGGCGAAAAATCAAGTTACTGTATGCTACGGCCCTTACATGACCACCCCTACAACTTGGCGTGCTGGCCCTTGAACGAGGCCAGACCAGTCCGCTTTGAGATCCTGCAAAAACATTTATGGTCGGCATGACAACAATGGCAACGAGGATTGGGCTCACCCAGAGTGCTCAACTGCCGACGGGGTCTTTTTCGGACCCTCGACCGCAATGCGCTCGTCGACGGGCACATAGTCGCGTTTACCTGGTCCAACATAGATCTAGCATGCACGCCCTTAGCTACCGCATCAGAATCATGTTATCCATGTGCGCTCTCACCTGTCTCGGCCGCCAGATCTTGACGCCGCCACTCTGGAGCATCATCTGCATGGACATCAGTGACATGTTCCAAAGAACATAAGTAAATTGTGGCTTACCTGTCTCCAGTGCGCGAGCCATCCCACCACGCGCGGTACAGCAAACAGCACCGGGAAATAGTCGTTCGGGAAACCTACCGCCCCTTAATGCGTGTTCGCCCCGGAACATATATACACGCACCCATCGCGCGGTAAATCAGCCCGCTGGAAACGCGTTTTCAGTCGAAAGCGGGCGCAGAATAAGCGCGATTATACCTCCTACAAAACATGAGGCTGGCGCGTAGCACATATCATAATTTTTCAGCTCACCAAAAGTCGACATTCGGAGCTAGTTTGCGTTTAATGAAATACTCATCCTTCATGGCAGCATCGTGCAGAGCCATCGCCGTATCAAGGAGGTCATCTCGGCCCGTACTAGTGGGAAGTTTAGTGGCACACTAGTAAAGTATCTAGACGCCCACATCTTGAACACTTCATCGGCGGTCTTGCGGACAATGAAAGAGCGCGGGTCCGATGTCTTGTAGACACTGAAAACGATTAAGCCGACGTAGATCGATTTAAATAAGAGCAACCGACCGGTGGCCAAAGCCGGACAGAACTTTCTCGCGCTTTTTCACTGCCTCAATAAAGGCGGGAACATTTTCAGGCCTGTAAAATACTCAAATGTGAGGTCGAAGAAAGATATCAGCTGCATTGTACTCACTTGCCAATAGAAATGAGCATACGAATCACAGCTTCATTGGCGCCGCCTGGATAATATTGAGCAAGGTCACGTGATCAAGGTTCACGGCTGGTTACCATGTAAAGGTCCACTGTGAGGCAGAAGAATCCTTTAGCTCAGAAAGCGTCCCCTGGATTTGATGCTCACTATAATGAAGCGCAACCGGCCCTATACCAGAAACAATGAGGCCAAAATAGATAAATATATAAGTTCGCCCTTACGCAACGGCAGAGAACGGATCAACGAGGGACGAGCCGGTCTGTAGTACCGTGGTCGCGCTTGCGTTTAGTTCGTGGTCGGCGTGCAGGAGGAACAGCACATCCAGTGCCTTTTCAAGGACGGGATTCGGCGCATAGTTCTCCTGCCCGAGATGGTCCATTTGATACAAGAACCTAAATCGTCATTGCACACCAAGATTGCGAGGGTCAAGAAAGATGGACTCACGAGCCAGTGTAACTGAGGCCGGTGGGCGGGGTGACGAACTCTCGGCCTTGGGTGATGTGAAGCCGTCGTTTATTTTTCGGGAAGGGACGCGCTTACCTTGTCGCACACGGTAGGCCATCCTGCACATAATTAGTTTTAGGCGGGACGCAAAATTCAGAAGGTACGAACGCTGCGAGGGTGGTCGCTTTACCAATCAACCTATATATCTGCTTATCCATGATAGCAAGGGAGGCCGCGTCGCCACGGGTGAATAAATTCTGACCTGAAACGCATTCATTAGCATCTGGAGCTCGGAGATTTTTATTCTGTGTACCCTGGAGCGAAGGGTTTGCTTCACTATAATACGACCCCAAATACGCCAGGGCGGTCGTCATCATGGCCATCGGGTGCGCGTCGTACCTGAAATTCACGCGCGCCATTAGCAGGTCGGAGATGCCGGACCAGGTAGGACTCGCCGGAAACTCCGGAAAAATTGCTCTGCGTCCGAATGGATCACGGAGTGGTGCATTACTTCGTCGTGGAACACTTGGAACTGCGCCTTCGAGGGCAGCGAACCGTAGATGAGGAGGTAGGCAGTCTCGAGATGCGACGATTGCACCGCGAGCTGCTCGATGGGGTATCCGCTGCATTTGTAATTTGGCGGGGAGAGCGGCCGTCGACGTTGTGGCAGACATACCGGTAGCGCAGGACGCCAGCGTCCCCGTCAATGAACGTTATCTCACTCCGAAGGACCGCCGTGTTGAGGAACCCCTTGTCCGAGACGCGCAGGCCCTTCTCCGTCTCGTTCTCTTCGGGCTCACCAGGAGCGCGGGGTGCGCTCATAGTCTTGAAATCCGTGGCGGATATGCTGTTGTCGACAATTCTAACAGGTAAAGCAGATCCGGTTCAGGTCAAGAGTACGGTGCGAGGAGAGTTGGACGCACGGAACGCTGAAAGTCATTCCTGTACGGTTGTCGCGCACAGAGAGCGAATTGGTGCCGAGGGGCGGGTCGAGGGGTTTGCCCATGGTGGTAGAGTTCAGGGTAGGGTGTCGCTGGAAAGGTTAGAGATGGAAGCAGGTGTTTGTTGCTTGCAGTGCAACTTATAGAAAGCTGAGAGTTGGCGCTGACCCGACCGTTCACGGTCACGTCAAAACTAGAATCACATGCTTGACAAGACGCGTCGACCACGTAATTCAAGAAAATATTTTATTCAAGCCCTCGGAGAGTATCCAAACGCAAAGTCCCAAAAACGCGAAACAATGTCTCAAACCCGAGAAAACGATGCCTTTCGTCACCCGTGCTTCTTCGGGGGTTCTTCATCCACAGGCTCGGTTCCTTTGTCACCGTATTGGCGCAAAGGGTGAACCAATATGACCCTGCAACAAGAAGAGCCAGCGTCAGGCTGTATTTCACAGACGAATCTATCCTGTAGCTGTTCGCATCTTACATCAGGTCCCGGACGAAGAGGAATAATTTCATCAACGTCGACCGTTACAAAATAGGATTGGTCTCATTGATCGCTGCCCCGATATGGGTTGGGATAGTGATGGCATCCACGCAAAGTTAACGAATGTCGGCGTTGAGTAGTTTTGACTAAACAACGCGTTATAAAAGGCTCACTTTATAACGAACCATCTATCTACGCTGCAAGTACACAGGAGACAGAAAAAATGTAGGTAGGCTGGCCAGCACCACGAGCCCGGGGTAACAAACAACAAGCTCGGCGGGGGTATAGGAGTATGTGCAAGGGTAGGTAAGTAATATGCGCGTGAGTAAATCCAAGTGGTCGGGGAATCCAAAGTATAGTCGAGTATGTAGGCGTGGTCGTTGTCTGCGTTGTAGACTGTGCATCGAGGGGGGCCACGACGAGCCGGGCCCAGGCGCGGCTCGTACGCCAGGTGGCTGGCTGCGGAACAACGACCCCGGATAAGGACGAATAACTTAGTGGTACTTGGAGATGGCAGAGATGTACGTCTGGCCGGAAGGGCTATCAGGGGGTAGCATTTTAGGTCAGGAACGGGGAAAAGGCAGAGGCAGGGGCACATACGTGAGGGAACCGCTGCTGGTGGTCATAGGCCACACGCTGCCAAGACCCTCACCGTTGCTGTATGCGTACGCAGCGACACGGCTGTCGCTCTCGAAGAGTGCGACAATATCGTTGATGAAGGTGTTAATCTCGTCTTGGTCAGTGCAGGGCACGAAGCCGGTCGAGTCTGTTGGGAAAAGTGAATGAGGCTTCTTCGTACTTGAAACTGGGATACACACCATCAACGCAGGCGAACTCGGAGATCCAAATCGGCTTGCCGTACGTGGCGTAATGGGCCTGGCGCTCTGATCAGCATGCGAGTATCGTGGCCAGACGGGACACATACCAGGTCCAACTCAACGCCCGCCATGCTGTTCTTGTTGACGTGGATGTTGGTGAAGTCCCAGGGGGTCGAGATCTGCTCAGAGAACTGCTGGAGCCACGTCTCCGCGGCTTGCTCTGCAATAATCGGGTTAAAATTGGAGTCAGGCGCGGAGTCGGCTGGGGACACGTACTGCACATGGAAGGACTGCCGAGCTTGGTTCCTTTGGCCTGGAAAGGGGCGATGTACTGCTCCCAAACCTGAACGCCCTCGGAGACGGACATGCCGGCGGAGCCTTCGCCGGAGGGGCAGTCTGGCTCCTCGAAAGCGAGCATGTACTGCGGGGCGTCGGTGATCTTGGCGAAAGCAGCAAGGCGAGCGGCGTCGGTGCTGTCGGCCGTTCCGCCACCCCAGAGCATGGGGACGGGGATGGGAGATCCATTCCATGCCGGGTCGGGGGTCCTAAAAAGAAATGAGTAACCCAAGCAAGAGAAGTACAAAAAAAGACTGACCAGTCGTACCACCAGCCGATGTGGGCCTCGAGGCTGGAGTACGCATCTCCGGAGGAGGTGCCGGCCTTGATGCCATTGGGGGTGAACCCGCTGGCGGCCTGGACAGATTTGATCGTGCTGCCACTGGAGGAGGCGGTCGAAGTTGTAGTTGCGGCCTTCTTGGTGCTGGTAGTCGTGTGCGTTTCCGTGGTAGAGGTAGTGGTGTGAGTCGAAGACGACGAGGTCGTGCTGCTGCTGGACGCTGCTGCAGACGAAGACAGGGAAGACGAGGGGGGCTTGCAAGTTCCCCTACGATTGAGACGCTTCTCCGGGGTAGCGTTGCGTTTGACTACAAGGGCATGGTTGGAGTGGGCATTGCGCATCTGGTTGTGGCTCGCGGCTGACTCGCCGGCCATGAGGGTGAGGACCAGGAATGCCTGGAGTGCTTTCCAAGAAATCATTGTGAAGGAGTGGAAGGTGACTCGGGGTCGATGGAGGGAGAGGAGAAGGAGAAAGTAAAACAACTACAAACGGCGGTCAGAAGTGCCCTATTCGTGTTGATTGTCATGTTTGATCAAAGTCCCGACATCAGCTTGGCCATATGGCATTGTTTCGAGGGTATTTACATGTTCAGAGAGTAATCAACTCTAACCTTGGAGCATGGCCCAGGAAATACGGAAGAAAAGCTTGAAGTTTCAAAGTTGTCACGGAACAGCGTTTGAGCGCATCATTCACATTGACATTGCGGCGTGCTCTGCATGGAGATGCGTGTGTGAGGGTCTTCCTGGATCTTCCTGCGTCTTCTCGCGTCTTCATATGCGGGGATAGACTAGGGTCAGAAAAGTGGACTTTGGACGAGACGCGTGGCACAACACGACCAATCAAACCAACGCTTTTGACGCGACGCGCCATGTCGATTCAATCCATCGCAAACTACTTCAAGCCGCACCGTTCAGAAGCTTTGTTTCGAATCCGTACAAATGTCTTTGCTGTCCTCCTCATCGCCGTCCTCTCCTCTCTGGTGCCGCGGATACCCGCCTTGCCCACTGCGCTTGCCACCGCACTATCCGGTAACCGCTATCGTCCATGGTCTTCCGACTGGATATACGCATGGTTCTGCTTGCTAGGCACGCTCTGTTGTCCTTCAAACCTCATTCTCTGACCAACTTGCGTAAAAAAAAAACAGAAGTCGGTGCAGTCACACTGCTCTCGCTGAACATCCTGCAAGCCGCGTACGCCGTCAAGTACCCGCGCGCACCGTTGCCGCCGTCATCATCACCCGCAAAGACAAAGGGGCTCCGTGTGGCCCCGGCCACCCCGCAGCGGTCGTTCAGGCTTTCGCCGAACGTATGCCCTTATCCACCGCCTGTTAAACAATTGTTATTCAATTACCTTTCAGTCAAGCCCCCAACCGCAAAAATCCTTCTCCTTCGGCGCCTCGGGTTCCGCGCTCCATCTGTCCTCCACCTCGTCATACCCGTCGTCCCCCGTCTCGACGCCGTCGCGCATGCTACAGTACTCCGGCGTCTCGCCGTCTGCGTCGACGGGCACCTTCGTGTCGTCCACCTCGACGACGATGACTCCGAGCCCCATCCTCTCGACATACCTCGGGAAGCACGGCGGCGAGTACAACGCCCGTAGGTCCCATGCGTCCGTCATACGAATATACTGATGATTTGAAAGGTCCTTTCGACGGTGCGTTCCTCACCGAGCTACGGAAGCATCCAGACTCGGACGAGGAGTGAGGGGTGTGTCTATGAGGGCTGCATACTGCTTTCGTTGTGCTTTGGATTTCATTTGGTTTACGTGCAATTATTTTGTGTAACCCACCGCAAGTTCAAGTTGTGAGGCTCGACACGACACTCTCGTCTTCAGTCATACATTCGGCCAACTAAGACCTCTTGACCCGTTAAGCAAGCCCTACTCACTTACCTATTACCTCTGAAGATCGTCCCAGCTGAGTTGTGGCTCGTCATTACGTTGACATCCCGACCATCCACACCATATCGGAAAGATTTCCTTTTACACGAAACGGTGCGTGGCAGAACAAAACATTTCGGCCGGGATCTCTAAAAGATGGATTTCTCTGCTACAGTAGCCCCTTTTTTTGCGATCCGAGTTCGACCTCTGGGATAACTTCAATTCTGGCTGCCCAGGAACCACCAAAGCTACGAAAATCCCCAGATGTTCTATCGACACTGCGGTAGCCAAGATAAGCCAGGTACATTCCCAGGATGCAGAGACAGCGTCATCGATTGGTGAGTGCATGGACCTCAGTGAATTCGGCGAGCTCCCATTGACGAGGTCCTCTGCATCTTTTGCTGGTATTGTTCTTGGCGCCTTGTGGCTGTATTAATTATACCAGACACTCCTCTACGCCACTGTCTCGACCACACGTACTGATCGTATCTGAAACCTCAAGACTCAAATGTCAAAGCGGCTTTTCGTCCAAACTCGGTCCAGCAGTCTGGATAGGCCCAGAGAGTAAGAAAACCCCCTTTCAAGGGCGCACACGATTACACGAACATTGCCCGACTGTCAAAAAAAGACCACTCATTTTTTCCCATACACCTCCAAAATTCTCTCTGCCGCAGCCTGTCCGCTCAGGTATGCCCCTGCTACGGTCCCACATTCGTCAAACGGCGCCGCATGCTCGCCGCAGAACCACAGTCTCCGCTCCGCGCATCCCGTGCGGAAGGCTAAAACGTCCTCGTCCGCCGCTTCCGAGCCAACTGGAAAGTTGCAGTAGCTGGCACCGCCGCTGAGCTCGTCGCGCGCCCATTCGGTCGCCAGGATGCGCGTGGGGCGGCACATTTCGCTGTTTGGATCGAACCCGGGTAGTCTGGAATAGTATGGCCGGAAGAAGGCGTCTAAAAGCCGGAATTTTTCGTCCGCAGGCTTGTTGTGGATGAGGTTGACGATGTGCCGCGAGCAGTCGCCATACAGATAGAACAGGAGTGTGGGGTGGTTGTTCGGTGGAGCAAAGGACGATAGGTCCCATATCTCCTGCGGCCAGGCGGCTGGGTTCGTGTCGCCCGCATAGGACGGTGAAAGCCAGTTCGCATAACAGGGGAAGGTATCGGCTTGCGGGTCAGGCGTCCAGAAGACGGCAGGGAAGGTAATGAAGACCTTTTCAAGCTGGGAGAGGCCGAGGTTGGTGATAGCACTTGCAATGCGCGTCGGAAGTGGGGGTGAAAAGGCAGAAAGGTGCTGCTTCAGCCAGCCGAGAGGCGTGGACAGGACGACTTGATCGAATGAAAGTGAAGAGCCGTCAGCTAAAGATAAAGTCACTTCATCGCCTGAAGTTGCAGGTGTTGAGACGTGGGTAACATATGTATTGAGGCGGATGGTCGCCCCAGCAAGGGCGGGCGTTGCGCAGCGCTGGAGAATCTTCGAGTAGTTGGACTCGACAAACATCTCCTCTGCCCTTTGCGTCAGCTGTCGGATATGTAGTTGCAGAGAACGACAACGCACCCCCACCACAACACTCCTCCATCCACGCAAACCGTAAGCTCTGCTTCCACGCAGGCTCGCCAACGTAGGCACCAAACATCTCACTCATTTGCGCTAAAAGGTCTCTCTCCTTTGGGTCGCTTAGTCGCGTGGCCGCCTCGCGCTTGACGAAGTCGTACAAGGACTCCTCAGCAGGAATCGATTTGCCACCATTATTCTGGCGAGCTGCTTCGCTAAACCTGAAAGCATCCTCGATGATAACCCAGAGGAGAGTGGACAGGCGCTCAGTAACTTCATCTGGCAGCGCATTGCCGTCCGAAGTAAAGATGAGCTGCTTGTCGTTCCAGTAGTGTACCGGCGTGCTTGTGTCGGTCGCGAGTTTGAAAATGGGGTGCGGCTCGTCAGAGTCGGTCCACGCATGGATCCAATTCGGACCACTGTCATTGTTTGGCTGAGGAGGTGGGCATGTTATCGGTGAACGCACATGTCGACTGTGTAGCCAAGAGCATCGGATTGACAGATCTACGCGCTCCACTCAGCAACTAGAAAGCACAACTCGAAGCCAACGAACTCTACCACCAATCCGGTCGCGCGCCTCGAGGATGGTGACTTCAAAACCTTTTGAAAGAAGCACATCGGCACATCGAAGGCCGGAAATGCCAGCTCCGACTATGCAAACGTGAGGGCCCGAAGATTCATGAGGGGCCATCTGGTGTACGTGAAAGGGAAGATGTGTTAAATGCGCGCTTTATATGGTTCATGGCAAGTGTCAAAGTGGCAGTGTTAATTCTCAACCTCATGCTCCTGTCAGTCCTCGTCTGTCAATATTGTCAATCCTCACCAAGCCGCACAAGATACGCAACTGGATTGCAATGCACCTAGAAAGGTCATGAGAGGTTTGGTTGTACAAATGCCCGAAACTAAGTACAAGAAGAAATAACGATAAAACCAAAGCAAACCCGAACAAAGAGTCCTCGAAACTTGACATCCCAGAATTGTCCCAGGAGAACAGATAGAGCTCACAAATCCCGAATACATAATGCTGAGAATAACCAAAATCAAGTCGTTTTGAGACCTTGTAACATCTGTACAATGAGATTCAAACCCGGGACATCAAGCAAAATTGTTTAGGTGGGGAAAACTCACTGATTCGGCTTCACTTGCCCGTAACTTCCGTATGGCCTCCTCCTCCTCAAGCATGATCACTATGTCCGCGTGCCCGCGTTGCGCGGCTAGGGATTTCGGCGTATCGCCATCTACATCGATGTTGTCTATCTTGGCGCCGTGGTCCAACAGGAGACGTGCAATCGCGACGTGACCGCCGTAACCGCACATTGAGAGTGCACTCCAGCCCCACCTGTCGACTGCGTTCACGTCCATACCCATGCTGATGAGACGTGCAACGCGGTCGATTTTACCGTCCGACGCGGCCTGCACGATGGCGGTTTGTTTCTGGAATAGCTTTCCAACGAGTCCGAGGGTACGCCTCCTGCGCCCAACAGGCCGGCTCGTCTGGGAGGAGGGGGAGGAGGAGGAGGAGGAGAATGAAGAGGAGGAGGAGGAGGGAGGAGGGAGTGAGTAGATGGTCGATACGGCTAACGGGGCGAGAAGCTCGGCCACACTCCGTTCGTTGCGCGCCCGTTGTACCTCGGCGTCGAATGCGCTGGTCGCGGTGCTCATGGCCTCAAGGCGGTGGCCGACCGTGTGGCGTTCCGAATTGTCGTGGCTCAAGTCGCTGTGAGCAGTGTGATACCAGCTGGACTCTTGTTCCGTATCGTCGGTTGGCGTAAGGCAGCGGCTGCTGATACCTTCATAGTTGATGGGCGTGGAGCTTCGACTGCTAATGCCCACATCGTCGATGTCTACAGCGTCGATGTCTCCCTCAAACAACCCCCCGGCCAAAGCATTCTTGAGCCAGTTGACAATGAAGTCGTGGCGCTCCTCCACAACGACGGCGGAGATGCCGACATCTTCCAGTTCGCGGCGCAGCTCGGCCCACACGTCGGGTGACTGAAGGGTCGATGCATCTGAGCCTGACATCACAGATCCTTCGCGCATCCCAGCCTGCACCTCCATCATAAATTTGTTGAGTTTTTTCTCGATACGTGTGGTGGAGGAGCTGGGAAGGGAAGATAAAATGTCAATGGCTTTTGGTGGTACTATTCAAAGACGAAACAAAACGAACTTGATAAGCGCGGTATTGAAGCTCGTCAACAGTGTGGTGTTGGATACGAGGCGTTGTCGGACGTCGGAGAGGTCCTTCAGACCAAAACGCACCCGGTCCCAAGAGCGCTGAGCCTGCGTGCTGAGGCTCTCGTAACGGCGGTACAGCGCGTCGAGGTCCCGCAGCGAGCTATAGCAGCCATCTATCAAGATAGTGAGGCGATTTTTCCGCGAGTCTTCGAGCTCCTCCCCGTGTTCCTCCAGGTAATCGTGCGTCTCACCGAGCACGGCGTGCAGCGACATGAGTTCGGTCGTCATTCGCCGAAAGTCTTCGGACCTGTGGGTGTTTGTGAGTGTCTCGGACGCGTAAAAAATGGCTTACGACTCCTTGCAGCTCTTATAGAGTTTCCAAGTAAAAGTCGTCACTAGAACAATGTCTCCGAATCCGACGCCGAAGCTCATCGTGTTTCCAAGTCCGTGTGCGGAGACGAGTGGGTGGCAGTTAGCTGCTACGGTCTACAGTAAGCCCTCGCCAGTGTGCGCTTCGGAAGATGTGGATGGGGTGGTCACAGTTGAAGATCATCTATCAGACAAACAGCGTACTAAAGACTAAGGGCTAAAGCCAGGACTGAAGCGCTGAACTTGGGCGCTAACGTCGCCAGTGAATCTTCACATGTTCAAGTCTTGACAGATCCCGCGATTTTAATTAGACTGGCCGACAGAAATTTGATGACGGCAACAAGACGTTCAATTGGTGGACAGACGAGCCCCAAGGAGTCAGGATATTTTGAAAGACTATGGCAGACGATGGAAGCTGGACGTGGTTTGGTCTTGGTCCATCCCAGGAAGTTACGGAACTGGCTCTCGTCGTATTTGTGGTTCAAAACTAATCTGGTAGACTAGGATACTGCGGGGGCAAATAAGCCAGCGACGCTCGTGTGGCAGGAAAAGCACCTATTCCTCGACTGATCGGTGAATGGATGTAGCCTGGCAGGCACTTTGAATCGGAGTAGTCAACGAGATCTTCTGAGCCAGCCAGCTCGTGGCTTGGAAGCAGGGACACAAAGAGATTTGCAAAGTAAAAACCACCAACAAACCATTCAAGCCGATTGCGTCGCTCGACCCTCCGGGCCGTTTATTCGCCGGAGCCCAGAAGACGAGCGAGCAGCACGAGTAAAAGACTCCTGGGGGCTTTTAACTCAGTGCATTATGACCTTGGAAAACGGGTTCGTTATTCTTCTTACCGAAGAATGCACTCAGTTTATAATTAAATGGTTAACATTTTCATGCAGGTCTATCCAATCTGGCGACCCCGAGATTTATTTTGCCATCCCCAATCCTCCCGCTCTTGAGCTTGTCCAGGAGAACTTGCACATCTCCGACAAAATGCCCGCTATTGACTTTCCGCACGCGAGTGGTACCACTGAAATCCTTTGTACGTACACTATTCCTGTTTCACCATAGAGTTGTGCTTGAACGACGTTCACTACAGGTGAGATTTCGATGGTGAGCAGCCGTGCGCTACAGGGCCATCGTACCCCACCCGACTTTCTTGCCGCGAATGAGAGGGCATGCGACATCAGCCCTCCGTATACCCCTTCTGAAGAGCTCTGCAACCGCACAGCCGTGGGTTTACAGCACTCCTCTAGCCAGTTTGGCGCAAGTAAGTAGTCTCTTGGGAAACAGACTCATCTCTACTCATCTTCGCTCTGCCGGAAATGTGGACTTGTGTCAACACCAACTGCCTCACTACTTTGGTTTCGAACCTCCATCGGCCTTTTATTTAACAACTTACTTGCCGGTGCTTGTACAAGCTTGTACAAGCCGAAAAAGCCGACAAGCCGACAAGACCGCAAGCTATGTCCAAAACCCCACAAGTCGGCCAAAAAAAAAAAAAACTGAGTGTGCGCGTTGGTATCTAGACATGATTTTGGTGACATTTTTTTTTTGAGCACAAGGGAAAAGGGCCACAAGCCCACAAGTAAATTGCGAAGTTGCTGATGTCGCAATCGAAGGTGAAGGTAGCGTCCATGGGTCCCCGCGTGGCCGTGGCTGGACCGTAAGCTCCCGCATCTTTGTCGCAGCTCACGTTTGATGCTAATCTCTCTACAGTAAACTCGTGTTTCGTCTCGTAGGCCGGCCTTGGAAGATATGGGCGCCCTATTGTTTCGACGAAAAGTGTATTTTAACCGTAAGCACTATGCTCACCAAATCATTGTTGAAGCAGGCGAAGCGATAGTTAGTATCGTTTTATTAATTGCCACCTGCATCGTCGGGTTCGCCGAAAACCGCCCGAGCGTAATTCTTCATTTATCCCGTACCGTATCACAGGCGATCGTGAAGATATATGTTGGACCAACCAAATTTATCGCCTCAATATCTTAGGCTTTCCTTGCCTTCAGGTCGTTCCATTGATATTTTCCTGGCGCATGTCCCGCGTCTATTGCATCTCTACT
This sequence comes from Mycena maculata, assembly GCA_029448575.1. NCBI lineage: Eukaryota > Fungi > Basidiomycota > Agaricomycetes > Agaricales > Mycenaceae > Mycena > Mycena maculata. The sequence goes on along the minus strand of JARJLG010000044.1, from coordinate 205 downwards.
GTTCTTGGCACAGCGTCCTCTTACTGGATCATAATATTAATATATTGTTCCGACTACTCCTGCTTGCTTTCGCCCACGCGTACCTGATCGTATCCGGTGTCGGACTCAGATGTCAAAGCGAGGGATAAATAATACATGGCCCCTATCTAGAAGTCACGTGTGAATCAAAGTGGAAATCATAGTCGAAGTAAATCGGAGGGATTAC